>VFSX01000439.1:0-110000 GCA_016618255.1 Chlamydomonas sp. UWO 241
GTAGTCTGGGGTCGACTACTTTGTGGCGTCCCC
The DNA here is from genome assembly GCA_016618255.1 of Chlamydomonas sp. UWO 241. Taxonomy (NCBI): domain Eukaryota; kingdom Viridiplantae; phylum Chlorophyta; class Chlorophyceae; order Chlamydomonadales; family Chlamydomonadaceae; genus Chlamydomonas; species Chlamydomonas priscui. The sequence goes on from VFSX01000439.1 coordinate 34, forward strand.
TGACCTCGCCTTTAGTGGCGCGGGGGCACCACGCCGGGCACTACCCTACATGTGCACGACCAACACCCACCAAGGCTAGGCGGGGGCAGGTTTGACCACAGACCAGTAGTACTGACCCTTACTTATGAGCCCGCTACTGCGGTACTTGCGGCTCAGGCCGGCGCCCCGAGCGAAACGCCGGCCAGGTTTAGGTGGCCACAGGGGGGCGAGGGGGCGTACGCACAGCTCCTGGGAGGGATGATGACGGACGTTTTGGGAGCTCGGTGGGCACGCGACGGTGATGAGGAGTCAGCCGCTCGAGGGCAGCGGTTCGAGCGGGCAGCCGGGCGTTGCCAGACGCGTCCGGGTGAGGTGGGTGCGGTCTTGGTGCGGCCATGACCGGGGACGGGGGGGTGCGACCACACAAACATATGGTACACTCAGGAGCTGCAAGGACGCACGCCGCCGCGTGCCGGGAAGCGGAAACGAGCGCACGGGGCGCAGTCACGGCCGCCAAAGAGGCAGGGAAGGCCTATAGGCGGACCGCGCGGCGCTCCCGCCGCGCGAGCGAGGCCGGGAACAACACCGTGCTGATTGAGGACATAGAAAGGGAACCCTCGGCGGTTTTGGCAGCGGTGAAAACTGCCTGGCCAAGAAGCGGTCGGTCTGAGGGACGTGGGGGTGGTCAGATTATTTTAGGAATTTGCTGGGGACACCATGCTAAACCCAACTGATACGACTCATACGACTAATACGACTAACACGGATGATGCCACTGACCATGGGCACGGGGCCCCGTTTGCCCCCCCCCACGACGACGGCCACGGAGCGGGCGGCAGCGCTAAATAATTCATTTACTGAGGCGGAGGTGTATGCGGCACTGATGGGCATGGACGCGGGCAAAGCCCAAGGCGTAAACGGCATGCCGATAGAGTTCTATCAGAGGGCATGGGCTAGGGCGGGGGAGGGGGGCGATGCCACGGATGCTGTGGATGAGGAGCACCTGCCTCGGCTGCCCCAAATCACACACCTGCTCAATCGGGTCGTTCCCTGTGAGGGGTAGTCCGATCTGCATCGGCACTTGGGGGCACCACGCCGGTGCCAGGCGAAGGGCAGCCTGAGCGTCGGACGAATTGAACGCGTTGTACGAGAAGTCGAACGGTGGGGAATAGCCCTCGGCTCGCCGAGACGCTATACAGCTTGGTGCTTATGAACAGGCTGGACGCCTTAGCAGAACGGGAGGGGTACAGGGCGCGGGGCCAGGCAGGCTTCCGGAAGAAGAGGGGGACCCCAGATAATGCCTTCATCCTGCAACACCTTATTGAGAAGAGCGGCCTCCAGCGCAAACCGCTTTACGCCGCCTTTATTGACTTCAGGAAGGCTTACGATTGCGTGCACCGCCCATTGCTTTTGGAGTGCCTAAGGAGCCTGGGGGTACATGGGGAGTTCATGGCGGCGCTGATTGCCATGTACGATGGGTCCGCAATGTGTGTGCGCATCGATGGGAAAGTGGGACCCGCTTTTCCTTCACACAAGGGGGTCATGCAAGGCGACCCACTGTCACCGCTGCTGTTTGGGCTTTTTATTACGCATTGGAGGGAGTACTAGACGCAGAGCTCCCGGGTGATGGGGTGGAGATGGCGGGGCGGTTATTACGGCTGCTGCTGTACGCTGATGACTTGACGCTGCTGGCAGAGTCGCCCGAAGCGCTTCAACGCATGCTAGATACTCTGCACGCCTTTTGCGGCACGCGCGCACTAACAGTAAACGTTAAGAAGTCAGAAAGGGTGGTGTTCAATGACCAGTTCTGCCCAGTCGGGGCGGCAGGGGGGAGGGTAACGCTGAAGTTTGCAGGAGCAGATCTACCCATGACACACGAGTTCCCATATCTGGGCATGCTCTTTCACCACCGGCGGGCAGTGGGGGGGGACGTGGGCACCCGACGCTCTAGGGGCCAGCGCACCAGATACGCGCTAACTCGCAGATGCTATATAATACGCCTTAACAATGTTGGCATTAAGGCCCACCTGTTCGACACGCAAGTACGGCCTGTGCTAAATTACGGGTGTGAGGTGTGGGGCCCTGCGATGATGGCGGATGCTGGGGGGGGCGTGTTTGCCGGGGCGGGCGGACGGTGGGAGAGAGGCAGGAGTGGGAGGGGCGCTAAGGCCGCACGCGACGGATGGCGCACCATGGAAGAAGTGCTTCTGCAATTTACCCGTGCGTCCCTAGGAGTCCGCAGCACGGGCAGCAACTGGGGATTTTGGCGCGGGAGGCGGGGTGGCGGCCGCTGGCGGCAGATTGGCTGCGCCAGGCGACGCGCTTTTGGGATAAGGCGCGGGGGCGGCCTGACGGTGAACTGCTTAAAGATGCAATGCGGGAGAGCTGGGGGCTGGCCGAAGCGGGGGGGACGTGCTGGGCGGCACGCTTGCAGGTGTGCCTCGGAACTGTGGGGCACAACCTGGCGTGGGACCAGGAGGGACCGGTACGCATCACCAACCTGCTGGACGGGGCGACCGCGGCGTGGCTGGCCGCCGCGACAAGCACACCGGCGCTGCCGAGCGGCACTACCGTGCGTGATGTACCTGAGGAGTGGTCGCGCGGCTTTAATATGCTGACCTACATGCGGTGGATGGCGGGTAGCGACAGCGAGCCACCGGCCCTGTTGAGCTCAGGGCTGAACAGTGCTGCCCGGATCACGGCTCTAGCTAGGTTCAGGATGGGGCTCCATGAGCTGCAGATAGAGCGGGGGCGCTGCGCCGTGGCGGGACAGAGGCAGCGACGCAGCCAGCGGGCGTGCTGCCTGTGCGGTGGGCTAGAGGATGAGGCACACATGGTATTTGAGTGCCCTGCCTATGAAGAGGCACGGGTGCAGGCCCACAGCCTGTTTCGGTCCATCCCTCGCCCTGAGGAGGCCGATTTAGATGAGCGGATGCGGGAGTTTATGAATCTTCGGCCAGGCCAGGAGAACCCCAGGTTCTGGCACGAGTTGGCTGACTTCCTTGTCGCCTTTTTTGAGACACGCACCGCGTGCACAGCAATCATGATGGCAGATGGAATGCTAGGGGTCTAATTTTGACAGCTGCCGGCCTCTTTCCTAGGGTCTAATGCGCCATCAAAGGCGTCCGACGGACTGTAAAATCGAACACACACACATCCATCCTTCATCCATCCATCCATCAAAGCGCTACACGAGCGCAAGCCGCATGCACCGGCAACGCCTGTACCTACTAGCCACGCCCCCCCCCCCCACACACACACACCAAACACGGGCACACACACACACATCCATCCTTCATCCATTCATCCATCAAAGCGCTACACGAGCGCAAGCCGCATGCACCGGCAACGCCTGTACCTACTAGCCACGCCACCCACCCCCACACCCACACACACACACCAAACACGGGCACACACACACATCCATCCTGCATCCATTCATCCATCAAAGCGCTACATGAGCGCAAGCCGCATGCACCGGCAACGCCTGTACTACTAGCCACGCCACCCACCCCCACACCCACCCACCCACACCAAGCACGGACACACACACACATACACACACACACGGAAAACATCATCCATCATCCATCCATCCATCAAAGCGTGACATGAGCGCGAGCCGCATGCACTGGCAACACATGTAATACTAGCCCCCCCCCACACACACCCCCACACCAACGCACACACACCCACACGCACGCACCACCACAGGGCCAGCCACCAGGCAGCCACATGTACAACCTCTACAGCGTGCTCGTGCACCACGGGCACAGCGTGCACTCTGGCCACTACATCGCGTACGTGCGCAACGCCGTCGGGGTGTGGCACCTGTGCGACGACACGCGCATGGCACCGGTGCGTGGAGGGGGCATACGCTCTATCTCTGTCTGTCTCTGTCTGTGTCTCCCTGTGTCTCTGTCTGTCTCTCTATCTCTCTCTGTCTTTGCCCTTCATGTGCGCAACGGGATCGGGATGTGGCACCTGTGCGACGACACCCGCGTGGCACCGGCGCGCGGTGTGTGTGTGGTGGGGGGGGGCACACACGCTCTGTCTCTGTGTCTCCCTGTCTCTTTCTGTGTCGGTTTGTTTTTTCTTTCACACGCACACCAAGGTTCGGGATGTGGCACCTTTGCGACGACACGCGCGTGGCGCCGGTGCGTGGTGTGTGCATGTGTGTGTGTGTGTGTGTGTGGTGGCGGGGGGCGCATACGCTGTGTGACTCTGTGTCTATCTGTCTCTGTACTTGTCCGTCACGTGCGAAAAGCCGTTGAGATGTGACACCTGTGCAACGACACACGCGTGGCACCGGTGCGTGGGGGGGGGCACTTACCTGTCTGTCTGTCTCTCTCTGTCTCAGTCCGTCTCCCTGTCTCTGTCTGTCCGTCTCTCTGTCTGCGTCTCTCTTACGCGCACACCGAGGTTCGGGATGTGGCACCTGTGCGACGACACGCGCGTGGCGCCGGTGCGCTGGGGGAGGGTGTCTCGCTATCTGCCTCTGTCTTTGTCCTGCACGTGCGCAACGCCGCCGGGGTGTGGCACCTGTGTGACGACACACGCGTGACACAGGTGTGTGTGGTGGTGGGGGCACACACGCTCTGTCTCTGTCTGTGTCTTCCTGTCTGTCCGTCTCTCTGTCTCTCAAACGCGCACACCGAGGTTCAGGATGTGGGACCTGTGCGACGGCACGCGCGTGTCACCGGTGTGTGTGGTGGTGGTGGGGCACACACGCTCGGTTTCTGTCTGTCTGTGTCTCCCTGTCTCTATCTGTCTCTGTACTTGTCCCTCATGTGCGCAATGAGATCGGGATGTGGCACCTGGTCGATTTTACAGTCCGTCGGACGCCTTTGATGGCGCATTAGACCCTAGGAAAGAGGCCGGCAGCTGTCAAAATTAGACCCCTAGCATGCCATCTGCCATCATGATTGCTGTGCACGCGGTGCGTGTCTCAAAACAGGCGACAAGGAAGTCAGCCAGCTCGTGCCAAAACCTGGGGTTCTCCTGGCCTGGCCGAGGATTCATAAACTCCCGCATCCGCTCATCTAAATCGGCCTCCTCGGGGCGAGGGATGGACCGAAACAGGCTGTGGGCCTGCACCCGTGCCTCTTCATAGGCAGGGCACTCAAATACCATGTGTGCCTCATCCTCTAGCCCACCGCATAGGCAGCACGCCCGCTGGCTGCGTCGCTGCCTCTGTCCCGCCACGGCGTAGCGCCCCCGCTCTATCTGCAGCTCATGGAGCCCCATCCTGAACCTAGCTAGAGCCGTGATCCGGGCAGCACTGTTCAGCCCTGAGCTCAACAGGGCCGGTGGCTCGCTGTCGCTACCCGCCATCCACCGCATGTAGGTCAGCATCTTAAAGCCGCGCGACCACTCCTCAGGTACATCACGCACGGTAGTGCCGCTCGGCAGCGCCGGTGTGCTTGTTGCGGCGGCCAGCCACGCCGCGGTCGCCACGTCCAGCAGGTTGGTGATGCGTACCGGTCCCACCTGGTCCCACGCCAGGGTGTGCCCCACAGTTCCGAGGCACACCTGCAAGCGTGCCGCCCAGCACGTCCCCCCGCTTCGGCCAGCCCCCAGCTCTCCCGCATTGCATCTTTAAGCAGGTCACCGTCAGGCCGCCCCCGCGCCTTATCCCAAAAGCGCGTCGCCTGGCGCAGCCAATCTGCCGCCAGCGGCCGCCACCCCGCCTCCCGCGCCAAAATCCCCAGTTGCTGCCCGTTGCTGCGGACTCCTAGGGACGCACGGGAAAATTGCAGAAGCACTTCCTCCAGGGTGCGCCATCCGTCGCGTGCGGCCTTAGCGCCCCTCCCACTCCTGCCTCTCTCCCACCGTCCGCCCGCCCCGGCAAACACGCCCCCCCCAGCATCCGCCATCATCGCAGGGCCCCACACCTCACACCCGTAATTTAGCACAGGCCGTACTTGCGTGTCGAACAGGTGGGCCTTAATGCCAATATTGTTAAGGCGTATCATATAGCATCTGCGAGTTAGCGCGTATCTGGTGCGCTGGCCCCTAGAGCGTCGGGTGCCCACGTCCCCCCCCACTGCCCGCCGGTGGTGAAAGAGCATGCCCAGATATGGGAACTCGTGTGTCATGGGTAGATCTGCTCCTGCAAACTTCAGCGTTACCCTCCCCCCTGCCGCCCCGACTGGGCAGAACTGGTCATTGAACACCACCCTTTCTGACTTCTTAACGTTTACTGTTAGTGCGCGCGTGCCGCAAAAGGCGTGCAGAGTATCTAGCATGCGTTGAAGCGCTTCGGGCGACTCTGCCAGCAGCGTCAAGTCATCAGCGTACAGCAGCAGCCGTAGTAACCGCCCCGCCATCTCCACCCCATCACCCGGGAGCTCTGCGTCTAGTACTCCCTCCAATGCGTCAATAAAAAGCCCAAACAGCAGCGGTGACAGTGGGTCGCCTTGCATGACCCCCTTGTGTGAAGGAAACGCGGGTCCCACTTTCCCATCGATGCGCACACACATTGCGGACCCATCGTACATGGCAATCAGCGCCGCCATGAACTCCCCATGTACCCCCAGGCTCCTTAAGGCACTCCCAAAGCAATGGGCGGTGCACGCAATCGTAAGCCTTCCTGAAGTCAATAAAGGCAGCGTACAGCGGTTTGCGCTGGAGGCCGCTCTTCTCAATAAGGTGTTGCAGGATGAAGGCATTATCTGGGGTCCCCCTCTTCTTCCGGAAGCCTGCCTGGCCCCGCGCCCTGTACCCCTCCCGTTCTGCTAAGGCGTCCAGCCTGTTCATAAGCACCAAGCTGTATAGCTTGGCGAGGGCATTCCCCACCGTGATCCCTCGGTAATCGTCCCGCACGTCTAGGCTGCCTTTCGGCTTTGGCACCGGCGTGGTTGCCCCCAAGTGCCATGCAGTCGGGTACCCCTCACGGAAGACCCGATTGAGCAGGTGTGTGATGGGGCCAGCGAGCAGGTGCTCCTCATCCACAGCATCCGTTGCATCGCCCCCCTCCGCCGCCCTAGCCCATGCCCTCTGATAGAACTCTATCGGCATGCCGTTTACGCCTGGGGCTTTGCCCGCGTCCATGCCCATCAGTGCCGCATACACCTCCGCCTCAGTAAATGAATTATTTAGCGCTGCCGCCCGCTCCGTGGCCGTCGTCGTGGGGAGGGCAAACGGGGCCCCGTGCCCATGGTCAGTGGCATCATCCGTGTTAGTCGTATTAGTCGTATGAGTCGTATCAGTGGCGTTAGCATGGTTGTCCCCCAGCAAATCCCTAAAATAATCTGTCCACCCCTCCACGTCCCTCAGACCGACCGCCTGGCCAGGCAGTTTCACCCGCTGCCAAAACCGCCGAGGGTTCCCCTTCCTGTCCTCAATCAGCTCGGTGTGTTCCCGGGCCTCGCTCGCGCGGCGGGAGCGCCGCGCGGTCCGCCTATAGGCCTTCCCTGCCTCTTTGGCGGCCGGTGACTGCGCCCCGTGCGCTCGTTCCGCTTCCCGGCACGCGCGGCGTGCGTCCTTGCACTCCTGAGTGTACCATATGTTGTGTGGTCGCACCCCCCCGTCCCCGGTCATGGGCCGCACCAAGACCGCACCCACTTCACCCGACGCGTGCAACGCCCGGGCTGCCCGCTCGACCGCGCCCTCGAGGCGGCTGAGCTCCTCATCCACCGTCGGTGCCCCCCGAGCTCCCAAAACGTCCGTCATCATCCCCCCCAGGAGCTGTGCGTACGCCCCCTCGCCCCCCTGTGGCCACCTAAACCTGGCCGGCGTTTCGCTCGGGGCGCCGGCCTGAGCCGCAGGTACCGCAGTAGCGGGCTCATAAGTAAGGGTCAGTACTACTGGTCTGTGGTCAAACCTGCCCCCGCCTAGCCTTGGTGGGTGTTGGTCGTGCACATGTAGGGTAGTGCCCGGCCGTGGTGCCCCCGCGCCACTAAAGGCGAGGTCAGGGGACGCCACAAAGTAGTCGACCAGACTACGTTTTTCCTGCCCCAGTGCGTGGTAGGTGAGGGCCCCATGCTCATCCCCCGGAAGGCGACCATTAAGGATAACCATTCCCATGTCCCGGCATAACTGCAGCAGGCGCTGCCCATGCGCGTTGTGCACGCGGTCAGCCGACTCTCTCGGCCCCACCTGCCCTGCCTGCGCGATGTCGCCCTCACGCACCGCAGGGGCGGGCCCCCCATCCCACCTGTGCAACCACAAGCGCGTGGCACCAGTGCGTGGTGTGTGTGTGGGGGGGGGGGGGGGGCACACACGCTCTATCTCTGGCTCTGTCTGTCTTTGTCTGTGTCTCCCTGTCTTTACCTGTCCCTGTCTTTGTCCTTAACGTGCACACCGACGTTCAGGATGTGGCACCTGTGCAACGACACGCGCGTGGCGCCGTTGCGCGGGGGGGGGGGGGGGGGGGGGCACACACGCTCTCTCTCGAGATACACTGTCTATCTGTCTGTCTCTATGTGTCTCTGTCTATCCGTCTCTCTGTCTGTGTCTCTCAAACGCGCACACCGAGGTTCAGGATATGGCACCTGTGCGACGACACGCGCGTGGCGTCGGGGGGGGGGGGGCACACACGCTCTGCCTCTCTCGAGAGACACTGTCTATCTGTCTCTCCATCTGTCTCTTTCTGTGTTCTTCACGTGCACACCAAAGATCGGTCCATGCATGGTCGGGGTACATCCTCATTTCTTGCGCCTCCCTCGTATCTCTCTCTCTCGACCCCTTTCTTTCTTTCTCTCCCTCTGTCTCCCTTCCTCTCCCCCTCCCTCCCTCTCCCTCTCCCCTCCTTCTCCCCCCCCCCCTGCCTCTCTCTCACACGCACACACACGCGCACACGCGCAGGTGAGCGAGCGCGAGGTGCTAGGCCAGCAAGCCTACATCCTCTTTTACGTGCGCCGCTCCCCGCGTGCGCACGTCGTCTCCGGGCTCCCCGGATCGCCGCAGGTCGCCGCCCCCCTCGCGCCAGCGGCGCCGGCCGGCGCGCGCGCCGCCGCCGCCGCCAACGGCGGCGCGGGGCCGGGGCCGGGCAGCTCTGCCGCCGCCGCCGCGACTGCTGTTGCGGCGACGGCCGCGGCGCTGCGGCTGTCGGGCGGTGGCGGCGTGAAGGGCGAGGCGGTCGCCGCGAAGCTGCTGGCGCTCGCGGCCGGCGGCGCGGCGAGCTCGTCAGGCGGCGCGGCGCCCGCCGCGCGCGTGGCCGCCTCGCTCCCTGCTGCCGCCGCCTCCGCTGCTGCTGCTGCTGCTGGGGGAGGTGCCGCTGCTGCTGCTGCCTCCACCTCGGCTGCTGCTGCCGGCTCTCCTGCTGCTGCTGCTGCTGGGGGAGGTGGCGGTGCCGTTGCCGCCTCTGCTGCTGCGGCTGGGAGTGCAGGCAGAAGCGTCGGCGCGGTCAGCCTCGCGGTCGCTGCGGCTAAGCTGCCCAACATGTCCCCAGCTCCGCGTGGCGTGGGCGGCGCGGGCACGGCGTCGCAAGGGGGTAGCCCCGGCTGCCCCGGCAGCCCCGGCTCTGTGCGCAAGGGCATCCGGATTCGCAACGAGCTGAAGCAGGTGTGTGTGCGTGTGTGTGTGTGTGCGTGTTCGTGTGGGTGGGTGTGTGGTCGATTTTGCAGTCCGCCGGGCGCCTTTGATGGCTATCATATGGCACTCAACTGTGAAAAACAGCTGCACGCGGCGCTGTTACAAGCACACACACACACAGACAAGCGCAAGTTCAGGGCCAGGAACAGTTAGTCAGGGTCTCAACGGTCTGCCCCTAACCCCCCTCACCCTCCACACCCCACATCCCACACCAGATCGCGTTCCATGAGACGCAGTGGGGCAGGCACCTGAAAGCCGTGCAGGTGCTCCAGAAGATGCGGCGCTGCAGCGGGCGCCGCCCGTCGCTCTCTCCGCAGCCCTCCGACTCGCCGCGTGCGCAGCAAGAGCAGCAAGAGCAGCAGGAGGAGCAGGAGGAGCAGCTCGCGCCGGCCGCGGTCGGCGGTGCGGGGCGCGCCAACGGCGGCGGCAGCGCGAGCGACGACGGCGACCGAGGGCGCGGCGCGTCGGGGAGCGGCGGCACGGGCGCCGCGGCCAAGGAGGGCGGCGGGAAGGCCGGCAAGCGCAAGGCGGCTGCGGAGGCCGAGGCGGCCGCGGAGGCTGAGGTGGCGGGCGGCGGCGGTGTCGAGCGGCCGCGCAAGGCGGGCAGGCACGCGGCGGCGCCCGCCGCCGACGACGGCGGCGCTGGCGTCGGCGCCAGCGGCGGCGGCGGCGCGCCAGCATGCACCTCTGCCGGTGGCGGCGGCGGAGCAGGCGGCGATGGCGCGCCCGCGTCGCGCGTGCTGACCGGCGCTGAGGCCGCGCGCGAGCTCATCCAGGGGCGCAACAGCAGCAAGGTACACGCGCGCACACGCACACACACACGCGCGTACACATACACACGCGTGCGCACACACGCGCGCATACACACACACGCGTTCGCGCACACATGCGCACGCGCGCGCGCACGCACACACATTCGCGCGCGTACACGCGCGTACACACACAGGTCAACGGCAGCTCCGTGAGCGTCAGCGGCTGGGGCGACGACAAGGGCGCACACACACACACACACACACACACACACACACACGTGCACACGCGCACACACACACACACACACATCCACACGCACGCGCACGTGCACGCACACACACAGGTCAACGGCAGCTCCGTGAGAGTCAGCGGCTGGGACGATGACGAGGGCGCGCACACTCACACACGCACACACACAGGCCAACGGCAGCTCCGTGAGCGCCAGCGGCTGGGGCAACGATGACGGCGCACGCACACACACACATGCACACACTTGCGCACACGCACACACGCACGCGCACGTGCACGCACACACACAGGTCAACGGCAGCTCCGTGAGCGCCAGCGACTGGGGTGATGATGAGGGCGCGCACAAACACACACACACACACACGCACACACAGGTCAACGGCAGCTCCGTGAGCGCCAGCGGCTAGGGCGACGACGAGGGTGCACACACACGCGCACACACATGCGCACACACACGCGCACACACACAAACACAGGCATACGCACGCACACACACACACACACACACACACAAAGGTAAACGGCAGCTCCGTGAGCGCCAGCGGCTGGGGCGACGACGAGGGCGCACGCGACCGCGCGGCCGCAGCCGCGCTGAGCTCGGTTGCGGAGCGCAAGCGCGGGCGGGCGGGCCCAGATGAGTTTGACGAGGAGTATGACCGAGGGAAGACGAAGAAGGTGGGTGGGTTTGGGTGGGTGATGGTTTGGCATTGGGTGGTTTAGGGTGGATCTGGGGGCCTAGTGCCCTGTCTAGACCCAGTGCGTGCGTGCATGCGGGGGTCTACCCTCTCACCCCTACCAGGTAGCCAGCCAGTTTTACTTAAGGTGTCTGGCACTGGCGCCGACACAGGTCTCATACATCATTTCTGGTGTCACACAGACTGAAAAATCCGCCATCATCGACCCCCACACACATTGGCGCCGACAGGATCAAGGCTGGTTCGGACCTCCACGCGTGGGCGCTGTGTGCACCTACTCGTCAACCCTGCACCCAAAACACCCTACCCTAGGTCCGCAGCGACAAGCTCAAGGCTGGGTCGGACCTCCATGCGTGGGCGCTGTGTGCACCTACTCATCAACCCTGTACCCAAAGCACCCTAGGCCCCTACCCTAGGTCCGCAGCGACAAGCTCAAGGCTGGTTCGGACCTCCACGCGTGGGCGCTGTGTGCACCTACTCATCAACCCTCCACCCAAAACACCCTACCCTAGGTCCGAGGCGACAAGGTCAAGGCTGGTGCGGACCTCCACGCGGACGGCAACGCGTTCCAGGCATGGCACGAGGAGCGCACGCAAGGGGGGCGCGGGGGGCGAGGCGGGCGCGTGTCGACGCCGCGCGGGTCTGGCGGGTTTGGCCGCGACCGGGGCGGACGCGGCGGGCGTGGCGGGCGTGGAGGCGACCGTGGGGGCCGTGGAGGCGACCGCGGGGGGCGTGGAGGCGACCGTGGAGGGCGAGGGGGGAGCCGCGGGCGCGGCAGGGGACGCGACGGCGGGTTCGGGGGCGGCCGCGGGCGCAGCGACGGCGGTGGCCGCGGGGGGCGGGGGCGTGGCGACGGCGGGGGGCGCGGCCGTGGCGACGGTGGCGGACGCGGGCGGGGGGGCAGCTTTGGGGGTGGCCGCGGGCGCGACGGCGGCCGCGGGCGCGGGCGGGGCCGGGACTGAGCAGGGCTCGGCAGGGCGGGCTAGCTAAGCGCTCAGCTGCTGGTGGCGCCTGGCGCGTCACGCACGCGTGCTTGATCGCTAGGTAGTGAGGTTGTACAGGTTTTACACGTAAGCCCCCGGGGGACCCCCGGGGGCGTGAGTTAAGGCCGAGACTAGAGTTAAGGCGCAGACTACACGTCCAGGGGGGCTCTACTAGGAGAGCCCGCAAGGCCACGCAGCGCGTCAGCCTGCGAGGCTATGTAGTGAGTAGTTCAGTTTAGTGACCGGACACGGGTGCAGCGCCAGATGGCAGTCGGCAGCCGTGGTGTTTCGTGTTATATGAGCAAGCGTTTGCTGCCGCTGCAGTAGGGGACCTGGGGGTTGCGGCCGCGCTCTTTCCTGCTGATGCACCTAGTGTTCCCATGACTCATGACGCGCTCTAAGGCGCGCAAACAGTGCGGCCGCCGGCGCGCTCGTCGCCCGCGCGGCCACAGAATCACCGGTGAGCAGCGGCTCCCCCGGCTCAGACTCCCCGCCACGCCACCGCGCGTGCGTGGATGCGACACAGACACAGCTTTCGGCGCTCTATGGGGCGCGGGGGGCAGCCACATACGCGGAGGCTGCGCAACACCTGCATGGCGACGCCAGCAACCACATCTCGGCCTCGGCCGACACCACAGACGCCCTCCGCGCCCTCAGCGCGGGGCAGGCAGACATCAGACGCCTGGTAGGGGGGCTGCTGGACAGGGAGGCGAGGGCGCGCGCCCAGCCACAGAATGCGCCGACGCAGGTGGGCGCGCCACAGGTTGCCGACGCCGGCCACAGCGGTGCCCTTGCGGGGGTGCTCGCTGTGGTGCAGGCGCAGGCGCAACAGATTGCGTCCCTGGTGGATGTGGTGAGCCTCCTGGTGAGCCGCGTCCCTGGGGCGCCCATGCAGATGCCGCATGCAGAGCCCACCCGCGCGCGGGCCGGCCATGCGGCCCACAGTGCGGCGCCCCGCGCTGCGCCTGCTGCCGAGGCTGCTCAGCCTGCCCGGCCCGCTGCTGCTGCCGCCCCTGTGGCGTCGGCGGGGGGGGGGCCGGCGACGGAGCGGCCTGCGTCGGGCGCCACGCGTGCCGCATCTGCGCGCGGCCCCTCCCGCGGGGGGGGGCTGCCTGCGCGTGTGGGCGACACGTCGCTGCGCCGCAGCTTCGTGCTGTCCATCCCGGTGGCACGCGGCGCCAACTGGTTCCTCGCGGGCGGTGGCAGGCGGATGGATGAAGAGGAGGCGACGGCGGCGGCGGCGGAGCGGATCGCTGCAGCTGCCGAGGACGGCACCAGCCTGCCCGTCCGCCTGGCTACGGATGTCGTGCGCTTCCTCTACGGCGGCACCGGCCGGCGGGAGCCGGCTGATGGTGGCGTCGTGTCCGCGTCGCTCCTCAACGCCAAGCCTGCCGTCGGGGGCATCGGCGTGGAGCCACGCGGGGGCGGTGTGCTGCGTGTGCTCTTCACCGTGGCGTCTGACGCCGTGGCCGACACTGTCGTGCGCTGGCGCCACGAGCTGCGCCGCTGCGTGGACTCGACTGCAGTCTTCGACGTCCTCAGTGACCGCGAGGAGGCGCAGCACCAGGCGCTGTGGCCCGCTTTCCTCGCCGCCAAGGTTGCGGGGAAGCGGGCGCAGTTCCACCGCGCGCGCCTCGTCGTTGACGGCGAGCGGGTGCCTGCACCTGCTTGCTAGATGGCATTCCCTCTGGGGGTGTTTTTGAAGGGGAGGTGGCGCCACACGCGTGCGGTGGCGGGTGCGGTGTGGTCGCTGAGTAGAGTGCTGCGGCGGGTGTGCTACTAGCCCCGCTTCCGGTGGTCTGGGGGAGGGCTTTTTGGTCCCTTCATGGTTTTATACCTTGGGTCCGCCCTCTGGCCATTTGAGGGGCTGGGTGTGCAGCCTGCACAGTGGTGCTGCTTGCTTGGCGCCCGCCACCAAGTGTGGATGGCGTTACCGTGGGCTACTTGTAGCTTGACCTTTTGTGGGCCTTGAGCCTTGTTTCTCTAAGTCCCACTGGAGCTTTGGAACCGTACGTGTGACCGCCAGAAGTGGATTGTAACCAAACATCATCTTTGCAGAGTGGGGGCTCACTACCACCAACAGCCAGCCATCTCATCTAGGTGCTCGGGGCCTACGCGCCGAGCACGGTCTTACACGCCTTCAGAGGCGTTCTGTTACGGGACGTTACGCCCCTTAGGCTAGACTGCGTGTGAGCCCGGGCCTAAGGATGCGGCTTAGACTAGAGTGCGTGGAGGGGCCCAGGACCCGACTCTCTGGTCTGTGCTGGTCTAGTAGCGTAGCTAGCGCGTGGGAGTTCCCCCAGGGACCACTCGCTAGCGGGGGACGGAGGATGAGGGAGCTGCGGAGCGCTGTAGCAAGCGACGGCAAGCGGGGCGAGCAAACGGGGGGCAGGCAGGCGCTGGGACTGTAGTCGGTCGGCGCCGTCGGTAGGCGAAGGACACAGTATGGCGACTGGCTGCTGGCCGGCTTGGCGAGGAGGCGTGGGCTGCTTGTATTACATCTCAATATGTACTCATTGGGGAACTGGTAATGGCATGCAAGTGTCGGCCTTTATAGTCATTCGGGTGGCAGTTGCCGAGCATGTGCTCAAAGTGCGGCACATTGGGAAAGTGCCGCAACGGCGGTAGCTGCTCGGCGTCCGGCACATTGGCGAAAGTGCTGCAACAGCGGTAGCTGCTCAGCGTGCGGCAAAGTGGCGAAAGTGCCGCACTAGCGGTAGGTGCTCAGAGCTGGTAGGGCCGCGCCCTTACCATTCCGAGTCGGCACCTTGAAAGGGTTAACGGAGGGAGGCGCTGCCTCCCCTTGCTGCGGGGTGTGCCCCAAGTACAGCCCCGTATCACTTTCCGTAACTGTGACAACCATCATCAGGAGACTCTGCCTTGGTTTAGTGCTTAAGTGGTACGAGGGCTGGGGGAGGGGGCCAACAGAGGTACAGAGGCCACAGTGTCAGAGGGAAGAGGGGGGGGGGGTCTCCCTGGGGTCGGGGTAAAGTCGGGGTCGCTTTGGTCTCCTGCGCTCTCTTGGGGTCTCTTGCAATCCCTCCCTGGGGTCACCCGATTTTTTTTTGCGCGAGATGGGTGTGCGCGATGGGTGCGCGTGCAACAGCTGCTCGCGCTCCCCTCGCCTGCCGCCTTTCACACCTGCGCTCGGGGGGCACGCCACTCGTGCCGCGCTCTGGAGGTGAACTGCTCTATCTACCACGCCCCCTGTGTCACAAATACGCCGTACTTGGGCACATGGTTGTGAACACACCTGAAGTGTAAACGGCTCCACAACAATCACCTACCTTTTGGGCTCCTTTCGATGCCTGTTGTCGACGTCTTCCGCCGACCTCGATGTAGAGATCTCAATGTGAACATGTCTGGCACGTCCAACTGATAGGCTGGCGCGCTGCGTGGCCTTGCGGGCTCTCCTAGTGGAGCTCCCCTCCTAAGGTTGGGCGGGGCAGCACGTTGACCACCCAGCGCAGCGAGCGCCAGCGAGGTTCCATCCTTGAGCGCAATGAGCGCCAACTGTGGGCCGCCAAGCAATCAGCGCGCCATCCTCCACCCCAGCGGGGGGGGGGATGCCCTAGTCAGAAGTCAAGAGTCAAGGGAGTCGGGGGGGCGCATGCTCCCCGCCGACTCGTTCACGGGGGTTCCACCGGAGTGTGGAGGCAGAGGCGAGGCCAGTCGCCCGCTCGCACCACCCCGATGAACGGGTGGTCTGGGGGAGGGCAGCAGCCCGCGCCGGTCGAGGCCCTCGAGGGAGGCGACCTCCTGGAGGCTCGTCCAGAATAGGGCCACCGCCGCGCGGCAGGCATGGTCAGATTTGTCAGGCTCGGCCAGCCGTTAAGACTGGGAAGAGGTCGGTAATGCAACTGAGGGTTTGGACGGGGGGAGGGGCGGCGGCAGTGTCGAGGTAGGGCCACAGGAGGCGGCGCCCATACGCCATGGCGTCCAGGGCCACGCGCCACACGTCGGCGTGCACGGCGTCCGGCGGCTGCAGCCATGGCGGCATGCTAGCGCGATTTAAAGTTTCAGTTTTGGAGAGAGAGATTGGTTACATGTGCCCTAGTCAGAAGTCAGAGTCAGGGGAGTCGGGGGGGGGGCGCATGCTCCCCGCCGACTCGTTCAGGGGGGATCCACCGGAGCGTGGAGGCAGAGGCGAGGCCGGTTGCCCGCACGCACCACCCCGATGAACGGGTGGTCGGGGGGAGGGCCATCGGCGGCAGCCCACGCCGGTGGGACTTGGTCGAGGGAGGTGACCTCCTGGAGGCTCGCCCAGAAACGGGCCACCACCGCGCGGCCGGCGCGGTCAGCTTTGTCAGGCTGGGCCGGGCCAGCCGTGAGGACTGGGAAGAAGTCAGTTATCAGGGTTTGGTCGTCGGGGGGGGGGGGCGCCGCCAGTGTCGAGGTGCAGGGCCCACAGGAGGCGGCGCCCATACGCAATGGCGTCGAGGGCCGCCACGCAGACAACGCGCCACACGTCGGCGTACACGGCGGCGTCGGGAGGCTGTAGCAGCCAGATGTGGCGGCATGCCAGCGCGCCTGCCGGCACCCCCTTGGAAAAAGGGAAGGCGAAGGGGTGCGCCGCAGGCTCAGGAGTCTCACTTCCGGGGGCACGCTCAATGGCATGCGCTTGTCAACTGTCATTTTTTTTATTTTTTTATGGGCGCGCACACTGTAGCAGAGCATCAACCGTCCGGCGTAGCCCACCCCGTGGGGCAGGCCACCCGCAAACTCGGCAAATCAGTATCAAAACCCAAGCCACAGAGTGGCCGAGTCGTGCGTAGAGAGAGAGATTGTTACACGGGCCGGTGGTACTCCCCACGCCCCCGAGGGGACGCGAGAGAGAGATTGTTACACGGGCCGGTGGTACTCCCCACGCCCCGGAGGGGACGCGGGCTCACTGTATGTGTAGGGAAACAGGAAGGGGATGGGAAAAGGGAAGGCGAAGGGGTGCGCCGCAGGCTCAGGGGTCTCACTTCCGGGGGCACGCTCAATGGCATGCGCTTGTCAATTGTCAATTGTTTTTGTATTTTTGTATTTTATGGGCGCGCACACACTAGCAGAGCATCAACCGTCCGGCGTAGCCTAACCCCGTAGGGCGGCCACCCGCAAACTCGGCAAATCAGTATCAAAACCCAAGCCACAGAGTGGCCGGGGCGGGCGGGGCCCTCCGGGGGGTGGGCGGGGCAGCACGCTGACCACTCAGCGCAGCGGCGCCACAGCTTCGTGGCGACGTTCTCCATGGAGGACGCCACCGCTTTCGCCGCATGCCACGACCCTAAACCCTAAACCCTAAACCCCAAACCCTAAACCATCATGCTTGCCGGACTGGAGGCCTAGGCTTAAGGGCTTTACACAGATACTTGAAACCTTTATCGAGTCATTGCGGTTGGGTGGCCGAGCGGTTTGAGGTACTACCTGGGAACCCCCTGGATTGGACTTATTAGTTCGCAACAGCGCGGGTTCGAAACCCGTCCCAGCTACAGTAACACTGTTTAGTGACTTTTTCATGGAACCAGGTCTGCACAGTTTTGAGCCTAGCACCAGCCCTCAACACTTTCCACACTTCTTCAGCACCTGGGTAAGACCGGGGTCAATTGAAGTGTAGCTTGCGGCCTGCCCGACGACACGCACACACACACACACGCACGCACACACACACGAAAACAGGGGCAGCAAGTATTCGCACGCACACAAACACACCATCGACAGCACACACCACAAAACATGTCTAAACAAAGTGTGGAGCAACCCAAGAGCGTGAAACCATGTACGCCTCTATGGCCTCCATAGTTTCCCTGGCACCCACGTGCTCCCGAGCCACACACGAAAACAGGGGCAGCAAGTGGTCGCACGCACACAAACACACCATCGACAGCACACACCACAAAACATGTCTAAACAAAGTGTGGAGCAACCCAAGAGCGTGAAACCATGTACGCCTCTATGGCCTCCATAGTTTCCCTGGCACCCACGTGCCCCCGAGCCCGATCCCGTTCAGAAAGCATCATCCACCTCGGAATGTTTCCATGTCTAACGAGTCTTTAATGCCTGTCGTCTTTACATCACAGCGCAGCGGGGCGAGGAGGTGCACACAGGAGTTGACAGACGGCTGAAAGTGTTGGGCGCAGGCTCTGACTCGAGCGTATGGGCCGGTGCAGGCCAGGACTTGACCCCAAGCAGCAACGGGGCTTTTGTTATGTATCTAGCGTCAGTAGAGGGCCTATTGCCTAGACCCTGTGACACAGCGTGGTAGCTGGACAACGGTCAAGCGACCACCACACTGCATGGCCTTGCGGGCTCTCATAGTAGAGCCCCCTTGAGACGTGCAGCCTTGGCTTTAACTCACGCCCAAAGGTCCTCCCGACGCATACAAGTAAAACCTGCCCCCCCCCCCCCCTGCCCCACCACACCACCACCACACGCAGTTAGAGCCGCGGCGGAACGTCTTCGGTGGCTTCCTGGTGCAGGCGCACAGTTTGCCCCACTGGTGGGGGTGGGGGGCCAAGCCAAGCCAAGAGCCACACACCAAGTTCAAAGACTAATCACTTTGTAGGATGGCATGGCCCTATCCCGCCCCAACCCACTTGGAGAGAGGCGACTTTGGGGGGAGAGATTTTACACGAATCGGTGGTACTTCCCAAACACCCCGAGGGGACACTGGGCTCACTGTATGTGCGGGGAGACGGGAAAGGGACGGGAAAAGGGAAGGCGAAGGGGTACGCCGCAGGCTCAGGGGTCTCACTTCCAACAAAAGTGCCGGCAAGGCAGCGGCAAGGTGGTAATTACTTTGACAAATCCCGCGGCAAGGCACCCAAATTCTAAACAATTGCCCCCTTTATAGAAGTGGCGGCAAGGCAAAGCGGTACTACGGTACTCTACAGAGTGATTTTTTTGTACTCTACTGAGTTTTCCCCCCATAATCCACACATCTACACCAGGCGGACGTGCACCACGAGGGGACGTGGACGTGGGTGAACTGTGTGTGTGTGTGTGTGTGTGTGCGGCTTGCCCGGCGCTGCTATGGCTTGGCGAGTAGCCGCGGCGCTGCCGCGGCCCGTGCTGGGAGACGGCCCTTATCCTCCCCCCATGCAGGACGCCATGCGGCACCGATCTCGACGAGTTGATCGACGAGCGGAGGAGCTGGCGCCCGTCAATGCATGCTGGACATTGGTCAAGATGGCTGCCCGTGGAGGCGGGCTACCATCACGGCTTCAGCGGTGGCGACCGCCGAGGCAACACAGAGTAAATCCGCTTCACCAATCGCAGCGTTCGTCACCGCGCTCATCCTCGGGGTCGCTCGTCTGCCGGTGACTGGCGTTGGAAGGTCTTCAGGCAGCCTCCATGACAACTCTGTCGTCCATGCACCCCTGGAGGGTGGGACCTGGCCATGCATGAGGCATGGGGCGCCGGCTGAGCCCCATGCAAACGAGAGCTGGACAGCCATGCACTGCCAGGCGGGGACCGTTCCAGTCAGCGCCAGTCGGCTCTGCCGGCTTGACTGGCCACAAGGCCACTACTGTGACCCTGAGGAAGGTCCTCTCCTATATGCTCCTTGCCAGACATGTCTCTCAGAGACCGCTGTTTGGGGTAGTCTAGCCGGCGGGAGCGGTAGTCTATCGGCCGGGAGCCGGCGGTACTCAAGTACTTAAGTGTGCTGGAGTATCGGCGGGTGTCTCTAGTAGAAGAGTAGCCTCCTTAGCTGGAAACCCCGTGTTACTGTTACTGACAGCATCGCAGTAGTTTTTTTCTCTAGAACTCAAGTGTGCTGGAGTATCTTTATACTCCAGCATACACGTGTGTGTGCGTGTGTGTGCCTAGACTACGGCTGCTGCTACACGTTGTTGTACTCGTGTCGCAGCGGCACTGGCACGTCATCGCCACACCGCAGCTCGCACTTGTCCCAGTCCACGCCCACGTGTCCCGGCGCTGCACCGAGTGCGCGCAGCTTGAGCTCGCACATGAGCAGCTCAAATGCGCGCCCGTGGGGTCGCCGCCACCAGTGCAGCCTCCACGCGCAGTCCAGCACCCGCTGCATGCGTGCGGCACGCCCAGAGTGTATGACGTGTGTGAGTATCTGCGGCAGCTTGTGCACCATCCAGCTGGGCACCCGTAGTGCGTAGTCGTGCAGCGGCAGCTGCTCCTCCCACTCCACACGGATCCCGTCCTGTAGGATGACTGGGATGCAGCCACGCGTGACAGCCACCTTCATGCGACCGCCCCACGCCCAGCCGGCTGCAGCGACACAAAAGATGGAGCTGCTCAGGTCTTCCCAGTAGGTCGCGCGTGCGTGCGTTGTGCGGATGTTGAAGCTGGGGGCGTCGTGGTGCAGGCGGTACAAGAGCTGGCGCAAGCCAAAGCTGTAGTGGGCGTCGCTCCAGGGCGTGGTCACATTACGAACGTCGCCCGCAGTCGCGTGCACGTCTGAAGGAAGGCAGGCAGGAAGGGCGGGGGGGGCGGGGGGGAGCGCACGCGCGTGTGTGTGTTGTGTGTGTGTGTGTGTGTGTGCGAGCGCGCGCAGTGTTGGTACGCGTGCACACGTGCTGCACGTTTGTGTGTACATACGTACGTTAGTAATTGTTGAGGTCAGAAATGGACTTGCGTCTAGGCGGTGGTACTAGGACTAGAAGGTAGTCTTCGCTAGAAAGCCGATGTTACTGTTACTTTTACGTACGTGAGGGAGCGTACCTACAGACGCGTCCCCGTACACTGGTCAGGACAATGTACCTTTGAGTGGAGACAAAAAGTCGGCCACAAATCACGCTCCGGTGCGGGGGGGGGGAGGGGGCAAGGAAGGCAGATTTCCGACCCCACGCGCGAAAACTTCACCGGACCTGCGGCATGCCCTTCCCCTCCCACCTTACACAAAACGGGCTGCCAAGGGGGGGGGACCTCAGTGTGCTTCAGTAAAATCCTGTCACATCCTCTCCAACCTCTGTTCAACGTGGGCGTGGGCGCGTTGGATTCCTCACCAAGAGGAGTTAAAATCCACCGTCAGATCCCACAACCACCCAATATCGAGTGCAGTGGTGTGTGGGGGAGGGGTCACACACCAGGCAGCTGGTCCACACCACAGGTTCACACCCCTGGCCAGTGATCCCCACGCAAGCCGTGTACCGCACGGCGCCGGATTTCCCATTTCCCAGAAAACCACCCCACATTTGGTGGGCAAGGGCGTGGAGGGGTGTGTTGGAAAGCCCTTGACAAGAGCAGCACACGTTGGCAGCACAAATTGACAAGAGCTGCATAAAACGGCATACTTTGCGTGAACACCTGCTATGTATTGCGCTGGTGCCTGGTACGAGCGGTCAAAATAGCTATAGCCGGGGGGAAAATACGAAAATCCTTCCCAAGGGCCACTGTCCCTAGCAACCAGGATGCTCTGCGAACCTCCGATTGGGCTGGGGGTGGGCACGCTTGATTCATTGTGTGACATAGATACAAAGTGCATGGTCATGCATGTGGTTCATAAGTTGGAAGGTTGTGGATGGGGCCTTGGAGCGTGGGGCTGTACCGAGGCGCGCGGCCGCCGTGTGAGGCGATGTCCAGGAGTGAGTTTCACATCCAACAAATGAAACCATGGATAGGGAATGGTGTTGTGAAGCTGTGCACCAAGTCGTAGCTCAAACATATCAGACCAGGGGACTTGAAAAAAAACGTGGGGTCTGGAAAAAATATTTCTGCCCCCCTCCCTTCCCCCCCCTCCAATTGATATGGCTGGCTGCTGAGTGTGTTCATAAGCTCTTCGCCAGGGGCTCCCGCCCTGGCGCCGCTCGATGGCGGACAACCGGGACAACTGCGCTTGATACTGGGCGGCTGAAAATCTGGAAATTTTCCCTGAGCGGCTCTGACGCACAGCGCTACTGGTGAACTGTTCCTGATGGGGCGAGGCTATGTGGCAGATGGGGCAGCGGTACGATGGAGAGCACGATGCACGATGGCGAGAATTGCGGCGAGCATGCACCCCCTCTCACAACGATCGGAACTCAAGCAGATTGCGGCTCCTAATGGTTTACTGTGCCTGGATGGAAGAGAGACGGATGGCGAGAAATTGAGAAACATGGGAAGCGAGGCACATGCGGCTAGGCTTTGTGAGGAGGTTGTGGCGCAGGGGTTCCCTGCCCCAAGGCGCAGATTATAGATGGCGACGCGATCGATGCACCAGCCGTGCGGCATGGGGCGAGGCGAGGCCCCACCAGCGGGCGGGCACCATAATGGAGATGGCGGCTAGGAACGGGGAATGCGGCTACCGGGGATGAGGCTACGGGTTATGCATGCCAGGGGACGCGGACAAGGCTAATGCGTCACGGCGCATGGGTAAAGAACGGGGAATGAGGCTACGGGAGCTGGCGGGCGCGGCGCGCGCATGGCGCGCGCGGTGCATGGGGGTTGCATGGCGGCGCTCTGCGCGTGCATGCATGGAGGAGATTGCTGGCGGGCATGGAGGAGATTGCTCGCGGGCGTGGAGGAGATTGCAGGCGGCATGGAAGCGGATGGCGAGAAATTGAGAAACATGGGAAGCGAGGCACATGCGGCTAGGCTTTGTGAGGAGTTTGTGGCGCAGGGGTTCCCTGCCCCAAGGCGCAGATTATAGATGGCGCAGCAATCAATACACTAGCCGTGCGGCATGGGCGAGGCGAGGCCCCACCAGCGGGCGGGCACCATAATGGAGATGGCGGTTAAGAACGAGGAATGAGGCTACAGGGAGAGGATACGGGTTACAGATGCCAAAAGGGACGGCGGAACAAGGATCAGCCATAGGTGTCACGGGGAATGGCTAAAGAACGGGAATGAGGCGGTTGGTACGGGTGCTGGCGCGCATGGAGCGCGGCGCGGCGCATGGAGATCGCATGGCGGCGCCCATGCATGGACGAGATTGCTGGCGGGCATACAGGAGATTGCTGGCGGCATGGAGGAGATTGCTGGCGGGCATACAGGAGATTGCTGGCGGGCGTGGAGGAGATTGCTGGCGGGCATGGAGGAGATTGCTGGAGCCAATGGCGGCGGCGGGACTACAGAGTTGGGGTTCCCTACCACCAACAGCCAGCCATCTCAGTAAGGTGCTCGGGCCATATCGCGCCGAGCACGGTCTTATACGCCTTTAGAGGTGTCCCTGACTGTAACATCCATCATCATCATCAGTAGAACACAGGCGCACACCAACAATGCGTTGCTGTCACTACCTGGGTGGTATAGGGTGGATCTGGGGGCCCAGTGCCCTGTCTAGGTCCAGTGCGTGCGCGCGTGTGGGGGTTTACCCTCACCCCTACCAGGTAGCCAGCCAGTTTCCCACTGAAACTGAGTTTAAGGTGTCGGGCGCTAGCGCCGACACCGGTCTTATACATCATTACTGGTGTCACACAGACTGTAATATCCATCATCATCATGAACTATTTCACCCACATTGGACAGCTCGTGACCAGCATTCGTCGCGCAACAAGCATCCACGTGGTGTGGCATCGCACACACACAGTGGCGTGCCTCACCAATTTCTCCCGCAGAAGTACAGCATAGTACAGCACAGTACAACACAGCACAGAGTACAGCATAGTACAGCATAGAGTACAGCATAGTACCGCATAGAGTACAGCATAGTACAGTTACGGCTTTCCAGCAAAGACTACAGCATAGTAAAGCACGGTACAACATAGTACATCATAGAGTCAGCATCATAGAGTCGGCATAGTCCTACATAGAGTCAGCATAATAGTACAGCACGGTACAGCATAGAGTACAACACAGTACAACACAGCACAGTGCAGCTTCACCAATTTCTCCTGCATAGTACAACACGACTGTGCGGTTGGTGTGGTGCTTGCCGAGCCACTCTGTCTGGACGTAGGGCGTCGGGAAATGAGGACGCCCTGGGCCGTTCTGGTCCTGGTTGTCGGGTGTGAACTCGTAGGGCGCTGGCGGAACGATGATATCCTGTGAGGGGGAGGTGGAGGGTGTGGGGGGGGGGGTGGGTGTGGGCGCGGGGGCGGAATGGGTGCGTGTCAGGGGGTTCCTTCCCGATCGGAGAACGAAAAAAATGTGTTCGGAGGGCGTGCCCTCGATGGTTTTGGGGAGGGTGCGTCCGGGAAGCACAATGTTTGGGGGCGATTTTTCGGGAGAAAGAACGAAAGCGTCGATTTTTGCACTTTTCAAAGCATTATTTCGGGCTGCAGCCCGAAATCCCTAAGAAATCGGGAAACTTATTTTCAGGAAAAAGAAAGGATGACTGACCCCACGGAAACCCCTCGGAAACCCCTTGTGCGTGTGTTTAGGTGTGTGAGTGTGTCAGCAGCAGCGGAGCGCTCTGGTCTGGTCCTCGTCGGGTGTGGACTCGAAGGGCACGGGCAGGACGATGATCTCCTAATGGAGGGGGGGGGCGTGTGTGTGTGGGGGGGCGGTGATGGCCAGCACAGTACAAGAACAAGTGCACAACACACTCGAGTCATGCTAACAACAACATCGTGCACTCGAGTCGTACATCAAAGTGTGTGTGTGTGTGTGTGTGTGTGTGTGCGTGCGCGTGTGTGTGTGTGTGTGGCGTGTCGATGTGATCGAGTGCGAGTGCATGCGCACGTCCTTGTGCATCGTGCACCCTGCTGCATCGTGCATCGTGCATCATCAGCCATCATACAACGCTCATGTCAGCCATCATGCATCTATCATCAGCCATCATGCATACCAGCCATGACGCCGTGACATCGGCCATCATGGTGCTGCCTCCTCTTGCTGCGTGCGTGCTGTACCTGGCCCGGCCGGTGGCACACGACTTCCTTGCGACTCCCGTGCAGCGCTGCCATCGCCTCAGTCAGAACGACGTCGCACGCGGCGCCCCACTGGTGGAACAGGTCGCATGGCTCAGTGGTGATGCGCTGCGTGGGGTGGGGGGTGTGGGGGATGGGGTGTGTGGGGGGGGGTGCACTGCGTCCATGGAGCAGGTCGCCATGGACGTCGTCAATCTCAGCGATCAGCGGCCTGCTGCGTATTGTGTGTGTGTGTGTGTGTGTGCCAGTGTTTCCGTTGGCCACCTACAGCCCGCAAAAATGCATTTGCGTGGTGAGATTGGCCGATTCGGGCCGGCGCTCCGCCGGCGCTGCGGGGTGAGACTGCGCGAATTTCGACCCAGACTTTTTTTTAGCCCCCCAAAAAGCCTCCAGGCGGTTGGAATTGAGTGTAATTATTAACTCATGCCGTTTAAGCGTGAGGCCCGGTGTGACGTCATTTTCCCAAGATCATTTGTGGAACTACAGGTGCGTGTATGCTCGTGCACGGCCTCCGCCTCGGCGCGCACATCCTCATACGTGCTCGGCGGCGCGCATGCATGTATAGTGTATGCGTGAATGTGTGTATGTGTGAATGTGTGTATGTGTGTGTTGCGGTGTGTTTGCGAGCGTGCGTGTTTGTGCGTGTTAGTGATGCAGAAAGGCGTGCCACTGCGGCGTGCGTCATGACACATGAGGGTCTTGTGGCAGGATCTCCGATTCAAACGGTCGGGGGAAGTGCACAGTTGAATGCGTTGGCTGTGAACGCTTCAACACTTTTTGACATTCCACACGTGTGTGTCAGTGTGTCGCACAAGCGCGCCCCATCCATACGATCGCTCCAACGCAGAACGCGCGGCTGGCTGGCTTCGTGTCACAAGACTGACATCACGAACGATAACTGCTCACCACAGACCAGTGCGTGTGAGCGTTTGTGTGGCAATGCTGTTGGTGATGTTCAAGCGCGAGGCTGACCTTGCAACGACGAGCTTGCGAGCGAGATTTGGTTCGACGTGGTGTCTCCAAAGTGTGAAATCACTGTTTGTGTGTAAACTGATCACATTAGAGAGCGCCGTGTTACGCGGGGCTCATGCCAAAATGCCCTGTGGTGTGACATGCGTCACAGATTCGCAATTTGCAGCAACACTGGTGTGTGTGTGTGTGTGTTTGTGCGTGCGTGTATGTGCGTGTGTGCGTGCATGTTTGTGTGTGTGTGTGTGTGTGTTGATTTTGACCTCACCCGGAGCATGCCAAAGTGGTGCATGAAGATCGCGTTCGCAAGTGGGGACTGAGGAAACTGGCAACGCCCTGCGTGTGTGCGGGCAGGGGGCAGGCACCCAGTGTGTGTGTGTGTGGGGGGGGGGGGCAAAGGGGGGTGCCTCGGTGCTGATTCAGTTGCAGTCGTCACAGTCCGTTGGCAAAGGCCTTGAGGCACCCAGTGCGGGGCGGGGCGCATTCCATTGTCTAAGCTAATGCGTCACGGCGCATGGGTAAAGAACGGGGAATGAGGCTACGGGAGCTGGCGGGCGCGGCGCGCGCACGGCGCGCGCGGCGCATGGGGGTTGCATGGCGGCGCTCTGCGCGTGCATGCATGGAGGAGATTGCTGGCGGGCATGGAGGAGCTTGCTTGAGGGCAAACAGGAGATTGCTCGCGGGCGTGGAGGAGATTGCAGGCGGGCATGGAAGCGGATGGCGAGAAATTGAGAAACATGGGAAGCGAGGCACATGCGGCTAGGCTTTGTGAGGAGGTTGTGGCGCAGGGGTTCCCTGCCCCAAGGCGCAGATTATAGATGGCGCAGCAATCAATACACTAGCCGTGCGGCATGGGGCGAGGCGAGGCCCCACCAGCGGGCGGGCACCATAATGGAGATGGCGGTTAAGAACGGGGAATGAGGCTACAGGGAGAGGATACGGTTACAGATGCCAAAGGGGACGGCGGAACAAGGATCAGCCATAGGTGTCACGGGGAATGGCTAAAGAACGGGAATGAGGCGGGTGGTACGGGTGCTGGCGCGCATGGAGCGCGGCGCGGCGCATGGAGATCGCATGGCGGCGCCCATGCATGGACGAGATTGCTGGCGGGAATACAGGAGATTGCTGGCGGGCATGGAGGAGATTGCTTGCGGGCATACAGGAGATTGCTGGCGGGCATGGAGGAGATTGCTGGCGGGCATACAGGAGATTGCTGGCGGGCGTGGGGGAGATTGCTGGCGGGCATGGAGGAGATTGCTGGAGCCAATGGCGGCGGCGGGACTAGTAGTAGAACACAGGCGCACACCAACAATGCGTTGCTGTCACTACCTGGGTGGTATAGGGTGGATCTGGGGCCCAGTGTCCTGTCTAGGTCCAGTGCGTGCGCGCGTGTGGGGGTTTACCCTCACCCCTACCAGGTAGCCAGCCAGTTTCCCACAAACTGAGTTTAAGGTGTCGGGCGCTAGCGCCGACACCGGTCTTATACATCATTACTGGTGTCACACAGACTGTAATATCCATCATCATCATCATCAAGCTGGCTGTGCGGGAGGGGGGGGGGCGAGGGGGGCATCGACCGTTTGCAGTTTGGTGGCAGTCAGAGCGATGCAGGCTCATGCCCACGGGTCAGTCAGTGGGTCGGTCAGTCAGACAGCCAGTCAGCCAGTGGGCCAGTCAGTGAGTGAGTAGGTCAGCCAGTGGCTCAGCACTCCGTGACTCACCGCGTCACTTAGAGCCAGGCAGGCATGAGTGGCACTGAAGTTTGGGGCTGCCAGGCCAGAACAGCAGGCAAAATGACGCAAAGCTTCTAATCACTCTCTCTCTCTCTAGTAGGGGAATTCACCAATCAAACAGACCAACAAAGCAAGCTGCAAAAATAGCAGCCACTCACTCCCGACCAACGCCACTACCGCTTCTGTCGGCCTCACTGCGTCATGCCAGCCGAGCCTCCATGCCAATAAAGTCCCTCAGGGACAGGGCTGTCAAGGAGCATACCGTAAGCTCGGTTAGCCTGAATCGGTGGCCCAAAAAATATACAATTAATTGATTCTGGAGGCACAGTATCGCGCGCAGCAGGGATTTTTTTCAGTATTCGACAGCATCGATTAACGGAGGCGCGTTCTCGTCGCCGAGCCCTGCACCCAGCAATGCGGCGCTGCTGGTGACGAGGATCTCCGTGCCGCTGACGAGCGGGGTAAAATACGACTGGCCTGGCTCCTGCTAGACTGCCCCTCGGTGGAACACTTCAGGAGCGGCTTGCCCGGCGCTGCCATGGCTTGGCGAGTAGCCGCGGCGCTGCCGCGGCCCGTGCTGGGAGACGGCCCTTATCCTCCCCCATGCAGGACGCCATGCGGCACCGATCTCGACGAGTTGATCGACGAGCGGAGGAGCTGGCGCCCGTCAATGCATGCTGGACATTGGTCAAGATGGCTGCCCGTGGAGGCGGGCTACATCACGGCTTCAGCGGTGGCGACCGCCGAGGCAACACAGAGTAAATCCGCTTAACCAATCGCAGCGTTCGTCACCGCGCTCATCCTCGGGGTCGCTCGTCTGCCGGTGACTGGCGTTGGAAGGTCTTCAGGCAGCCTCCATGACAACTCTGTCGTCCACGCACCCCTGGAGGGTGGGACCTGGCCATGCATGAGGCATGGGGCGCCGGCTGAGCCCCATGCAAACGAGGCTGGACAGCCATGCACTGCCAGGCGGGGACCGTTCCAGTCAGCGCCAGTCGGCTCTGCCGGCTTGACTGGCCACAAAGCCACTACTGTGACCCTGAGGAAGGTCCTCTCCTATATGCTCCTTGCCAGACATGTCTCTCAGAGACCGTTGTTTGGGGTATTCTAGCCGGCGGGAGCGGTAGTCTATCGGCCGGGAGCCGGCGGTACTCTAGTACTTAAGTGTGCTGGAGTATCGGCGGGTGTCTCTAGTAGAAGAGTAGCCTGCTTAGCTGGAAACCCCGTGTCACTGTTACTGACAGCATCGCAGTAGTTTTTTTTAACGATTTTTTGGTAAATACCGCACCCTAAAAAGACTTGCCCGAGGCGGGATTCGACCTCAGGCGGCTTGAATACTCAAGTTCGACTGCATCGCGGCCCGGAACCAATTAATTTAACTGTACCGGCTCAGAGTATCGGAGGGATCTGGGAATTAATTACCGATACAGGCTAACCGAGTTTACGGTACATACATCTATACATACATACATATCTAGTTGTGAACGTCCTTCCTCAGGGGTCGCAGCGGCACGATGCCCGTCAACAGAACACGAACTCTGGTTCTGAGGACACCGTGGAGATAAAGATGGGGCCGGTGCTGCTCTGTGTATTGTCAAACCACGGCGCGTGCTCATGTGGGTGGGGTGGGGGGGGGGGGTGAGGATATCCTTTCGTACACATGCGCATGTGGTTGGGCACCACTCGCAAACAAACTTCAGATCAAAGGGTGATTGATTCGTGACATGGCTTCCAGGGGGCGCGTTAGCACAGGCGGCAAGCGCCGCTGTCCAGGTGATTATCCAGGGTGAAGTGGGATCAGTCGTGTGCGTTTTGTGTGTGGGTGGTAGTGTGTGTGCTGCGCCCATGCTCCATGCGTCGTGCCCCCCCCCCCCCCTCTGCCCCCCTCGCCCACCTGGGTCTGCGACCACCATGAAGATGTGGTCAGCTCCGTTCTTTCTGTCAAACCACGGACCTGCTGCACGCAGGGCAGCCACCACATCGCTCACATCCTGCCAGGGGTGGTACATCCTGAAGGAGGGTGTGTGTGCTGTCGTTGTTGATGTTGTTGTTGTTGTTGTTGTTGTTGTTGTTGTTGTTGTTGTTGCTGTAGTGGTGGTAGTAGTTGCAGTAGAGTGTGTGTGTGTGTGTGCATTCATGTGTGAGTGTGTGGCAGCGCAGCAACCACCCCGGTCAACTCCTGGCACAAGTTGAATATCCTGCATGTGTGTGCGTGCATGCATGCGTGCATGTGTGCGTGCGTGCGTGCATGCACGCGGAGAATGCTCGTGGGTCGTCAGCGCGCGCACGTGCGCGCGTGCGTGCGTGCATGTGCTTCCCCGTTGTGTGATTGTTGGGCCGCCCGCCGTGGTTTGCTCACACACTGCAACCTGCAGCACGCACTGGCACTGGCAAGCTGTGCCCGCAGCAGGCTGTCACGCATGCACGTGTGGCGCTCAGTGCGAACCCGCTCGTTTTCACATGTGGCACAGCAACGTCTGACAGTGTCACCAGGACCCCCCGTATCGATGGCGCAGCGATGCCACGCCCGCAAGCGCTGCTGCTGCTGCTGCTGCTGATGCTCACACTGCTGCTGCTGACGCTGATGTTTGCCACCTCATCGCCCCACCCTCCTCACGCACCAGGCATCCACCTGCACATGCACAGGTGCACAGGTGCGTGCGGCAAAGTTGGGGGGGGGGGCAGTTGCACGCTTTTCTTGCGTGCCCGCGTGTGCATGGTCTGCATGCAACGAGGCATGCTCATGCGCATATGCGCGTGTGTGCTGGGTGTAGGTGCCTCGGACCCCGCCTCGGACCCCGCCTCGGACCCGCCTCGGACCCCTCTGCCTCGGACCCCGCCCCCCTCGGGCCCCGGGCGAAAGGGCCGAATGGGCACAGCGAGCCGAGGGTTAGGGGCGAGGGGCTGCGGGAGTGTTAAAATGGGGAGCAGGGGAGGGGCTGCGGGAGTGTAAAAATGCGGAGCAGGGCCCTAAAATGGGGAGCAGGGCATACACACATTGTGTTGCATGCTGGGTGTGTGTGCATGTGTGTGTGTGTATGTGTGTGTGTGTGTCTGTGTGTTCGTGCATGTGTGTGCGTGTGTGCGTGCATATGTGTGTGTGTGTGTGTTTGTGTGTGCATGTGTAAGTGTGTGCTGACGGCACGTACATAGAAGAAGTCGGCCTCCTCTGGGTCGGTTGTCAAGTAGGGGCTGTCTTTGAGTAGCGCGGGAAACAGAAAGTCCATGGTATAAAAGTCGCCCATCTCCGCAGCTATGTGCCCGAATCTGCTGTGGTTGTGGAGTCTCTCTGGCAGGTTGTTGTGGTACAAATAGATGCGTGGTACACGGAGATGCTCCTGCGCCGCCGCCGACGCCGCTGCGGCCAGCACGGCCAGGACACCAGCCAGCGCACGCAGCCGCATGAGCATGGGTTGGTGGCTGATCTCTCCCTGATCTCTGGGTGGTGGCGGTGGCGGTGGTGGTGGGAGCGCAGCATCAAAGCGCCATGCAGACGTTGCCCATGCCCATGCGCGCAGTGAGCCTATGTTGGGTCCTCGCATGCACCACATGGATCTGCGACCCTGGGGCGTGCGTGATCGCAGCTGCCATGTCTCTCTCTGGATTCAGCATGAGGCGCGAAAAATATTTGTGGAGAGCGCTCTCACCAACAGCCCGGAACTTCCCGTACCCCACCCGTGAAGTGATGACGTTGATTGGTCGTTTTTAGGCGTGCATAAGGACCACCAAGGACAGATGACGCACCTAACTCGGGTCGGGAGACGACGGAGTTATGTGTGATCTGGGCACTTAGTCGCGCCACACTTGCGCCACACTCGCCCCCCGCGTCCTGGGCTACCGTCTTACGTCCTACGTACAGTCAAGACGCTGACCTTCTCTCGAAACGAGCGTCCCGAGCAACCCTGGTGGCCACCCCAGCACATGCACTTGCTCATGGGCAGCCTTGCTGCCCGGGCCCGCACCAACCTCCACCTACAGCATGTTGCCTGGGCAAGCACACGCACACATCAGTGGGATGGGCTGCCTCTCTACCGCGGTAGCTACCGGGGACCCCTGCCCCACGCAGCCCAAGATCTGCGGCCAGAACACGCACGCCTGCTCCTGCGCAGCCTTGCTGCCTGGGCCCACACCAGCCTCCACCTACTGCCTGTGGGGAGCGGGTCACCCCTCGTTCGGCCACACCATTGAGCGCTGCTATTTACTTCAAGAACAGCAAAGCAAAGCGCGCGAAGCGCGCTTTTCTGGCGCAAGGACAAGCTACAACGCGATGCTGGCCTGCATCGCGGTATCGCCCCCCACACCTACAACACATACGGCCAGACATGACGTTAGCGCGCTAGCGCGCGCTGTCGAGCCAATACCAAGATGCCAAAACCACAAACAGCGACGTGCGCGCCTGCGACTGGAAAAGCGCACGCGCCACAGAATCCAGAACGCTGGCGCGCGCAGGTGACCCGCAGAGAGCCGAATCCGAGAGGGTATGCCTGCGCGCTGGCGCGCGCAGGCGAACCAGTGACCACCGGCCGTGTGTCAGATAATCGTCATAGCCTCAAAAAGCGCACGCCCAAAACGCCGAATCAGAGAACGAACGCCTGCGCGCTGGCGCGCGGAGGCGACCCGCAGAGAGCCGAATCCGAGAGGGGAAGCCTGCGCGCTGGCGCGCGCAGCAGGGCTGCACGGGACGTGATTACGTCCTGACGTACTTACGTACGTCCTACGCACGGTCAGGACGCAGGGGTGCGTCCTGCAGGACGCGATTGGCGGCAGCACAAGACGCCTTTTACTTGCCACACAGAAACGGCCATAACTCACGCTCCTGTGCATGGATTGAAACCATTCGACTTGCATTGGAAAGCTTGTGACAAGGGATATCCATAGCACTGCTCGTGCAGCAGTGCACTGCAGCAGGGGGGGTTGAGGGGTAGTGCTGCAGCACACCGCGCGCACTCGCACTGCTGCACATAAAACGGCCGCGGCCATAACTCCCTGGGTGCAGCATCGATTCGAACAATGCGACATGTGATGGAGAGCTGTGGACAAGGGCTATCCAGGGAACCACTCGGATCGTGAATCCATTGGGAAACGACAAAGTTGTGTATGGCGGGGTATGGGCACTTCGTCGCTGGCGCCTCACTCGCTCGTCCCCCGCGTCCTTCTACTGCGTCCTGAACGTCCCACGTCCTACGTACGGTCAGTACGCTGACCCCCCGTCAGGACGTGCGTCCCGTGCAGCCCTGGCGCGCAGGCGATCCCGACACCACCGGCCGTGTGTGGGGCAATCGTCAATATCCAGTCGGTCGTGCGTCAGGCATCCGCCCATGTCAGAGATTGATTACACGGCCGCTGGTACTTCCCAAACACCCCCGAGGGGATGCCGGATGCCGGCTCACTGTATGTGCGGGGAGACGGGAAAGGGATGGAAAAATGAAAGGCGAAGGGGTGCACCGCAGGCTCAGGGGTCTCACTTCCAGGGGCACGCTCGATGGCATGCGCTTGTCAACTGTCATTTTTTTATGGGCGCGCACACTCTGGCAGAGCATCAACCGTCCCGCGTAGCCCCCACCCCGTGGGGCAGGCCACCCGCAAACTCGGCAAATCAGTATCAAAACCCAAGCTACAGAGTGGCCCTGGGGGGAGAGAATTGGTGGCCCGGGGAGAGATTTTGGGGGCCGTGCTAGGAGAATATGAAGAGAGAGAGATTGGTTACACGTGCCGGTGGTACTTCCCAAACATCCCCGAGGGGACGCCGGGCTCACTGTATGTGCGGGGAGACGGGGAAGGGATGGAAAAAGGAAAGGCGAAGGGGTGCGCCGCAGGCTCAGGGGTCTCACTTCCGGGGGCACGCTCAATGGCATGTGCTTGTCAACTGTCAACTGTTTTTGTGTTCTTGTATTTTATGGGCGCGCACACTCTAGCAGAGCATCAACCGTCCGGCGTAGCCCACCCCGTGGGGTAGGCCACCCGCAAACTCGGCAAATCAGTATCAAAACCGGGCGGGGCCCTCCGGGGGGCGGGCGGGGCAGCACGTGGACCCCTCAGTGCAGCGAGCGCCAGCGAGGGTCCTTCCTTGAGCGCAATGTGCGCCAGCTGTGGACCGCCAAGCAATCAGCGTGCCGCCGTCGGGTAGTCGTCCCGTAGTGGGCAGCTTCGTAGAAGCGGGGTCGTGGCTGGCGGTCGCAGCCGCATGCGCTGCGCCTCCCTCAGCTCGGCAGCGCGAGCCTCGGGGCTGTGGGCGACCAGCGCTACAGCTCAGTTTCAGTTGTCAGACTTGCAAGCAGGTGGGGGCACCCGCTCGCCGTCAATCATGAGGCGCGCGCGGTGGAACTGCGCCCGCTTCCCCGCAGCCTTCGCGGCGACGAAAGCGGGCCACAGCGCCCGGCGCTGCGCCTCCTCTGTGTCAGTGAGGACGTCGAAGATGTTGGTTTTGGTGCTGATGTTCCCGCAGCAGCGCAGGCTGCAGCGGTAGCGCACGACGGTGTCGGCCACGGCATCGGATGTCACGGTGAAGAGCACGCGCAGCACATCGCCCCGGCGCGGCACCACACCGATGCCACCAGAGGCAGGCTTGGCGTTGAGGAGCGACGCAGACACCACGCTGCCTTCAGCCGGGCCCACACGCCAGCCCCTCTGCACATGGCTCACGATCGACTCTGCCAGGCGCACAGGCAGGCTGACGCCGGTGGCGGCGGCGGCAGCGACCTGCCTCGCTGCCACCGCCGCCACCTCGACCGTCTCCTCGTCGTCAATGCAGGAGAGAGAGAGAGAGATTGTTACACGGCCGGTGGTACTTCCCTAAACGCCCCCGAGGGGACGCCGGGCTCACTGTATGTGTGGGGAGACGGGGAAGGGATGGAAAAAGGGAAGGCGAAGGGTCATCAGAGAGAGAGAGATTGGTTACACGTGCCGGTGGTACTTCCCAAACATCCCCGAGGGGACGCCGGGCTCACTGTATGTGCGGGGAGACGGGGAAGGGATGGAAAAAGGAAAGGCGAAGGGGTGCGCCGCAGGCTCAGGGGTCTCACTTCCGGGGGCACGCTCAATGGCATGCGCTTGTCAACTGTCAATTGTTTTTGTGTTCTTGTATTTTATGGGCGCGCACACTCTAGCAGAGCATCAACCGTCCGGCGTAGCCCACCCCGTGGGGTAGGCCACCCGCAAACTCGGCAAATCAGTATCAAAACGCATGCAGGAGAGAGAGATTGTTACACGGGCCGGTGGTACTCCCCACGCCCCCGAGGGGACGCGGGCTCACTGTATGTGTAGGGAAACAGGAAGGGGATGGGAAAAGGGAAGGCGAAGGGGTGCGCCGCAGGCTCAGGGGTCTCACTTCCGGGGGCACGCTCAATGGCATGCGCTTGTCAATTGTCAATTGTTTTTGTATTTTTGTATTTTATGGGCGCGCACACACTAGCAGAGCATCAACCGTCCGGCGTAGCCTAACCCCGTAGGGCGGCCACCCGCAAACTCGGCAAATCAGTATCAAAACCCAAGCCACAGAGTGGCCGGGGCGGGCGGGGCCCTCCGGGGGGTGGGCGGGGCAGCACGCTGACCACTCAGCGCAGCGAGCGCCAGCGAGGTTCCTTCCTTGAGCGCAATGTGCGCCAACTGTGGACCGCCAAGCAATCAGCGTGCCGCCGTCGCCCATCCCAGCAGGGGGGGCGCCCTGGTCAGTAGTCGTCCCGTAGTGGGCAGCTTCGTAGAAGCGGGGTCGTGGCTGGCGGTCGCAGCCGCATGCGCTGCGCCTCCCTCAGCTCGGCAGCGCGGGCCTCGGGGCTGTGGGCGACCAGCGCCACAGCTCAGTTTCAGTTGTCAGACTTGCAAGCAGGTGGGGGCAGGACAGGTATTGTATCACGTGAAGAGACGCTCTGTAGGTTGGGTTGTTATCGCGGTCGAAAGTGGTCTGAGCAGTCTTACATCCTAGCCTGTCTAATGACAGGGGGACCCAACACCCATTCGGTGTGGCGCAGAGGTTAGCGTGAGGGGCCCATAACCCCTAGGTCCGTGGATCGACACCACGCACCGAAAATGTTTTTTGATCCCGCCCCCCCAACGCCCCCAAATCAGCTTCCTTCCCTCCTGCTTCCTGAATGGATTAGTTTCTTAAACGTCGATGTTACACTTTCGGGGCAAAAAACGCCTTTCTTGTGCAAATTCAGAGTTTTTACAGTTATTACATGTACGCGCCCGCAGGACCCCGGGGCGTGAGTTAAGGCCTAGACTACATGGGGGAGCTCTACTAGTAGCGCCCGCAATGCCACGCAGCGCGCCAGCCTACCAGGGAGTCAGAAGTAGGAGGTTGCCCTTCTCCCCCCTCTCCCCCCCCCGCCACTACACAAGTGCCAGCTAGGGATCAGGGGGGATGTCGGGGTCTCGGTCTTGGTCTCGTGTCGGCTGGCTCAAGCTGTCTTCGTGTGCCTATGATGATGATGAGAGTTTTACAATCCACTGCCGGCGGTCACACGTTCGGTTCCAAAGCTCCAGCGGGACTTAGAGAGCAGGCACGAGGCCCACCAAAGAAAGGTAAAGCTACAAAGGTAGCCCACGGTAGCGCCAAACCACGGCGTGGCGGGCACCAAGCAAGCAGCATCACGGTGCAGGCTCCACACCCAACCCCTCCAGTGGCAGGAGGATAGACCCAAGGTATAAAACCATGAAAGGACCAGAAAGCCCTCCCCCAAACCAGTGGAAGCGGGGCTGGTAGCACACCCGCCGCAACACTCAACTCAGCGACCACAACACACCCGCCAGCGCACGCGTATGACGTCACCTCCCCTCACAGACCCCCCCAGGGGCCTAAGATGTCTTGTTCAGAGTGAGCCCGCCGTCCACCACTCCAACGAAGGGGTGGGTCGGTCCCACCACACCCGCCCATCCTCGCGGCACCACGCCGCCCGCAGCAAAAGACGCCAGCGCGTCCCACAAATCAATCGTCGCCAGCACCCCCGCCCGCTCAACCGCCACCGAGCGAGCAGGGGGCACCACACCATCACGCGGGCGAGTGATGCGCCACAGGTGGCAGTGGCCGCGTTCCATTGCGTCCACCACGAGCGCGGCCACCACCGCCCACACACCTGGCCGCACCCCAGGGGGTGGCTGTAGCAGCCACACCTGGCAGCATGTGACAACCGGGGTAGGGGCAGGAAGGGCAGCAGCAACCGCCACCACCACCGCTTCCGCCACCGGGCACCCCCAGAAGCAGTGCGCACGCCACGCCGTCGCCGGCGGCCCGTCCTCCTCACGGCACCGCCACCCGCACGGGCACTCGGGCACACCCAGCGCAGCCTGTTTGTGGAAACCACTCACCCACAGCCGCCAGATGGGCTCTTTGCGGGCATTGAGGAGCGGCACCCGCCACAGCGCCGGCACCGCCGCCTCCAGGCCGCGCAGCCCCGCGCAGACCTGCACGTCAGACGCGCGGGGGCCCCCGTGCGGCCCGTGGTCCAGCGCCAGAGCCGCCTCCACTGTGGCCGCCCGCCGCACCCGCCGCTCGTCCACCACCGCCCGCAACTGAAGCGCCACCGCCAGCTTGCACGTCAGCTTCCCCACCACGCCCGGGCCATGCGCAAACCCCACCCACCGAGGCTCACCCGCGGCGCCGCCCCCCGCAGCTGCAGGCTGGGGAGCAGGTCGGGCAGCTGTGGAGCGCAGGCCAGGCCGCCCGCTGTGAAGCTGGTTGATTGCCATCGTGTGCAGTTTCTGGCAGCAGGCCCTTGCCTGGTCGCTTGTGACACCAAGCTTTGTGAGTGCTTGGAGTGTGTGCTCTGTGTAGATGGTGCCTATAACACCCACCAGTTACAGTTACATGGCATTCCAGCTAAGACAACACTAGTCCTAGTGCCACCGTCCTGTGAAGGACGATAGCCACCAGCCGGTTACCTGCCGTCTAGACTACCGCTCCCGCCGGCTAGTTAGACCCAAACAAGTCCCTGAGGGACATGTCTGGCAAGGAGCGTATAGGAAAGGACCGTCCTCCTCCTGGCCTTTGAGGCCAACCACGCCGGCTGTGCCGACTGGCGGCGCTGAAGCAGAAAAGTCCCCGCCTGGCATGGTGCATGGTTGACCAACTCCATGCATGGGGCTCTGCCTGCGCCCCATGCGTCATGCATGGCCAGGTCCCACCCTCCAGGGGGGCCTGGGCAAACAGAGTCGTCATGGCAGGCTGCCTGAAGACCAATGCCGACGCCAGTCACCGGCAGACGAGTGCCCCGAGGGTGAGCGCGGTGACAAACGCTGCGATGGTGAAGCGGATAAACTCTGTTGTTGCCTCGGCGGTCACCACCGCTGAAGCCCTGATGGTAGCTCGCCCCCACGAGCAGCCATCTTGACCGATGTCCAGCATGCATTGACGGGCGCCAGCTCCTCCGCACGTCGATCAACTTGTCGAGATCGGTGCCGCATGGCGTCCTGCATGGGGGGAGGATAAGGGCCGTCTCCCAGCACGGGTCGCGGCAGCGCCGCGGCTACTCGCCAAGCCATGGCAGCGCCGGGCAAGCCGCTCCTGAGTTTCCACCGAGGGACAGTCTAGCAGGAGCCAGGCCAGTCGTATTTTATCCCGCTCGTCAGCGGCACGGAGATCCTAGTCACCAGCAGCGCCGCATTGCTGGGTCCAGGGCTCGGCGACGAGAACGCGCCTCCGTTAATCGAGCACAACACCCACCAGGATTGGTATTATCGTCACCGTGTTTTTGTGCGCTGTCAGCATGTTGGCGAGGTCTGTGTGTTGCGTGCGCGCATGCTCGAGTTGGTCGCTGTGGCTCGTGTCGATGCAGGTCTTGATCTCCACGATGAAGACTTGGGCTGGTCCCTCTGGGTTTTCCGGGTTATTTGGGCGAGCCAGCATCACGTCTGGTTTCAACTTCAACCGAAGCTGGGCGGTGTGGGTTTCATGTGTTATGCCTGGCGGTCGTTGCAGCAGCCACTCTGGCACGTGGTTGCACGCAGCCCACTGTACCCTGTCTGTGTCGCAGAGCTCTTGCCTGCCCACGTCTGCAGAGACTATGCAGCCCCCCATGCTGCCCTTCTGAATGCGCTTCAGCGTCTGTCGTGACAGAGCATTGTGTCGTGCTGTGTACATCTTTTCCATCGTCTTGTGCTGGCAGCCTGATGCAATGTGTGAGCCTCCATCCTCCTGATGGCAGAGCGGGCATTTGCTGTCTGTGCGCAGACCCATCATGCGTGCCCTCTTGGATGACCACAGCACGCCCATGCGCATGGCGAGTGCTGACCGCCGTGCACCGTGTGGCACACCCGCGTGTGTCAGGAAGGCGTTGCTGAGCCACCCATCAGCGACTCTGCCCAGCTGGCTGTAGTGGTGGTAGTAGATGGAGCTGGTGTTGGACTCGCCCAGGTGGTGGACTGTGTGCATGTGTTGGCGGATCGCGTCTGTCGTGTTGCAAATTTGGTGTGCAAATTCGAGAGGCAGGCAGCCTCGGCCAACCTTTCCTGACCGCCGCCGTGCTGCCGCCGCTCCAAGGAAGCAATGTCCCTTACACGCACGCACGCACGCACGCACGCACGCACGCACGCATGCACGCACACACACACACACACATACACACACACACACACACACTCGCGCCAGGCGGCCATTCCCTCTCTCGCACACACACACGTGAACACACACCACACACGCGTACGCACGCACACATGCACACGCCCGCGCACACTTAGTGTGTGACACACCCACGCGCACTCACACACCCAGCAAGCGAAGCGGACAAATAGAGCATGAAGCGAGGCGGCGTCAACTTTGTCCTCAACTCGGGTCTGGATTTGGTAAAATCAAGTGTCCATGCTGCGCCCACGGAGGAGGTCCACACAATCGACCGCGTCTCATAGGCGCTTCCCTTGTGTTGAAGCCTGTTCAGGTCTTGTGTTTTTACTCAGGGTCTAGGCGCTCCCGTTGTGTTTCGCTTCTGACGACGAGAACCCATTGATGCTGCCCATTGCTGAGGGTTGATGCGTGAGTGCTGTGCTGCAGCTGGGGGTTGATGCGTGCCTCGCTGTCTGTAGCCTTTTCTGTTCTTGCGTTTTTTTACTCGGGGTCTAGGCTGGGTCTAGGCGCTCCCGCTGTGCTAAACTTTCGACGACAACGACGATCTAAATCTATCTA
Source organism: Chlamydomonas sp. UWO 241 (assembly GCA_016618255.1). Taxonomy (NCBI): domain Eukaryota; kingdom Viridiplantae; phylum Chlorophyta; class Chlorophyceae; order Chlamydomonadales; family Chlamydomonadaceae; genus Chlamydomonas; species Chlamydomonas priscui. Next base: position 39,790 of record VFSX01000439.1, read on the forward strand.
CGGAACGCTCGCTCTACCTACAACGCCCCGCCCCCCCTTCAGAGCCTGCGCACTCAACTCAACAAGAAAATCTACAACAAGGTGACGAAATCAGCGCATTGATCCGCCAGCAAGCACGTCGACCATGTTGTAGAGCGTCTGTGGGTCCTGCGCGGCCATCCGGCCCGCGAGGAACAGCGCCGCGTCGACGGTGCCCTCCGCGTACGTCGTCCGCCCGACCACGTTGTGCTGGAACTCGAACGTGACGCTGCCGTCGGGCGACACCAGCTGGTACGTGTGGAACGCGTGGCCCGAGGACACCGCCTCGGCAGGTACCTTCATGTCACGCACCTGTTATTGGGGCCGGCATGATGTGTGTGGCGTGCGAGTCTTTACCCTAAACCCCAACCCCTAAAACCCTACAACCTCTCCCCCCCCCTGACGCACCTGCGCCTCTGGTTTCCGCACGAGCTCAATCTCGTCGATGCCAAAGGGGATGCCGAGACCGTTGAACGACTTGACGACCGCCTGGGGGGCGGGGGGGGCACGAGCAGCGTGTGTGTGTGTGTGTGTGTGTTTGTGTGTTTGTGTTTACGTGTGTGTATTTGTTTATTTGCGTGTGCGTCTTTGTGTATATTTGCGAGAGGGCAAAGGGGGGCCACAGACACGAGCAGCGTGTGTGTGTGTGTGTGTGTGTGTGTGTGTGTCTGTGTGTGTGTGTGTATTTGTGTGTGTGCCAGTGGGTGCAGGGGGGGGAGTTTGACACACTCAGTGTGGCCGTGTCGTGTGTGTGGCCGTGTTTTTTTTGTGTGCTTTGGTGAGCGCACGCGCACGCGCGCGCATGAGTGTGTGTGTGTGTGCGCGACTGGGCACCTTGGCCGTGCCGTGCTGTACGTGTGTGCGTGTGTGCGTGCGTGACCGCGCACACACCTTGACCGTGCCGTGTTGTGGGCGTGTCCGTGTGTGCGTGCGCACGCGTGTGTGTGTGTGCGTGCGTGTGCATGTGTGTGCGTGTGTGTGTGTGTGTGCGCACGTGTGCATGTATTTTGTGTGTGCGTGACCGCGTGCGCACACACCTTTGCTGTGCCGCTCGTGTCCTTCTTCGTCGCCTGGTGCGACTCGACCACGCGCATCTTGTAGCTCTCAAACGCGCCCGGGAACGTCTCAGCCATGTGCTCAAACGTAGCCTGCCAAATGCGGCGCGGCGTGCATGCGCGCGCGTCAGTCGGCGGTGGCGGGCTTGGCGGACGATCGGCCGCGCACCACGCACGTGCACGTGCCAAGCACACACACGCGCCACGCACACACACACGCTACGCACGCACATGCGCTAGCACACACACGCGCCACGCACGCACACGCGCTCTGCACACACACGCACGCACACGCATGCACGCTTACACCACACACGCGCATGCACACATGCACGCACACGCCCCCGCCTCCACCCACCCACACAGCCACCTACCCACCCACCCACCCACACCCAGCCACCCACACCACCCACCCACCCACACCCCACCACCCACCCACCCACACCCACCCACCCAGCCACCCCCTCACACACACACGTGCATACAATCCCACCTGGAACGCCACGATCTGCTTGCCCATGTTTGGCGCAATCACGGCGTACACCTTCGCGTCATCCACCTGCGCACACAACCAACAGCAACAATGACATCGGCTTTCCAGCAAACACGCCTTCTAGTCCTGGCGCCGCCGCCGAGACCCAAGTCCAGCTCTGGCACTTGCAATCACTTGTGAGGGGCGGTAGCCAGCCGGCTGCCTGCCAGCACAACCAACAAACCAAAACCAACAACCAACAACCAACAACCAACAACCAGCAAGCCACCACCACCTTCACCGACCACCCGTTGGTCGGGAAAGGCATAAGCGCCCGTCTGCCAGCTGTTGCCCCATCCACTTAACCACCAACACACACCAACTTGGTCATCAATGGCAGGCACCAGCACCAGCTGTCGCCCCACACCTGCTTGTTTATCGCGGCGCGGTCACCGCCCGTCGTGCCCATCACAAACGGCATGCCGTGCGCGACATAGAAGTCGACCTGTTCGTGGATCACGTCCGGAACCGTGTAGTCGACGGTCACGAAGCCTGCGGGTGGCGGTGTCGGAGGCAGCGCGCTTGTGCGTACGTGTGTGCTTGTGTGTGTGTGTATGTGTGTGTTGTGCTTGTGTGTGTGTGTGTGTGTTTGTGCGTGTGTGTGTGCTTGTGTGTGTGTGTGTGTGCACGCATGCAGACAGGAAGTAAGCTTGGCATGAGCGGCTGCATGGCGCTGCATGGCGCTGCATGGTGCGCCCACCTGGGTACTTCTCCTTCAGCATCTTGACCAGCTCGGCACGCTCCGGACCAGGCGCAACCGCCTTGACAGCCACGCCGCCCACGTCGACCACGGTACCCACATCTTTTGAGGCGGCGAAGGTGTACGGGATCAGCTCCAGGCCTGCGCGCAGCGCCGCCTCGCCCACCGCTTGCCCCATCTTGCCAGTGCAGCTGTTCACAAACACAGCGGGCTTGAGGCCTGCCATCGCCACGACTGAGGCTCTGGAAACACGGGGCTGCGCGCTCCTCCTGATGACGCCGCCTCGCCCACCGATCGCCTGCATCACGCTAGCTGGGCCTACCGACTACGATGCGCGATGAAGTCAAGGGGGTCAATCGATGGATGGCGGTGGCGATGGGGGCAGCGATCGGGGTGTGTATTCGTTGAGGTGTGTATTGCATGGGCCACACAGCATGGCGCACGCAACCTCCCCAGCCCATCCATCTCGCCGCCTAGAAGGCCCCCTCCACGATGAGCGGCCCCACGCTGAGCGACCGCATGAGCATCAACTCCCAGATTGAGCACCTGCAGGCGAAGTACGTGGGCACCGGGCACGCCGACATGACTCGCTTCGAGTGGGCCATTAACATCCACCGCGACTCTTACGCATCGTACGTCGGCCACCACAACATGCTGGCCTACTTTGCGACGGTGGAGAACGAGTCGATTGGGCGCGTCAAGTATGAGTTCATGCAGAAGATGCTGCTGCCCTGCGGCATTCCGCCCAAGCGCGCTGATGAGGAGGGAGAGGAGGGAGAAGAGGAGGAGGAAGAGGACGAGAAGTGAGGCCGGCGCCGCGGAGCATGCATGCATGGGCTCATGCGGCGCCCATGCAAGCGGTCGGGAGAGATCTGGTTGGCGCGCGGCCCTCCAACCCCGCATGCAGCATGGGCTGTGTGCGGCTGAATGGGGAATAGCACAGCGGCACGAGATGTGGCGCAGTGATGTGGCTGGCGCATGACGCATGGGCTGCGCACCTGGCGCACGCAGCTGACAAGGAGGCAGGCTGATGAGGAGGCAGGCTTAATGACCACGCTGCGCACAGCAGTGTTATGTATACTAGGGCGCACACACGCGCCGCCATTACACGTGTAAACTGTTTCGCGCCCACTCCAACAACTTTGTCTGTTTGTCTCCGCAGCGGGGTTCTCTCTTCCCCGTGCTGCTGCTGCTGGTGCCGATAGTGCTGGCACGCATGCCCTGGGGCGCTGCAGACGAGCAGCAGCAGCAGCAGCAAGCACACAGCATGCAGCATGTTGAGACAGAGACCCAAACCGATTCAAGGTCACAACTTGTGACAAGGGATGCTCGTACAACAGCCAAACCGCTCTACAGTCGAGCTGGTGCTCAAGTTGTTGGCTGCGTGTCTTCTCCTTGCACTTCACCCTTCCAGCGTCTTCATGAGAATCTGCTGCATGAGCTTGGGGTTGACGCGCCCCCCGGACACCTTCATCACCTCGCCCTGGAAGAAGCCCTGCAGCTTCTTCTTGCCCCCGCGGTACTCGGTCAGCTTCTCCGCGTTAGCCTGCAGCACCTGCATGGGTTCGCGCAGCGCGGTGCATGTGGGCACGGTCACCACCGATCACAAGGGGTGCAGAGTGGGGTGTAGAGCGCACAGCGTGTGCCTGCATACGTGCGTGCGCACGCGCATAGTGTGGGTGGGCCGAGCGTGCCAGGGGCCCGGCAGCCAAGGGCGTCGCGCGCAAGCACTCGCGCGGCTGCTGGACACACACACACACACACACAGACGCGCACGCAGCACACGCACCTTTGCGACCATCTCGCTGATTGCGCCCTCGTCGCTGATCTGAAGCAGCCCCTTCTTCTCCACCAGCTTCTTCACCCCGTTGTTGCCCTTGCCCTCGAGGAGATCGGGCAGGAGGTCCTTCGCGGGGTGAAAGTCGGGGTGTGGTGGGCGTTAAGAGTGACAACGACCATCAGAGTGATACGAGTAGCATTGATCATCAGAGTGACAGCGTGAGGCATGGGCACGGTGAGGTGGTGGGGCTGCTGGTGGCCACTGGGGCGCGTGGCGAGCAGCACGAGCAAGAATAATCGATGAGCGGGGCGTTGGCGCGAGGGCTTTGGTCACAGCGCTGACGCACACACAGCAGCTGAAGCACACACAGCAGCGGAAGCACACACAGCAGCCAGTGCCAACTGAGCAACCCTGCAGCGGAAACTCGCTGGCCCCTATCGAAAGTCACCACCTGAACTACCTCCCCACCTTGGCGATCTTGCCGCTGATGATGCTGTCGTCGATGAGCGAGATCATCTCAGCGCTGGCCCCCATCGAAAGTCACCACCTGAACTACCTCCCCACCTTGGCGATCTTGCCGCTGATGGTGCTGTCGTCGATGAGCGAGATCATCTCGGCGAGCGCGGTCGGCTTCATTGCCAGCTGGTCCATGCTGCATGCACACACACACACACGGGGGTGAAGGGGTGGGGGGGGAGCCACGTGTGAGGGCGGGTATGCGCATTTGTGAGGCGGTGCGCACGCGCGTGCGCGTGATTGCGCTGCGAGCGGCAGCACATCACACCGCCAAGCCTCCTCCTCCCAGCCCAACCTCAGAACCCGATCTTCTTCTCATTGCAGTACGCCCAGATGTCGCCCATGATCCAGTTTGACGATTTTTTTTGCATTTTTTTTGCGTGGGGGGGGGGGGGGGGGAGGGAGAGGACTCAACCCTAAGCCACTGCCCCGCGCCCACTTTGATCTTCTTCTCTCTGCAGTACGCGCACGACATCCAGTCACACCTTCATCCAGTGGGGTGCCCTTTCATCAACTTTTGTGTGTGCGTGTGTGTGTGTGCCCTTAGCGCACCCACCCGATATTCTTTTCGTTGCAGTACGCCGAGATGTCTCCCATGATCCAGTTGGACGTTTTTCGCATTTTGTTTTCTGGGGGAGGGGGGCTCAACCCTAAGCCACTTTGATCTTCTTCTTGTTGCAGTACGTGCATGATCCAGTCGCACCGGCGGCGAGTTGGGTGCCTTTTCTTCAATTTCTGTGACTGTTGGTGTGTGTGCGTGTGTGTGTGTGCCTTGGGCGCACCCACCCGATCTTCTTCTCGTTGCAGTACGCCGAGATGTCTCCCATGATCCAGTTGGACGCGGTCTTGGGCGCGACGCCCTCCGACACGCACGCGTCAAAGAAGCCCGCCGTGGTCACGTCGCCCGCGAGGAGGAGGACCTGGGATTTAGGGTTTGAGCACAAAGGATGAGGGTTTGGGGATTAGGAATCGGGTTTCGGGTCAAGGGATTCGGATTTGAGGTTGATTAGTTTAGGAAGGCACGCACTGGTCGCGTCGCCCGCGAGGAGCAGAACCTGGGATTTAGGGTTTGAGGTCAAAGGATTAGGGTTTGGGGATTAGGGATCGGGTTTCGGGTTCGGGTCAAGGGATTCGGATTTGGGGTTGATTCGTTTAGACACGCACGCACGCGTCGAAGGAGCCCGCACTGGTCGCGTCGCCCCCGAGGAGCAGGACCTGAGCTGGGGTGTGGGGTTAGGGGTTTGGGGTCGGTAAAGGTTTAGGGTTTAGGGGTTAAGGGTTTGGGGTCGGTAAAGGTTTAGGGTTTGGGAGTAATGGGGTTAAGGGGTTAAGGGTTAAGGGGTTAAGGGGTCAAGGGGTTAAGGGGTTAGGGGTTAAGGGGTTAAGGGGTTAAGGGTTTGGGGTCGGTAAAGGTTTAGGGTTTGGGGGAGATGCTGGAGGTTCAGGGGTTGGGGTTCAGGGTGTGTGCATTGTTGGCCGTGTGTTGGCATTGTATGGTCAGTGATCTTGTTTCCAGGATTTTTGGATTATTTTCTGAAGCTATTTGACTGAAAGCATCCGGCTCCATGGCTCCCAAATCCGGCCCCAAACGCCGGAGACAAAAGCACTGTGACCAGTACTGGCGCTTCAGGGGTGCACTAGCCAGTGCACTCCCACTCCCACTCCCATGCTCCCACTCCCATGCTCCTACTCCCTCTCCCGTGCTCCCACTCCCACTCCCATGCTCCCACTCCCTCAGAGGCTTACTCCCCCTCCCCCCCTCTCTCCCTTCGCCTCCCACCCCCACTCCCCTTCCACTCCCACTCCCACTCCGACTCCCGCTCCCACTCCCACTCCCACGTTCACGTCGTTGAGGGGGAGGCCGAGCGAGGCGCAACACGCGGTGAGAGTGGGGGAGGAAGCTGGGGGGAAGCCGGGGGGAAACTGGGGGTTCAGGGGACTGGCGCTTCAGGGGTGAACTCGCCAGTGCACTCCCTCTCCCACTCCCAGTCACACTCCCATGCTCCCACTCCCACTCCCACCCCCACTCCCACCCCCACTCCCACTCTCACTCCCCTCCCCCTCCATGCTGACTCCCACTCCCTCCCTCCCACTCCCACCCCCCCTCCCCTCCCTCCCCCTCCCACTCCCTTTCCCATTCCCGCTCCCATGCTCACGTCGTAGAGGGGTAGCCCGAGCGAGACGTAGCGCGCACGCTTGGCGGACGGGAGCTCCGGCATGGAAGCCTGTGTGTGTGTGTGTGTGTGTGTGTGTGCGTCCACGTGTGTGGGGCGCTTGGCGGATAAGAGCTCCGGCATGGACGCCTGCGTGTGCGTGTGTGTGTGTGGGAGAGTGTGTGTGCGTGCATGTGCATGAGTGTGTGTGTGGAGGGGGGAGTGTGTGCGTGTGCACGTGCGTGTGTGTCTGTGTGTGTCTGTGTGTGTGCGTGTGTGTGCGTGCGTGTGCGTGCACGTGTAGGGGGTTCTTGGCGGACGGGAGCTCCGGCATGGAAGCCTGCGTGTGTGGGACAAGTGTATGTGTATGTGTGTGTGTGTGTGTGTGTGTGTGTGTGGATGTGTGTGTGTGTGTGTGTGTGTGTGTATGAGGTCGATTTTAAAGTCCATCGCACGCCTTTGATGTGTGTGTGGCACACATTGTGTGTCTGTGTGTGTGTGTGTGTGTGAGACGACAAACTGCCCCCCCCCTCCGCCCCTGTCCCCCCCATCCCACCCCCCCTCATATTGACACTTGCCTTGATCGACTCAATCATCTCGTCAGTCACCACCAGCGGCGGAAGGTCGGGCTCTGCAACACACAGTTGGTGGGGGCACAGTGGGTGGGCAGCACAGGGGGTGGGGAACAGTGGGTGGGGCTCATTTGGTAAGGCACAAATATAAGTGAGTCACCGCCAGCGGCGGAAGGTCGGGCTCTGCGCACAGTTGGTGGGGGCACAGTGGGTGGGCGACACAAGGGGTGGGGGCCACAGTCGGTGGGGCACATTTGGTAAGGCGCATTGGAGCATCAGTCACCACCAGCGGGGGAAGGTCGGGCTCTGCGGCGCACAGTTGGTGGGTGGGGCACAGTGGGTGTGGGGCCACAGTCGGTGGGGCACATTTGGTAAGGCGCATTGGAGCATCAGTCACCGCCAGGGGGGGAAGGTCGGGCTCTGCGGCGCACAGTTGGTGGGTGGGGCACAGTGGGTGTGGGGCCACAGTCGGTGGGGCACATTTGGTAAGGCGCATTGGAGCATCAGTCACCAGCGCCAGCGGGGGAAGGTCGGGCTCTACGGCGCACAGTTGGTGGGGAAGTGGGTGGGGCACAGTGGGTGTGCGGCCACAGTCGGTGGGGCACAATTGGTAAGGCGCATTGGAGCATCAGTCACCGCCAGCGGGGGAAGGTCGGGCTCTGCGGCGCACAGTTGGTGGGGAAGTGGGTGGGGCACAGTGGGTGTGCGGCCACAGTCGGTGGGGCACATTTGGTAAGGCGCATTGGAGCATCAGTCACCGCCAGCGGGGGAAGGTCGGGCTCTGCGGCGCACAGTTGGTGGGGAACAGTGGGTGATGCACAGTTGGTGGTGGTGGGGGGGATAATTGGTGGGGGCACAGTGGGTGGGGGCACATTGGGTGGGGGCACATTGGGTGGGGGGGGCAGCGGGTCGTCAATCACCACCAGCAGTGGAAGGTCGGGCTCTGCGATGCACGTTTGGTGGGGGCATAGTGGGTGGGGAACAGTGAGTGGGGGACACAGTTGGTGGGGGGCACAATGGGTGGGGGGCACAGTGAGTGGGGGGCACATTTGGCACGGCACAAAGAGAAGTTAGTCAGCGCCAGCAGTGGATGGTTGGGCCCTGCAATAGACATTTGGTGGGGCTTTTGGTGGGGCAGAGTGGGTGGGGGGAACAGTGGGAGGGGGGCACAGTCGGTGGGGGGCACAGTCGGTGGGGGGCACAGTGGGTGGTGAAGATTGAGTTGAAAATCCACTTGTGGCGGGCACATGTGCGGTTCCTAAGCTCCAGCAAGAGCAGGTCTGAAGACCTGGCGATGAGGAAGAGGGACCGTGGGTTTATCCCCACGGTCAACCCCACGGTCAGTTACCACAAGCAGCTCTGAAATGCACGTATGACAAGGCGCAGCTGGTGGGGCACAGCTGGCGTGTGACATTTGGTGGTAGCGAGTCCTGGCGGCCCTACCAAAATCCCAACGTCTGGTCCGCGCAAGTGAATGCGGTCACAACATCTGAGACGGTCCAGGGTGCGCCTCGGGCGGTGGTGGGCGCCTGAGGCGGTCGGTGTGGCGCCTGACGCGGTTTGGATAACGCCTAAGGCAACGCCTGAGGCGATCGTGGGTGCGCCTCAGGCGGCGCCTCAGGCGGTCGGCGCGCCTGAGGCACCGCCTGATCCGTACAAGTAAATGCACGAGGTGCCGCCCGAGGTGCCGCCTGAGGTGTTGGAAATGTGGTAGGGCCACGTCTGGCGGGGCACAGTGGATGGCCCTACCATATTCCCCTCCCAAGGCGGCGTCTCAGGCGCAGCCCCGATCGCGTTTGGCATCACCCCGACTACCTTGGGCGCCCACCACCGCCTGAGGCGCACCCCTGACCGCCGCGCGTTACGACCGCCTTCACTTGCGCGCCTCGGGAGTTGGGATTGTGGTAGGGTGGGGCAGTTTGGAAGGGCAGCTGGCAGCCTGAAGCCTGAGTACGGGTGCATACCTAGGAAGTACCGTAAAAACATATTAAAAAAGCCCCTCCTTCTTATACACCATCTGCGACTTCAAATTGTATGCATCAGCGCTGCATGCTGGCTGCGCGCTGCCAAGCTGAAAAACGAAAACTAGAAAACATGTCGTGCGTGACTACGGGTGCATCCAAGGGAAGTACCGGGAGTCGGCGAGCCCCTCCTTCCCAGGCACCATCTGCGACTCCAAATTGCATGCATCACAGCTGCACGCTGGCTGCACGCTGTCAGCTTGACAACAAAAGATAGAAACACATGCCATGCGTGGCCATCGGTGCATACCTGGGAAGTACCGGGAGTCTGCGAGCCCCTCCTTCTTAGGCACCATCTGAGACTTCAACTTGTATGCATCAGCGCTGCACGCTGGCTGCACGCTGTCAAGCTTGAGACAGTAACAGTAACACGGGGTTTCCAGCTCAGCAGGCTACTCTTCTACTAGAGACACCCGCCGATACTCCAGCACACTTAAGTACTAGAGTACCGCCGGCTCCCGGCCGATAGACTACCGCTCCCGCCGGCTAGACTACCCCAAACAGCGGTCTCTGAGAGACATGTCTGGCAAGGAGCATATAGGAGAGGACCTTCCTCAGGGTCACAGTAGTGGCCTTGTGGCCAGTCAAGCCGGCAGAGCCGACTGGCGCTGACTGGAACGGTCCCCGCCTGGCAGTGCATGGCTGTCCAGCTCTCGTTTGCATGGGGCTCAGCCGGCGCCCCATGCCTCATGCATGGCCAGGTCCCACCCTCCAGGGGTGCATGGACGACAGAGTTGTCATGGAGGCTGCCTGAAGACCTTCCAACGCCAGTCACCGGCAGACGAGCGACCCCGAGGATGAGCGCGGTGACGAACGCTGCGATTGGTGAAGCGGATTTACTCTGTGTTGCTTCGGCGGTCGCCACCGCTGAAGCCGTGATGGTAGCCTGCCTCCACGGGCAGCCATCTTGACCAATGTCCAGCATGCATTGACGGGCGCCAGCTCCTCCGCTCGTCGATCAACTCGTCGAGATCGGTGCCGCATGGCGTCCTGCATGGGGGGAGGATAAGGGCCGTCTCCCAGCACGGGCCGCGGCAGCGCCGCGGCTACTCGCCAAGCCATGGCAGCGCCGGGCAAGCCGCTCCTGAAGTGTTCCACCGAGGGGCAGTCTAGCAGGAGCCGGGCCAGTCGTATTTTACCCCGCTCGTCAGCGGCACGGAGATCCTCGTCACCAGCAGCGCCGCATTGCTGGGTCCAGGGCTCGGCGACGAGAACGCAAGCTTGAGAACAACAACAGAACAGAAATACCCACATGCATAACGGTACATGTTGTGCGTGACCATGGGTGCATACCTGGGAAGTACCGGGAGTCTGCGAGCCCCTCCTTCTTAGGCACCATCTGAGACTTCAACTTGTATGCATCAGCGCTGCATGCTGGCTGCACGCTGTCAAGCTTGAGAACAACAACAAAACAGAAATACCCACATGCATTACGGTACATGTCGTGCGTGACCACGGGTGCATACCTGGGAAGTACCGGTAGTCTGCAAGCCCCTCCTTTTTGCGCACCATCTGCGACTTGACATTGTATGCATCAGCGCTGCACGCTGGCTGCGGGCTATTAAGCTGAAAAACAAAAAATGTCGTGCGTGACCACGGGTGCTCACCTGGGAAGTACCGGTAGTCTGCGAGCCCCTCCTTTTTGCGCATCGAGAGCGTCACCGACTTGAACTCGTCCCACAGTCGCGTCTCGAGGACGATCTCGTCCGTCTTGCCAGCTCGGATGAGGGCAACCTTTTTTGGGGGGGGGTGAGGGGTTGGGTTCATGGTCGTGAGGTTTATGTTCAGGATCCAGGATCCAGGTTTTAGGGTTCAGAGTTCGTCCCAAAGTCGCGTCTCAAGGACGATCTCGTCAGTCTTGCCAGCGCAGATGAGGGCCACCTTTTGGGGAGGGGGGGAGGGGGTCGAACAGGGGGTACATGTTCAGGGTCCGGGGTCCACGTTTCAGGATTCGTCCCACAGGCGCGTCTCGAGAGGACGATCTCGTCCGTCTTGCCAGCGCGGATCAAAGCCACCTGTTGGGGTGGGGGGTGGGGGGTTCGGAGGGTTTATATCAGGGTCCAGGGCCCAGGTTTCAGGTTTCAGGGTTCGTCCCACACGCGCGTCTCGAGAGGACGGTCTCGTCCGTCATGCTAGCGCGGATCAGGGCAACCTTTGGGGAGGGTTTTTTATGTTCAGGGTCTAGGGCCCAGATTTCAGGTTTCAGGGTTCGTCCCAAAGTCGCGTCACGAGGACGATCTCGTCCGCCTTGCCAGCGGATGAGGGCCACATTTGGGGGCGGGGGGTTCCGGAAATTTTCGGGAGGGGGGGGGGGATATTCAGGGTCCAGGGTCCAGGTTTCAGGGTTCGTCCCACAGGCGCGGCTCGAGAGGTATTGCCAGCACGAATCAGTGCAACCTGGCCCAGTGGTGGTGGTGGGGCAGTGACTTCTTTTCAGGATTTTCAATTAATTCTTCCACAGCCGGATTTTGCTTTGACCGCGTCGATCGTTGACCTCCCGTTGACCGTTTGTCCTCGTGTACAGGTCACGTGGAGGCTCTAGGCGAGCTCCGTCTGGCGGGCTCGGCAGACTTCAAATACACTGAGTGTGCTGAGCTGTGTTCGAGGTCACAGTACAGCCGGAATACAGCCAAATTGTTGTGGAGAGCCAAAAGAAATCACTGTGGTGGGGTAAGGTGTGCAAGAGACGGATCACGCCGCCCCCCCACACTCCCCATAAGTAACAAGTAACACGGGGTTTCCAGCTTAGCAGGCTACTCTTCTACTAGAGATCACCTGCCGATACTCCAGCCCACCTAACTGTACTAGAGAACCACCGGCTCGCGGCCGATAGACTACCGCTCCCGCCGGCTAGACTACCCCAAACAGCGGTCTCTTGAGAGACATATCTGGCAAGGAGCATGATGATGATGATGGATATGATGAATATTACAGGCTGTGTGTCACCAGTATATAGGAGACTCCCCACACACCACACAAACACACACACACACACACCTGTCGTGCGATCTCATAGTCGATCGCCTTCTGCATGTTGGTGAAGCTGTTCATGTTCTTGATCTCCACCTGAGTGTGTGCATGTGTGTGTGTGTGTGTGCGTGTCTTCGTGTGTGTGTGTGTGTGCGTGTCTTCGTGTGTGTGTGTGTGTATGCGCGCGTGAAGATGGATTTTACAGTCGTGTGTGACGTGTCTAACATGCAGCGTATTCGACCTTGCTCGGCGTATAGCGCCCAAGCACTACGGGTGGTTGGCTACTGGTGGTGGGGGGCTAGTGAGTCGGGGCTGGACTCAGACAGGGCACTGGGCCCCCAGATCCACCCTCCTCCGCGTGAGGGCCCGGCCATGTGTGTATTCTAAGTATAATGTCTACACCAGTGTTTCCATTAGCCATCCTGCAACCCGACAAAGTGCACTTTCGGGTTGAGATTGGCCGATTCGGGCTGGCACGTCGGCTTGAGATTGCTCACATTTTGACCCCGAAATTGTGAAAATCGACATTTCCATACCCTTTTCGCAAAAAATCGCCTCCTTCGGAATGAGATCGGGTGGTGAGCCGTGAGGCCCGGGTTGAGCCATCATTTCCCCAAGATCCTTAACGGAACCACTGGTCTACACCTCACTCCAAACTCGGTGTGGATCACCTTGGCGAGCGGTGCGAGGCACCTTCCGAACACCTACTGGCCACCTTCCGGCCACCTTCCGACCACCCACCTTTGTTCCGAACTCGGCTTGCCCGCGTGGCCGCACTGAGATATTCACGTCGCACCGCATGCTGCCCTCTGCCATGTTGCCGTCGGAGATGCCGAGGAAGCGAACGATGCGGCGCATCTCGTCGCCGTACGCGTATGCGTCCTGGTGCGGCGGGGGAGGGGGGGGAGTTGGGGTTGAGATGCGGCGTTGCTCATCAGAGAGAGAGGGAGGGGACTTGGGTGGGTTGCATACAACAACCGGCCCGCCATGTTGCCATCAGAGGTGCCGAGGAAGCGAACGATGCAGTGCATCTCGTCGCCGTACGCGTATGCGTCCTGGTGTGGCGGGGGAGGGGGGGGAGTTGGGGTTGAGATGCGGCGTGGCTCATCAGAGAGAGAGAGGGAGGGGACTGGGTGGGTTGCATACAACAACCGGCCCGCCATGTTGCCATCAGAGGTGCCGAGGAAGCGAACGATGCGGTGCATCTCGTCGCCGTACGCGTATGTGTCCTGGTGTGGCGGGGGAGGGGGGGGAGTTGGGGTTGAGATGCAGCGTGGCTCATCAGAGAGAGAGGGAGGGGACTTGGGTGGGTTGCATACAACAACCGGCCCGCCATGTTGCCATCAGAGGTGCCGAGGAAGCGAACGATGCGGCGCATCTCGTCGCCGTACGCGTATGCGTCCTGGTGCGGCGGGGGAGGGGGGGGGTTGAGGTTGAAACGCGGTATGGCTCTTCAGGGAGAGGGGGAGGGGACTTGGGTGGGTTGCATACAACAAAACCGCTCGCCATGTTGCCGTCGGAGATGCCGAGGAAGCGAACGATGCGGCGCATCTCGTCGTTATGTGCATACGCGTCCTGGTTGGGCAGTCCAGGGTTCAGGGTTTAAAACAAAAAATTGGCGCCGACTGTAACCGCCAGGAATCGAATTTTGAACATCCAAGGCCACCGGCAGATAGCCTGAACTATAAGCTGTCCGACAAGCAGCCTCCCATCCCAATCGACCAACCATAGCTCCTGTGCCATGCTTACGAAAATGAGGTGAAAAGCGTTGTACTCGTACAACGTTAACCCCGTGAACTAAGATTAGCAGGGTTGAGATGCGGCGTGGCTTGTCAAAGGGGGGGGGGAGTTGGGTGTTTTGCATACGACAAAGCTGCTCGCCATGTTGCCGTCCGAGGTGCCGAGGAAGCCAACAATGCGGGGCATCTCGTCGCCTTACGCGTATGCGTCCTGGTGCAGCGGGGGGGGGGGGGCAGGGGGGGGGGATAACCGACATGCAGCCAAGTCAGGCGCATTTGTCACATACGGCCTGGAGGTGGTGCAGCACCAGCGCCCACGTTCGCAGACAGCCCCCCCTCCCTCTACACACACACACACAGAAAGAGAGAGAGAGAGAGAGGAAGAGAGAGAGAGAGACAGAGACAGAAACAACACAAGTCCTCCCCGCACCTTTCTGCTGCGCATCTCAGGCTCGCTCGCAATCTACAGCAGAGAGAGACACACATGAGAGAGGGACAGAGAGACAGAGAGAGACAGAGAGAGACAGAGAGAGAGGCAGAGAGAAACAGAGAGACAGAGAGAGACAGAGAGACACACAAACACACACACACACCTTCCCTCCACGCACCTTCCCGCTGCGCATCTCCGGCTCGCTCACAATCTCCAGCAGCGGGACGCCCGCCCGGTTGTAGTCGACGAGTGAGTACTCAGAACCAGTGAGCGCCTGCGATTGAGGGCGCAGATTCAGTCGAGATCGTGCAAGTTGTGACATGCTACATTGCACAAAGGCTCTGTGTTGTCGTCGTCGGTTGAGCGTATAGTAATGCTGATGTAACAGTAACAGTAACAGTAACACGGGGTTTCCAGCTCAGCAGGCTACTCTTCTACTAGAGACACCCGCCGATACTCCAGCACACTTAAGTACTAGAGTACCGCCGGCTCCCGGCCGATAGACTACCGCTCCCGCCGGCTAGAATACCCCAAACAACGGTCTCTGAGAGACATGTCTGGCAAGGAGCATATAGGAGAGGACCTTCCTCAGGGTCACAGTAGTGGCCTTGTGGCCAGTCAAGCCGGCAGAGCCGACTGGCGCTGACTGGAACGGTCCCCGCCTGGCAGTGCATGGCTGTCCAGCTCTCGTTTGCATGGGGCTCAGCCGGCGCCCCATGCCTCATGCATGGCCAGGTCCCACCCTCCAGGGGTGCATGGACGACAGAGTTGTCATGGAGGCTGCCTGAAGACCTTCCAACGCCAGTCACCGGCAGACGAGCGACCCCGAGGATGAGCGCGGTGACGAACGCTGCGATTGGTGAAGCGGATTTACTCTGTGTTGCCTCGGCGGTCGCCACCGCTGAAGCCGTGATGGTAGCCCGCCTCCACGGGCAGCCATCTTGACCAATGTCCAGCATGCATTGACGGGCGCCAGCTCCTCCGCTCGTCGATCAACTCGTCGAGATCGGTGCCGCATGGCGTCCTGCATGGGGGGAGGATAAGGGCCGTCTCCCAGCACGGGCCGCGGCAGCGCCGCGGCTACTCGCCAAGCCATGGCAGCGCCGGGCAAGCCGCTCCTGAAGTGTTCCACCGAGGGGCAGTCTAGCAGGAGCCGGGCCAGTCGTATTTTACCCCGCTCGTCAGCGGCACGGAGATCCTCGTCACCAGCAGCGCCGCATTGCTGGGTCCAGGGCTCGGCGACGAGAACGCGCCTCCGTTAATCGAGCCCCAATGCTGATGTATGCCGACGATTTATGTTTGTTCTCGCATGACCCAGCTCAGTTGGCGCTTATGCTGGAAATCCTTGACAAAGTGTCCTCTAGCTATGGCATGCAAATCAACGCCGCCAAGACAGAAGTGATGATTTTGCCAGCAGATTTTGACGCGGATCTGTACATTGCACAATGTAGCAGTTACAGTTACATCGGCTTTCCAGCAAAGACTACCTCTACTCCTAGTACCACCGCCTAGACCCAAGTCCAGTTCTGGCCCTAACAATTACTTGTGAGGGGCGGTAGCCACCAGCCGGCTGCCTGCCAACGTGTAGTCCCAGAGCAAAAAGGAGAGCTATTGTGCGACGCCTCCAAAATAGGTCCTAACTGCTTCTAGGGGATAGGGGGTCAAGTGGCGCTTGCCAATCTACTTGACCGCCGTGGTGGAGGGGCCGGCGCCTGAGGGGCAGCCGGACCGTACACCACGGCTCTCCACCCGACCCTATCCTGAGCACGCTCAAACGCCGTGTCCGAAAAAGTCTTCCAATCAGAACGAGTGCCACTAGTTTCGCCTAGCTGCTGAATCAGTAGCTTAAGAAAATAGTGTCGGGAGGAGGCTGGAGGCCGGCCTTGCTGCCGAGCCACATCCATTGTGCAGTCAAAAGTCGTACGAGGAAGACGAGAAGCCGGCATGCGCATCACATGGCCTAGCCACTGCATTGATCGCTTTGCCACAAGGCTCTCAATTGGCTCAGTGTCGCACGCCTGCCGAATATAAGTTAATCTGTGCCGGTCGACCAGGCGCACACCCAGAATGCGACGAAGGCAGTTAGAGTGGGCAACCTCCAATCGAGTCAGTTGTGTTTTAGTAGGGGCCCATGTTTCGCAGCCGTACAGAAAGTGGGGCAGCACGAAAGTGTTGTAAACCCGCATCTTAGACTGCACTTGCATCTTCTTGCTGGCCCAAATCTTATCAAAAGACGCAAACACGCCCAGCGCGCGACCGACTCGCACACCGATCTCCTTTTCCACACCACCACTCTGGGTTATCCAACTCCCTAGATACTTAAATGCAGAGACGGTCTTCACTTCACCACCAGTCAGCGCAAACGTGGGCAGATCCGCGTCAAAATCTGCTGGCAAAATCATCACTTCTGTCTTGGCGGCGTTGATTTGCATGCCAAAGCTAGAGGACACTTTGTCAAGGATTTTCAGCATAAGCGCCAACTGAGCTGGGTCATGCGAGAACAAACATAAATCGTCGGCATACATCAGCATTACTATGCGCTCAACCGACGACGACAACACAGAGCCGCCGGCTCGGGTCACGACTGACACGCCAGCCCCCTCTGGCATCATGTCTAGCGCCTTTTTCACTATGTGGTCAATAAAAACATTGAACAACACAGGAGCAATGACGCACCCCTGTCGCACACCAGACGACACGGGGAATTCGTGCCCGATTTTCCCAGCCAGCCGCACGGCAGCTGCGGTGTTGGTGTGAAGATCCTCCAACAGATCAATAATGTGCGGATGAACACTATATAATCTAAGGACTCTCCACAGTGCCGCACGGTTTATGCAATCGTAAGCTTTAGAATAGTCGACAAATGCCACAGCCATGCATTGTTTGTACTCGGCATGTGCCGCGCTCAGCGAGCGCAGAGTAAAAATCGCATCAACAGTGCCTCTGCTTTTTCTGAAACCACACTGAGCCTCATGCAACTGACCATCAATCTTCGTGGAGACGCGGTGCAGAAGTATGGCAAATGTAGCAGTTTGAATTAAATACAGACCAGAGAGTACTCCGACCCAGTGAGCGCCTGCGCTCGAGGGCACAGATTCAGTCGAGATTGCAATGTAGCAGTTTGAATTGAACACAGCCGAAAAGGAAATCACTCGAGATACCCCTTACCTACCTGCGCGCCGCCGTACACCGTCTTGCCTGCGTCCTCCTCTAGGTGCGCGCGCGTGACACCAAAGCTGCATGCGGTGATGGACGTGGATTTCACAGTCAGTTGGTCACCTCTCATGGTGTGTTTAGGACTTGCATGTAGCAGAGTGAGCACTGTGTGTGCGTGTGTGTGTGGGGGGGGTAGGGCTTAGGGTTGAGGGAGTAGTAGTAGTAGTTGCGTCGTCAAGCGTCCTCCCCTAGGTGCGCGCGCGTGACACCAAAGCTGCATGAAGCATGCGAGGGTCGCGTGGGTGAGGTGGCGTGGGTGTGGGTGTTGTGTGTGTGTGTGTGTGGGGGGGGGGGGGCAGGGGTGAACCCGCGTCTTGGGGGCGGGGCGGGCGGCCCAGCCACCTTGCTGGGGCATGAAAGATTCACACAGCAAATTTTCACCGGAGCGAATTCGCCCCACCTTCTCGTATTGTTACAGTGCACGCACCCACCGTTTGAACGTCCCGTCCGCCAGCTGGCACTCCACGTAGCCGTTGGTGCAGATGGGCTCATCATACTGCGAGATCTGCGGGGGGTGGCGCGGCGGCAAGGCATGTCAACAACAAGCCAAAAGGGTCGTAGTTTGTGAGAGCATACAGTAGCTGCCAGGATTTGAAAAAAGAAGCTTGAACGGTAAGCTGTCGACGAGCCGCCCCACGCCCCAATCGACCAGCCGCAGCTCTCGTGCCATGCATATGAAATAAAGGGGGGAAAAACGTTGTACAGCGGCACCATTGTCAACTAACACTAGGTGCTGTGGATCTGTAGGTGTGTGTTGTGTGTGTTGTGGAACCGTTGGCCCTTACAACCAACTTGTGGGATAGCCAGTGGTAAAGCGTGAAGTAAGGCGTGTCAGCAGGCATACGCGGCCATACAGTGGGCTGGCGCTGGCCCTAGGAGCTCCTTAATCCAGATTACGCCTTGGGGGCCCTTGACAGGGAGCGTTTGCGTGGAACCTGTAAACCCATATGCGGGCACCACCAGGGAATCATGGTGCGTCAGCGGGCAATTCGTCAGGCATGGCACGGCGGTGGTACCACGGCGGGGGCGGCAGGGGCGGTGGCAGTGGGCAAGTGGCAGTGGCAGTGGCAGTGGCAGTGCCAATGTTAGTGGACAAGTGCTAGTGCCAGTGCCAGAGCCAGTGCTAGTGCTAGTGTCGACGCCAGTGTCAGTTGACCAGTGTCAGTGGCAGTGGCAAGTGGACTGTGGACGCATCAGTAGGCGCACGCGTGCACAGGGGGGAGGGGGGGGGCGCGGCCGAGTCCCAGACAGGTAAGCTGCATACCAGGACAGCACAGCAACATGCTTGCTCGCGCCTCCCACCCACCCCGCCCGGTGGGGCCACGTGCCTGATAGCCCTTTGGAAGGTCGGGGTAGAAGTACTGCTTGCGGTCGAACTTGGACCTGCGCGCGATGTCAGCGTTGAGCGCGAGGCCCGCCCTGATGGCAAGCGTCGCTGACTCAGCGTTGAACACGGGCAGGGCGCCCGGGTGGCCCAGGCACACGGGGCACACGTGCGTGTTGGGCTCGGCGCCGTACTCGTTGGGACACGAGCAGTACGCCTTGGACTTGGTCAGCAGCTGCACGTGCGTCTCGATGCCCAGCACCGCCTCGAACTCGCTCTGTGCGTGCGTGCGTGCGAGTGAGCGTGTGCATGCGTGTGGCAGGTTGCATGGCGCTGCATGCATGCATGGGCCAAAGGGCTCAGCTGGGAGCAGCCTGAGCGTAGTTCAGCTCGCCAGCACGTAAATTTCACCCACCCACCTCCCACTCCTCGGATGTCGACGCAGCCGGCGCATCGGGCGACGCAACTGCGCTCATGGTGTGCGCAGCACGGCGACCCATCGGCAAGACGACGCGGCTGCTGCCACGCCCTTGCTTGGCCCATGCCCTCGACTCTACTGGCGCTGTCCTGGAGGAGCATGAGGCTGTTTGGCAGTGTCCGGAAGAGCACACGAGGGGGAGCGGTGTCGCGAGGTTCAGGACTGCTCGTGCGGCAGCTGCACGCCCCCCAAGCACCCGCACGACTCGCATGGTGTTTAATCTAATTGAGAGGGAGCTGCGATGGGACTGGATGGCAAGGATGGCACCTCACGATCGCGGATGGTGTGGCATTTTGCACTTCACACCTTAATGGGACGTCTCTCTCTCTCCGCACCTGCTTCTTGCTGGTGATCTGCGTGTGCAAGTCCGGCGGAACCGTGGAGAGTCTGTTGCTGGAGAGACCACCACGCCGCAAGCACCGGCCGCAATGGGGGCGGTGATGCGCTTGCCAGTGATGGTGCTGGCTGTCGCCATGCTCATCACAGGCACCATCAACACGATCGCCATCAAGTATCAGGCGAGGGGGGGGAGGGGAGGGGAGGGGGAGGGGGGGGATGTAGCGGCAGTCTGCCCATGCGCCCATGCGCGCATGCGCCCCCAGCTGCTGGATGCCTGCCTGCCTGCCGCCCTCACATCCACCCCCCACCACCTCTGCACACACACACAAACACACACACACATACACCTGGTGACGTGGTACCAACGCGCGCACGCGTGCCTGCCTGCACGCCGCTGCACGCAAGACCCCCACGCTCCTGACGGGGCGCTACACCCGCGGTGTTCAGCTCCTCCGTCAACCCTGAAACCCTGAGACCTGATCGCATGCACCCCAACCCCGCTCCCCGCAGGACCTCGCGGTGGTCGGCGCCTCGCCCGACGGCTCCCTCGTGTACTTCCGCCACCCCGCCGTCCAGTCTGCGTTCATGTTTTTTGGCGAGGTGTGTGTGTGTGCAGTGTGCAAGTGTGTGTGTGTGTGTGTTAGTGCGTGTGTGCGTGGTGTTAGTGTGTGTGTGTGTGTGTGTGTGTGCATGCGTGTTTGAGTGATAGGCGAAGCAATCGCATGAGCACGCACATACACACACACACACACAGAAAGACACGCACGCGCACACACACACACAAAAAGGGCTCCAGAATGTGTGGTGTGTGTTGTCAGCCGTGCGGCGCCCCGACCCACCGGTCGCTGCCCACACCTGCCCACACCTGTCCACACCCATCCACACCAACCCACACCCATCCACACCCATCCACACCCATCCACACCTGCCCACACCTGTCCACACCCATGCACACCTGTCCACACCCATCCACACCTGCCCACACCTGTCCAAACCCATCCACACCCGCCCACACCCATCCACACCCGTCCACACCTATCCACACCCGCCCACACCTGTCCACACCCATTCACACCTGTCCACACCCATCCACCCCACCCACACCAGCCCACACTCGGCCCGGCATCCTCCAGCCCCCACATGCGCTCCTCTTTCGCATGCATTTGTGCGCGTGTGCCCTCCCCCCCCCCCCCCCCCGCCCCCCCCAGCTTCAGTGTGTGTGCCGTCTCCACACCTACCTCGTGCGCAGTGAACCCTGGGAAGGGTTTGGGCAGTTAACATTTCCCCGGCTCAAGCAACTTCGACAGCTCATACCAGGCGCAACACAAAGCGGGGGTATACGCATCGCGTGCCGCTCTCCTCCTCTCGGCGAGAGCTTCCAACGCACCCCTCCACACGCCCTCTCCCACCAAGTGTGGGGTGGTTTTCTGGGAAATGGGAAATCTGGCCCCGGGCAGTATACGGCTTGCGGGGGGATCACTGCTCGTGCGCTCCCCCCATCCCCGTCAGGTGCTCTGCCTCATCCCCCACTTTCATTGTCAAGTTCCAAAAGACGGCGCCCCGGCCCCTACTTTGCCAAGCGAGCACGCACACACACACACACACACACACACACACACAGCCCCCCTCCCCCCCGTACAGTCTCTCCCCCCGGTACAGTCTCATCCCCTACTTCATCTTCAAGTTCCAAAAGGCAGCCGCGCGCAAGGCCGAGCTCAAGTCGCCGTCCGCTCAGCCGCCGCGCCCCCGACCTCTACTTTGTCCAGCAAACACACACACACACACACACGCACACACACACACTACCCACCTACACACACTGCACCCCCCACCCACCCCCCATACAGTCTCTCTGCCTCATCCCCTACTTCATCTTCAAGTTCCAAAAGGCAGCCGCGCGCAAGGCCGGGATCGAGCCGCCGTCGGTCAACCCGCCGCGCCCCCGCTCCTACTTTGTCAAGCGAGCACTCATGTTTGCGGTGCCCAGTCTGTGCGACGCCATCGGGGCGACGATGCTGAACATGGGGCTCATTTACACGGTGGGTGGGTGGTGAGGGGGGGGGGGGGCTGTAACGAATGCCTCTATCGGTTTGCATGTGTGTGCGTTTGTGTGTGTGCGCATGTGTGTGTGTGTTGTCTGCCAAGCCCCTGTGACGCCATCGGGGTGACGATGCTGAACACGGGGCTCATTTACACGGTGTGTGTGTGTGGGGGGGGGGGGACTGTAACGAATGCCTCTGTTGGTATGCATGTGTGTGTTTGTGTGTGTGCGCATGTGTGTGTATGTGTGTGTGTCTGCCAAGCCCGTGTGACGCCATCGGGGCGACCATGCAGAACACGGGGCTCATTTACACGGTGGGTGTGTGGGGGGTTGGGGTGCTAGGGGGGGCGGGGGAACTGCGACGAATGCCTCTATCGGTTTGTGTGTGTGTGTGCGTGTGTGTGTGTGGGGGGCGGGGGAAACTGTAACGAATGCCTCTATTGGTATGTGTGTGTGCGTGTTTGCGGTTTGTGTGTGTGTGTGTGTGTGTGTGTGTGTGTGTTGTGTGTTTGCGGTGCCCAGTCTGTGTGACGCCATCGGGGCGACCATGCTGAACATGGGCCTCATTTACACGGTGTGTGTGTGTGTGTGGATCGAGGTGTGGCGAGGCGCTAAGAAGTTGTGCGCGCCTGCATCAGTCAGAGTGTGTCAAGAGTGTGTGATCGAGTTTACAGTCCGTCGGATGCCTTTGATTGCGTAGAAGGAGTATACTCAGTAGCAGGTGCGTAGTATGATTGTGCGTGGTAGAATTATACTCGTGTGCGTAGTTAGAGTATACTCACCAGAGGACCTGTGTGTGTGTGTGTGTGTGTGTGTGTGTGTGTGTACCACCCCACTATGTGTATGTGTATGCGCAATTGATGCATGCATTCCGAGGCGCACGAGCGCGTGCGGGCGTGTGTTTGCTCAATGCACCAAGCGCACCAGCTGCGTCATCACGCGGTTGGGTCCTGAGACTGGTGTGCGCCAGATTATGCGCACAGTGTGCGCATGTCCGTTGCTCTGTGCCACTGCACACACACACACACACACACGCATTCCATTCCATTCCAAAGTGTTACATGACTGCAACAGCACTACCCGTACTTAAGTACAAGCAATGTTCCAGAGGTCAAATGGCACATGTGTGTCGGTCTACAGCGGGTGAGCAATCAGCGCTAAGAGGGGTACATCACATGGCGGGTGGGGTTGCCACTCTGGCCAACCAACTTCAACTTCAATCGCGGCGTATCATCTCCCCATGGGCCGATTAATTCCATGGGGCGATATTCGGGTGTAGGCAGGCCTAGAGGACGTCGGATCA
This sequence comes from Chlamydomonas sp. UWO 241, assembly GCA_016618255.1. Lineage (NCBI taxonomy): Eukaryota > Viridiplantae > Chlorophyta > Chlorophyceae > Chlamydomonadales > Chlamydomonadaceae > Chlamydomonas > Chlamydomonas priscui. The sequence continues at coordinate 62,977 of VFSX01000439.1, forward strand.
GCTCCTCGATGGGGCGACAGACGAATGTAGGCGGGCCTGGGATAGGGGGCAGCGGCGGATCATCTCCATGAGCCCACGAACTCGATGGGGCGATGATGAACGTAGGCAGGGGCGCAGGGATGGGGAGGCGGATCATCTCCATTGGCCTCTGAACTCCAAGGGGCGATGATGTAGGTAGGCAGGGGGCGGAGGCAGGGGCGAGGGAGGAGAGGCTGGGGCGTGGGGGGTGGTGAGGCGGATCATCTCCATGGGCCTGTGAAGTCCATGGGGCGATGATGTAGGTAGGCAGGGGTGGAGGCAGGGGCAAGGGAGGAAAGGCTGGGGGGAGGGGGGGGGGAGGGAGGGCCAGCATGGGGTCGGCGCGCGTGAGGGCGCATGGGCGGGAGGCGCATGGGGCGGGGGTGCATGGGCCTGCATGGCGCGCACATGGGACGGCGAGCTCCATGTGGGGGTGGAGCGTGGGCGGGTTGTCGACTGTGGGTGGGTGAGGGTGGGGGAGAGTTGGACTGTGTAGTTTGGAGCGTGTCAAGGGGGGCGAAGGGTGCTGAAGGGGGGCCATGGCGATGGGGAGGTTCTCTGTGGTGCATGGTGGCGTGGCGCCGCAGTGGGGCGCGGCCGAGGATCCTCGGCGGAGGCGAGGCGGTCTGGGATGCGGTCTATAGTCGACCGAGGAGCTGTTCGGCGCTGGCGAGGGCATGGAGACGGGCTCTGTGGTGACATTTTGAATTTGGGTGTCGAGTTGCTCGGTTCGTTGAGGCTGCCCTTCAGACGAAGGCGATGGTGGATAGTCCAGGATGGGCCGCAGTACATAGGCGGCAGTCGACGGGGGAGGCGGGGCGATGAGGGGGATGGGCGACGGCGACTCACATGGGCCGACCGCCGCGACTCGCGCCCAGGGAGTGGGCCGCCCAGGGAGTGGGCCGCCCAGGGAGTCACACACACGCACACACACACACACACGCACACACACCGCCTGCAGAACGCGTCTACGTACCAGATGCTGCGCGACACGCTCGTCCTCTTTGCTGAACTCAAACACGCACGCGCGCACACACACACGCACACACACACACACACACACACACGCGCGCACGCACACACACGCACACACACACGTACACACACAGAACGCGTCCACGTACCAGATGCTGCGCGGCACGCTCGTCCTCTTTGCTGGACTCACACACACACGCACACACGTGCACACACACACACGCGCGCGCACACACACACACGTACACACAGAACGCGTCCACGTACCAGATGCTGCGCGGCACGCTCGTCCTCTTTGCTGGACTCACACGCACACGCACACACGTGCACACACACACACGCGCGCGCACACACACACACGTACACACAGAACGCGTCCACGTACCAGATGCTGCGCGGCACGCTCGTCCTCTTTGCTGGACTCACACACGTGCACACACGTGCACACACACACACGCGCGCACACACACACATACACACACACAGAACGCGTCCACATACCAGATGCTGCGCGGCACGCTCGTCCTTTTTGCTGGATTCACACACACACGCACACACATGCACACACACACACACGCACACACACACGCACACACGCACACACACGCACACCGCCCGCAGAACGCGTCTTCGTACCAAATGCTGCGCGGCACGCTCGTCCTCTTTGCTGGACTCATGCACACGCACACACACGTGCACACTCACGTGCACGCACACACACACACACACGCACACGCGCGCACACACACAGAACGCGTCCACGTACCAGATGCTGCGCGGCACGCTCGTCCTCTTTGCTGGACTCACACACACGCACACACACGTGCACACACACACACGCGCGCGCACACACGCACACGCGCGCACACACACATACACACACACAGAACGTGTCCACATACCAGATGCTGCGCGGCACGCTTGTCCTCTTTGCTGGATTCACACACACACGCACACACATGCACACACACACACACACGCACACACGCACACACACGCACACCGCCCGCAGAACGCGTCTTCGTACCAAATGCTGCGCGGCACGCTCGTCCTCTTTGCTGGCTTCGCCCAAACACACGCACACGCACACACACGCACGCACACTCGCACACACACACACACACACACACCGCAGAACGCGTCTACGTACCAAATGCTGCATGGCACGCTCGACCTCTTTGCTGCCCCCCCCCCACACCACACACACGCACACACATGCACACACACACACACACAAACACACACGCGCAAACACGCACACCGCCCGCAGAACGCGTCCACGTACCAGATGCTTCGCGGCACGCTCGTCCTCTTTGCTGGATTCTTTACGGTCATCATCATCCGCCGCCGCCTGTACATCCACCACTACGTGGGCATGGTGCTGATCACGGTGTGGGGGGGGGGGGGCGTGCGTGTGTGTGTGTGTGTGTGTGTGTGAGTGTGCATCCACCACTATGTCGGCATGGTGCTCATCACGGTGTGTGTGTGTGGTCGATTTTACAGTCTTGTTGGACGCCTTTAATGGCGTATTAAACTTGTGCTTGCGCACTCAATCCCTGAGGCAGGCAGATACTATCACCCGCACTAGTCCACTGAGTGGATCCACATTGACTGTGTCCATCCCACTAGCTCTAGTACATCTGGTCGCGCCATGCGTCTCAGTTCGGGCAGCCAGCCTGGCCACCCTCCTCCGCCTCCGTTCATCATGTGGCGCACGCCCAACATGCCGCCAGCCTCCATGCATGGCGCTTGCGCTGCGAGGGCGCTTGCTGCCAGTGCACCTCCGTCGTCATGTGTCTCATGCAAGTAAGATTCGCCCTGCATGGAGAGACCCTCCATTCAGGTCACTGAAGTGCCCCGCGATTCGTGCCGTAGCTGCAGTCCGTAGGCCGAAGCCGTCGCCGCAGCCGATGTCAGTAGCCGTGGCCGTAGCCGTGGCCGTAGCCGTGGCCGATGCAGGTGCAGATGCCCAGAGGGCGGACGTGTAGCCGATGCGATGTGAGTGCAGATGCAGGGTGTCCCTGGCCGTAGCCGAAGCCTTAGCCGATGTCAATCAAAAGCCGATGCCCATAGCCGGTGCCCTGGCTGTAGCGTAGCTGCAGCCTCTGCCCGGTGCCGGTGCCCGTGGCTGCATGGGCGTACCGACGATGGCGGCGCCGACTTCTGCCAGCAGCCTGCCCTCCGTCCCCGCATGCCTCGCAGTTGCCTGCCTTATGACGCCGTGTCTCAAACAGCCACTAGCGCTCTGGATCAGGGCAAATCGGCGACATAGCCGATTTTCCAAAACCCAGAGTCGCTGACGCTGCAGCAGCACCCTGTCAGCCCAGTTGGTCCGCTATTGGCGGCGTCGGGGCGGGAGCCCCCGACGATTTTGACCCCCGACGATTTTTGTGTGTGTGTGTGTGTGTGTGTGTGTGTGTGTGTGCATACGTACATCCACCACTATGTCGGCATGGTGCTGATCACGGTGTGTGTGTGTATGTGTGTGTGTGTGTGTGCATACGTACATCCACCACTATGTCGGCATGGTGCTGATCACGGTGTGTGTGTGTATGTGTGTGTGTGTGTGTGCATACGTACATCCACCACTATGTCGGCATGGTGCTGATCACGGTGTGTGTGTGTGTGTGGGGCAGGTGTGTGTGTGTGTGTTTGTGTGTGTGCATACGTACATCCACCACTACGTCGGCATGGTGCTGATCACGGTGTGTGTGGGGGGGGGGCGTGTGCGTGTGTGTGCATGTGTGCGTGTGTGTGCGTGCGTGTACGCGTATGGTCGCGTGTGTGTATGTGTGTGTGTGTGTGTGTGTGTGTGTGCATACGTGCATCCGCCACTACTGCGACATTGTGCTGATCACGGTGCGTGGCTGATAAGATTTTTTGTCTGTTTAGCACGAGCAGACTCCATTGGTGGCGAAGTCAGAGACGCGTTGGAGTTGGCCGCCGTAACACCAAGCCGTGCACACACACACACATTCCATTCCAGATCGTTGCAAAGACAACGGCGATATCGTTCCAGAGGTCTGCATAAGGGCGTCTGTCAATAGCGGGTGACCACTCGTCGCTATAACACACACACACACACACAAACACACACGCAGGCGGGTGCAGCAGTCGTGGGCGTCGCCTTTGTCATCTACAGCGGCGACACACACTCCTTCCAACACACATAGGGCGCGGCAGTATACCGTATACGTGGGCCCGTATACCGTATGATACCGTATACAAGGGTATACATGTATACCCGTGATTCCTTGATCCGATTGAGATGGGAACGGTGGATTCGGATGCCTGACATGATGGGCATCACAAATCCACTCTAACAAGCATACTTTGCTATGTTTGGTTTAGAGGAAACACAAAACTAGGTTTTTCTCACTGCATGGCAGCCGGAGCGTCCCTGCGTTCCATGCAATCACCATATTCTTCCCTCCATCCTATGCTGCGTCCAAGCGTTGTTGTGGATAGCCCTTGTCATTAGCTGTCCACTGCAAGTCGAACCATCGAAATCCATGCAGTTTCAAGGGAGTTGGAGTCTTTACGCCTTTTACTTGTTTTCCAAAAAAATGTTGTACACGGTACACATCCCGCCGTATACATACGGTATATACCGTATACGCATACCGTGCCGCGCCCTAAACACACACACACACACACAAACACACACACACACACACACACGCACACGCACGCACACGCAGGCGGGCGTAGCAGTCGTGGGCGCCGCCTGTCATCTACAGTGGCGGCACACACACTCCCCCCAACACACACACACACACACACACACACACACACACACGCAGGCGGGTGCAGCAGTCGTGGGCGCCGCCTCTGTCATCTACAGCGGCGACGGGGACCACCCGCCGCCCATCCCCCCGCCGCCTCCATCCTCCGGGGCCAGCCTGGCAGACCACGCAGCGCACTACTACGAATGGGCTGCGACCGCGATCTCGCACATCGTGGAGCACCCACGTAGGTGTCTGGTTTGGTTTAGGGTTTTTCATGGCTGAGGGTCTCAGGTCATCCCCACCCAACCTGGGCCCACCCCAGGGGACAAAGTGGCCAAAACGGGCGACACCAAACTTTAGGAATTTCTTGTGGCTTCCCTGGTTGACCAAATCCACTTTTGACGCGTGCTTTTTAGTTGCCGCCAATCTCATTTAGACGCATGCGTCGTGGGTGGCCGTGGCTTGGAGAGACGGTGAAATGCGGAACGAAACCGTTTGGGGTCAAACGCAACCGTGACGTGTAACGTTTGACGCCAAACGGTTTCGTTCTGCATTTCACCGTCTCTCCAAGCCACGGTCACCCACGACGCATGCGTCTAAATGAGATTGGCGGCTACTAAAAAGTACGCGTCAAAAGTGGATTTGGTCCAGAGGCGACGCCGCAAAACATGCCGAAAGTTTGGTGTCGCCCAGCACAGCGACCGCGGCAACGCGGCACGGCACGGATCCCAGCGCCTCGTCAAGTTCATGCCACGGGTGGTATCGATCGGTAGGAGGCGTCGCGGGGGACTGGCTCCCCGCAGCGGCGCGGCAGGAGGTTGGGTGCGACTGTTGCATGGCGCTCCGCGAGGCCCGTGACGGCCCACGACGTATCCCAGCACACAATCTCGACACGCATGTCTATATTACGTGTAGAGAAGTCATCCTGCACGCGCGATGGGGCCGTTTTGTCGACTTTGGAATTTTGGGTGTGTCCACATTTTGGTCACAGGTTGGGTGGGGATGGCCCTCAGGGTTCAGGGTTTTAGGGTTTTCGGGGTTTAGGCCCACCATGCGGCGCACTACTACGAAGAGACTGCGACCGCGGTCTCGCACATCGCGGCGCACCCACGTGGGTGTCATGGCTTCGTGGGTTTCTAAGGCTGAGGGTCTCAGGGTTTTAGGGTTTGGGGGTTTAGGCCAACCATGCGGCGCACTACTACGAATGGCCTGCAACCGCGGTCTCGCACATCGTGGAGCACCCACGTGGGTATCTGGTTTGGTTTCGCGTTTTGGTGCTGAGGGTCTCGGGGTTCAGGGACCATGCGATGCACTATTACGAATGGGCCGCGACCGCGTTCTCGCACATCGTGGAGCCCCCGCGTGGGCCTGATCAGGGTTTTAAGGTTGAGGGTTTGCGCAAGGGGGGTAGCACTCCCCCACACCAGGTGGGGTCACAATTTTGGTCGACCTCCCAGCGTGACCCCACGACGCCACTTTGTGGGCGTGTTACATATATTACAAGGAGCTTAAGTTCCGAGCGGCAGCGTGGGGTCGTGCTGGGAGGTCGACCGAAATTGGGGCGCCGTTTCTCACAATCCCGGGCCGCAAAGTCGGCCCCCGCGCTCGCTGCTGGCCCCCAGACCCAGAAATTAACTGCGAGGTGTCGGTGTCTAGGTCCAGGGTCCGTCGGGGGGCTCTGGGGCGTGGAGAGGCGGCGCTGGGAGCGGGAGGAAGTGGGTGCAATTCAACACACCTAAAAAATTGAGCAAAAACAGCCTGCTGCGCGCCCACCGCACCCAGGAAGCATGTTTATCGAGTCACAGACATAGAACATGCCTCAAAGCATTTGCTGGTAAAGGCTGGGGTCCGACAGAGGCCTGTAGGCATGGTACAGGGTGCGCGCACATGGTGCGCGCACCCAGCTGCATGGCGCACCACCTCCATGCAACTGCACAAGCGGGCCCCAATCGACTCTGCCGGCGTGCCAGAGACTATAACGTATATATAGGACACGTCTGTCGCCTGAAACCGGCGGGAGCTGCGCTCCTGCGTGACCGCTAGTCGACAGCTGGTGTTGCCTGAGGCAAACCTCGAGGCCCTCGGACCTCTGCGCTCGGGCACAGGGACCTTCCATTAATGCCATGTCGCACGATTCGATGACGCCGCGGCGTATATGCGCGACCCGGGACCAACTTTGCACCTCACACCTCTTCCGACCCAGTCCAAGTTGCTTCTTGCACAGAGCGCCCCAGACCCTGCGACCGGGCGCAAAAGAACCGCGGGGACATCCCGCATCCGTTTCCGAGTGACTCCAGTGGGGTGCGGGGAGTGCTACCCCCCTGGTTTGCGCTCTTAGGGTGTTGGGTTTTACGGTTTCACGGTTTAGGGTTCAGTACTGAGCAGCGCACTTATACGGCTGGGCTGCGACCGCAATCTCACACATTGTGGCGCACCCACGTGGGGGTCATGGTTCAGGGTTTCCAGGGCTGAGGGTCTCAGGGTTTGGGGGTTCAGGGTTTGGGGGTTGAGGCCGACCATGCGGCGCACTGCTACAAATGGGCTGCGACCGTGGTCTCGCACATCGCGGCGCACCCACGTAGGTGTCTGGTTTGGTTGAGCGTTTTAGGGCTTATGGTCTCAGGGTTTTAGGGTTATAGGGTTCACGCCGACCACAGCGCACTACTACGAATGGGCGCGGCTGCGCGCTCGCACATTGTGGAACACCCACGTGGGTGTCAAGGTTTCGTGTTTCTGATGCTGGGGGTCTCAGGGTGTAGGGGTTTTAGGGTGTAGGGGGTATGGTCGACCATGCGGCGCACTATTTAAGAATGGGCTGCGACTGCGATCTCGCACACCGTGGAGCACCCACGTAGGTGTCATGGTTGAGGGTTCAAGGGTGAAAAGGGTTTAGGTTCAGGGTTTGGGCGGCGGGCTTTGGGGCCACGACTGCGCTCGCTCACATGCACACACACACACTTGCACACAGAGAGAGATTCATACACACGTAACAGTTCCCACCGCTTGGGCAACCTAGATAACAGCTCTTGCACACGCACGCACGCACACACACAGTCACACACACAGTCATACACACACACACTCACACACACATACGCGCGCGCACACACACATGCACACACACACACGCAGGCGAGGCGTGGGCTGCCGCCGGGTCCGCGACGCGTCCGCTGTTTGGGGACATCCTTGTCGTGTGCGCGCAGGGCTTTGCAGCGCTGCAGGTGTGTGTGTGGGGGGGGTGAGTGGGTGGGTGTGCATGGGTGGGTGAGTGTGCGTGCGTGGACCGATTTTTGGGGACATCCTTGTCGTGCACACAGGGCTTTGCAGCGCTGCTGGTGTGTGTGCGTGTGTGTGGGGCGGTGGTGGGGGGTGCGCACGTGGGTGTGCGTGGGTGTGGTCAGCCGCCTGTCTTGGCGTATTACACCTAGTGTGTGGGAGTGGGGTGTGCGTGCGTGTGGACCGCTGCTTGGGGACATCCTCGTTGTGTGCGTGCAGGGCTTTGCAGCGCTGCAGGTGTGTGGCGAAACCATTAATCATAAAGCCCTAGACAACCCTAGTCCATGTACCTAGTCCATGTACCACCAGCCCTTGATATTATCCGAGGAGCCCCGAAACCCTCAACCCTACAACCTCAAACCCTTAAACCCTGAACCCTAGGGGACATCCTGGTCGTGTGCGCGCAGGGCTTTGCAGCGCCACAGGTGTGTGTGTGTGTGTGTGTGTTATGCTCGTGCGTGTGTGTTTGTGTGGTCGATTTTACAATCCGTCAAAATCCTTCGATGGTGCGTTAGACCTTAGCTAGGACAGAGGCCGATAGCTGTCAGCATGTGTGTGCGTGTGTGTGCCAAAATGTGTGGGGGTGGGTGGGTGGGTGGGTGTGGGTTTGGGTGTGGGTGTGGGTGTGTGCGCGTGCATGGGCCACGGCTTGGGGACATCCTCGTCGTGTGCGATCAGGGATCTGCAGCGCTGCAGGTGTGTGGCGAAACCATTAATCATATAGCCCCAAACCCTAGTCCATGTACCATCAGCCCTTGATATCATTCGATGAGCCCTCAACCCTCAACCCTGAAACCTCAAACCCCAAAACCCTGAAACTTCAAACCCCCAAACCCTGAAACCCTGAAACCCTGAAACCACAAACCCCAAAACCCTGAAACCTCAAACCCTGAAACCCTGAAACCCTAGGGGACATCCTGGTCGTGTGCGTGCAGGGCTTTGCAACGCTGCTGGTGTGAGTGCGTGTGTGTGTGTGGGTGGGTGCGCACGTGTGTGTGCGTGGGTGTGGTCGGCCGCCTGTCTTGGCGCATTGTTGTATGTGTATGTGGGTGGGTGGGTGGGTGGGTGGTGTGTGGGGTGGTGTGTGTAGATGTGGATGTAGGTTCATGGGTGCGTGTGAGCGCATGGGTGTGGGTGTGCATAGTGGGGTCCGCATGCACCGACGGCGCTGCAAATCCCTGCACGCACACAACCAGGACACACGCACACGCACACATACGCACACACACCACATAAGACACACAACACAGACACACATAGACACACACACCTGCAGCGCTGCAAATCCCTGTGCGCACACAACCACGATGCCCCTAAACAGCGGTCCACGCACGCACACCCCACAACACCCACACACTAGGTATAACTACGCACGCCTCTGCCTCCCCCCCCCCCCACACACACACTCACAACCGCAGTTCATTCTCGAGGAGAAGTTCCTGGGAAGCTTCCGCATGGAGCCGCTGGTGGCTGTTGGCCTGGAGGGCATGTGGGGCGTGCTGCTGTGCCTCATCGCGCTGCCTTTCCTGGCGCTGATTAAGGACAAAGAGGTGCGTGTGTGTGTGCCCGTGTGCGTGTGCGTGTGTGGCTGTGTGGCTGTGGCTGTGTGCCGCTGGTGACAGTTGGGTTGGGGCGTGCTGCTGTGCCTCATCGCGCTGCCTTTCCTGGTGCTGATTAAGGACAAAGAGGTGCGTGTGTGCGTGTGCCTGCGTGTGTGTGTGTGTGCGTGTGTGCCTGCGTGCCTGTGTGTGTGTGTGTGTGTGTGTGTGTGTCTGTGTCTGTGGCAGGACAAAGAGGTGCGCATGAGGGGGGGGGAGGGGGGGCTCAGCGACATGTTTCATCTCCTCAGCTCAAACGCGCGCGGTGGCGCCCTGGAGAACCAGGGGAACTGTTCGAAACCACCACCCATACAGCCCGTCCCCCTAGACGACGTGTTCGCCGCTGCGTGCGAGATCGTGTGTTTGTCCCACAACGCGCGTGCGGCACACCCTGTCTACAGCTCCTATTTACCCCCGGACGTGCCCCCACGGGGAGGAGTCAGATCTGGGGGCCGAGTGCCCTGTCTAGGTCTAGCCACGACCCCCTACCCCCACCACCACCACAAATAGCCAGCCACCCGTCTCTAGTGCTCGGGCGATATACGCCGAGCAAGGTCAAATACGCTGCCTGTAGGTGCGTCACACACGACTGTGAAATCCATCATCATCCACAACACTGAAACCGGCACAAACTCTGCACTATCCGCAGGGACGCCCCCCTCGGCGACCTGCCTGCGGCCGCGCGCGAGCAATACACAGCTCGGTCCGCTTCCCGACTAGTCTCCTGAATCCACAGGACTAGGACCAGTTACAGTTACATCGGCTTTCCAGCAAAGACTAGGACCAACCACTGAAGTAACTGTGGCCACCGCACTATCCGCAGGGACGGCCCTCGGCGACCTGCTTGCGGCCGCGTGCGAGCAATACACATTTCGATCCATTCCTAGCCAGCCTACTCCTACTTACAGGACTAGGACCAGCCACTCAGTGACTGTCGCCACTGCACTACCCGCAGGGACGCGCCCTCGGCGACCTGCTTGCTATCCACAGGACTAGGACCAGTTACAGTTACATCAGCTTTCCACCAAAGACTAGGACCAACCACTGAAGTAACTGTGGCCACCGCACTATCCGCAGGGACGCGCCCTCGGCGACCTGCTTGCGGCCGCGTGCGAGCAACACACATTTCGATCCATTCCTAGCCAGCCTACTCCTACCTACAGGACTAGGACCAGCCACTCAGTGACTGTCGCCACTGCACTACCCGCAGGGACGCGCCCTCGGCGACCTGCCTGCGGCCGCGCGTGAGCAATGCACAGCTCGGTCCACTTCCTGGCCAGCCTCCTGCTATCTACAGAACTAGGACCAAACACTCAGTGACTGAGACCTCCGCACTTGTCTGCAGGGCCGTTCGCTTTATGACATGTTTGCGGCCGCGCGCAAGATTGCGCCCGCCACACACAAACGCACCCTTGCGTGCGGTGCGCCCGTTCGTACTGCACCCCTTGGTATCTATAACACTGGAGCCGACAAGTAAAATCAACAAACCTCCGCGTCCCGCAGGGCCGCCCCCTCGACGACATGTCTCCGGCCGCACGCGAGATTGCGTCAAACCCGCAGCTCTTCCGCGCGGTGCCGCCACCTACAAGACAACAACCGACAACTGAAACTGCCGACAACTGCAACCACCGACAACTGACACCGCCACCCGCAGGGCCGCCCCCTCGACGACATGTTTGCGGCCGCGCGCGAGATTGCGTCAAACCCGCAGCTCTTCCGTGCGGTGCTGCTCGGCACGCTGTCCATCGGCTTATTCAACTTCTTCGGACTGTCGGTCACAAAGGTGCGTTCGGTTACGATTGTCGTTTACTTTTGATCGTCGATTCCTTTCCGCTTTTGTTGGTTTTGTGTGTGTGCTGCTCGGCAAGCTCTCCATCGGATTCTACAACTTCTTCGGGCTGTCGGTCACACATGTCTGCTTGGTTACAATTGTTGGTTACTTTTGATTGTCGGTTACTTTCTGTATTATCGGTTTTGAGTGTGTGCTGCTCGGCACGCTCTCCATTGGATTCTCCACACCTTCTTTGGGCCGGCGGTTACAAAGGTGTGAATGTTGCTAGTGTCGGCTACTGTGTGTTATAAAAAAACAGTAGTGCTCATCGGCAGCTCATCGGTTCTCGTTTTTTTTTGCGTCAGCTCTTCTCTGTGCGTGTGCTTTTCCTCAGCTTCTTCGAGCTGTCGGTTACAAAGGTGCGTTCGGTTACGACCGTCGGTGGGGGTCTCGTTTACTTTTCGGTTTTGTCGTTTTCTTGTATTTGTGCGTGTGTTGCTACCATACTGCTCAATGTACTTCACGGCTGGAGCAGTTCACAGCAGCCAACATTGCCATTTTCAGCTTCCTAGCGTCCCTGAGTTCACGGCAGCCCCGACCCCAGACCACGCTTCACGTCCCAGTAAACGGCAAAAGACGCACATGGGCACTGCATGGGCAGCTCGTTCTGACTTGTGTCCTCTTCCCCGGGAGCGTCTCCCTCGCGAGGTTGATCGCCGCTGGCGACAGGTACGGGCACGTGGGTGAGTGAGCGGCGGCGCGGTAAGAGTCTCACACTTATCTTTTACCGCTCGGGTGTTCACGGCGCCTTCCGGCGCCGGACTTCTCTTCACGGCACAGACCCAAGGTCTCTCTGCCACCACCCCCAGCTTTTTGCAGGGGGTGGAATCGAAACCAACGTCACGGCAGCCTAGTACGCTATGCGCGCTCTCCATGGCTTCCACCTCTTCGCAACAATTGACGCATGCCACACACACACACAAACACACACACAGCGTAGGCCCTCAACGGCGCATTGCACGTGACGATCGTCGCATGCCGCACGCTCACACACACACACGCCCCACCCCACCCCCTCCCGACACACACAGGCCCTCAGTGGCGCGTCGCGCGCGACGATCGACGCATGCCGCACGCTCTTTGTGTGGCTCGCCGCGCTGTCGCTCGGCTGGGAGAAGTTCCACCCGCTGCAGGTGGGCGGGCGGGCGGGTTTGCTTGCGGTTGAATGTGGTTTCGTAAGGCGGGTTAAGGCGGGTTTGATGATGATGATGGATCTTACAGTCTGTGTGACAACAGCAATGATGTATAAGACCTGTGTTGACGCTAGCGCCCGACACCTCCACTCAGTTTCACTCAGACTGAGACTGGCTGGCTACCTGGTAGGGGTGAGGGTTTAGGCGGTTGTATGGGCGGTTTTGTTCCGTGTGTGTGTGTGTGTGTGCTGTCGCTCGGATGGGAGAAGTTCCACCTCCTTCAGGTGGGTGGACAAGCGGGTTTGTTTGTGGTTTAAGGAGGCGTCTCACATTAGCTCTCCTTTTTGCTCTGGGACTACACGTTGGCAGGCAGCCGGCTGGTGGCTACCGCCCCTCACAAGTAAGTGTGAGGGCCAGAACTGGACTTGCGTCTAGGCGGTGGTACTAGGACTAGAAGGTGGTCCTCGCTGGAAAGCCGATGTTACTGTTACTGTTGAGGCGGTTTCATGCGTTACAAGGCGGGCTTAGGCGGTTGTATGGGCGGTTTTGTTCCGGGTGTGTGTGGTGTGGCTGGGGAGGGGGGGGGCGCTGTCGCTCGACTGAGAAGTTCCACCCCCTTCAGGTGGGTGGACTGGTGGTTGTGAGGCATTGTAGGTGTTTTGGGGGGCGGTTTTTGTTGGTGTTGAACGTTTTGTGGGTTTACGATCTGGAGGGTGCACGTCGGGGCCTCCCTCCCCACCCCCACCCCACCCTGCATCGTGCACAGGTGTTTGGCTTTGTTGTCCTGGTGTCGGGAACGTCGCTGTACAACGAGATCCTCAAGACGTGCCTGCCGGCAGCGTACCCAAAGGTGTGGAATGATTGTGTGGAGTGATTGTGTGGAATCACAATGCATACCCAAAGGTGTGATTTTGTTTGATGTCACGCACACTTGTCTGCGATGGATATTGTGGAATTGCATTGCACCAGCCAACCAACCAACCAAGCAACCAGTGATTCTGTTTTCAGTATTTTTAGTTACTGTCTGGGAGCCGGCGCGCGGACCAACGTCCCGTTGACCGCCTTGACCGCTGCCTTGGCGTTCCCCGTTGACCATCAAGTGTAGGTAATTGTCGAGCTCTTGACGAGATCAATCTGATGGGATTGTCAGTCCATCAAGGAACTTGGTTGGTTGAGTTCTATCTGATGGGATTGTCAGTAGCCAAATGGCTCCCAATGGCTCCCGTGAGCCCAAAACAAAATGACTGCAAGCAGTGTTTTTATTTTCAGGAATATTAATTAATTGTTCCACAGCCAGATTTTGCTTTGACCTCGTTGACCTTTGACCTCCCGTTGACTATTTGTCCTCATGCATGGGTCATTTGAAAGCTCTTGACGAGCTCTATCTGGCGGGCTCGTCAGACTTACAATCCACTGAATGGGTTCAGCTGTGTTTCAACGTCAAAGTACAGCCGGAATGCAGCTAAGTGGCTGTGGACAGCCGTCAAGGAAATCACTGACTGCAAGCCACCAGCACTCGCCCGACACACGGCCGAAGCGGTGTGCCGACCTCGACAATCCCTGCGGCGTGCGCCTTGGCGCAAGCACGCATGGTCGGCAGTCTTTACGCGCGTGGCGGGGCAGAGCACCACCGACCACCAGTCGCGGTTACAGTTTCAGTTACATCGGCTTTCCAGCAAATCTACCTTCTAGTCCTAGTACCACCGCCTAGACCCAAGTCCAGTTCTGGCCCTAACAATTACTTGTGAGGGGCGGTAGCCACCAGCCAGCGGTAGTCGCGTTGGGAATCGGGCTGCATTGCGGGACCGGATTGCGGGAGGTGTCGCCGTTATTCGTGCCCCACAGCTCCTTATCGACGTGTGCTCGTGTCCTTACTGCTGTGTGTTCCTTTGTAAACACACAGCACGACAACCGTACCCACGCTCTGCCTTTGCGGGTGTCCACTGAAGGGTCTCTTTATTTGGAAGTCCAGGTGCTTGCGGGGCGCGCTTTTCGGCATAATTTTGACTTTGCGCTGACTTTGCGAGGGCTTCTGCGGGGCCTGTACAGCGTTGATGCGGGTTTGAGCCCCGCAGGGGCTTTTATTTACCTTTGCTGGGCGTTTTCGGGCTGAATTTCACGTCCACGGAGCCTTTGCGGGGCGTTTTCAGACTTAATTAGGCGCAGAGGCAAAGCGTGGGTACGGTACTCCGACGACGACAACGAGAGCGTGAGCAGCGTCAGCAGCGTGAGCTCCCCCCCTTCCCCCCCCCCTCCCCACACACGGTCACTTTCCTTACCTTAACACCCAACCACCCAACCACCAATCAACCACCCCACATGCAGCGTGACAACGACGACGAAGACGACGACGTGAGCGTGAGCAGCGTCACCTCCCTCCCCCTCACACACACGGTCACTTTCCCCCCTTCACACCCACCCACCCAGCCACTAATCAACCGCCCCATGCAGCATGACTACGATGACGACGACGACGAGAGTGTCAGCAGCGTGAGCAGCGTGAGCGGCGACGAGGAGGCTCCCCTCCTCGGGTCGGACGGCGGCGGCGGCGGTGATGGGCTGACGCAGCCACTGCTGCTGGGCGGTGGGCAGCAGCCCATGGTGTGTGTGTGTGTGTGTGTGACTGTGTGTGTGTGCTGCTGGGTGCACAGCAGGCACAGCAGACCGTGGCGGCGGTGATGGGTTGACGCAGCCATTGCTGCTGGGCAGTGGGCAGCAGGCCATGGTGTGTGTGTGTGTGTGCGTGTGTGTGTGTGTTTGTGTGCGGGGTGTGTGCGGGGTGCTGCTGGGCGGTGGGCAGCAGGCCATGGTGTGTGTGTGTTTGTGTGTGTGTGCTGCTGGGGGCACAGCAGGCACAGCAGACCATGGTGTGTGTGATGGGTGCTGCTGGGTGCACAGCAGGCACAGCGACCATGGTGTGTGTGTGCGTGCACGTGCGTGCGCGGGCGTGCGTGCGTGTGCTTTGTGCATGCGTGTACGTGTGCGCATGCGTGTCTGTGCACCTGCCGCAGACCTCTCTCCCACTTTCCAACTCCACCCGACCCCACATCGTTGTGTGTGCAACGCAGACCCTAAACCCTTGACCCTAAACCCGTGGCCCTAAACCGTAAACCCTAAACCCTAAACTTCGAACCCTACCTCACCTTTCTGTGTGACGCAGACGCAACAGCAGGCTCAGCACCAGGGGGTTCGGATCCCGAGGGGAGCCGGGGCGCACGGTCGGTCCAAGGCGCTCAAGGTGCGAGCGTGCATGCATGCGTGTTTGTGCGCGTGTGCGTGCGTGTGTGTGTGCGTGTGTGTACGTGTGTACGTGTGTGTGTCACACGTGCTAGACGCATGTGCTTTCTGGTTGACGACACTCTCAAGAATCTCACAGCGACACACACACACCACATACACACACACACTCTCACACACACACACACACTCACACACGCGTGCACGCAGGAGGAGGAGAACTACGGCCTCGCTCGCTCGCTCATCCTCGGTCTGCAGACGCTGTCGCCAAAGCCTCTGGATGAGGACGGTCTCACGCCAGACCCTTCTGAGGGGGGCGCGATGCGCGGGGGATACACGGTGGGTGGGTGGGTGGTCGATTTCCTAGTCCGTCGGAAGTCCCTGCCGGTCCTGCCTTCACATGCACACGCACACACCCACGCGTGCGCATGCACACACGCACCATGCGCACACACGCACACGCGCGCAGCCGTCGGTTCGCTCCGTGTCCTCGGCCGCACGCTCCAATCTCGGCTCCGCGCCACCCACGCCGCCCGCCACCGTCTCCCCATCACTCTCCCCATAAATCCTGGCCCTGCATCCACACGCACACACACACACACGTGCACACACCCATGCCCTCTCTCCATGTGTATGCCACGCGCGCAGCCGTCGGTTCGCTCCGTGTCTTCGGCCGCACGCTCCAACCTCGGGTCCGCGCCACCCACGCCACTTGGGCTCGGAGGCGCCCCCCCAGCTGCAGGCGGCGGCGGCCCGCCGGGCGTTCCCCTGCTGCCCTTTGCCGACGGACGCGCGTCGGGCTTGGGCGCGGCGGGCGGACAGGTGTGTGTGTGCGCGCGCGTGCACGTGTGTGTGTGTGTGTGTGTGTCGCACACCACATGCAGCACCAAACGAGGACGGCGGCAATGGCGGCCACCGAGGCTGGCTCACACACACACACACACACACACACCACCACCACCACTTATGACACACACACACACACACCGCCTGCAGCACCAAACGAGGGCAGCGGTGATGGCGGCGACCACGGCTGGCTCTCACACACACACACGCGCACACCACCTGCAGCACCAAACAAGGGCCGGGGCGATGGCGGCTGCAGAGGCTGCCGCACGCGCACGCGCGGTGGGGCTGGCGGCCGCAGAGGCGGTGGCGCGCACTGAGGTCGCGGAGCGCGCAGGTGTGTGTATGGGGGGGGGGGGCGGATGAGAGGCAGGGGCAGCAACAGCAGCAGGGGCAGCAGCAGCGGCAGCAGAGGCGGTTGTGTGCGCTGAAGCGGCGGAGCCGAAGGGGGGGGGGCAGCAGCAGGGGCAGTAGGAGCAGCAGCAGCAGCAGGGGTGGCATGCAGCGGAGGCGGTGGCGCGCGCTGAGGTCGCGGAGCGCGCAGGTGTGTATGTGTGTGGGGGGGGGAGGGGGGGGGCACCAGTAGCTGGAGCCGGCAGGGGCAGCACAGACGGCGGCACCGCTTGGGGCTGACACAACCACACACACACACACACGCGCGCGCGCGCCATCAAAGGCGTCCGGTAGACTGTAAAATCGACCACACACACACACGCAGAGGCGGCGGCAGCGGTGCTAGAGGCTGAGGCGTTTGCGGAGGAGCGCGCGGTGGGTGGCAGTTTTGGCACGTGAGGGTGTCTCGCTCACTCTCTCTCTCTCTAAGGTCGCAGCGGGGCGCGCATGCATTAGCGGCGCCGCACTCACACACGCACACACACGAACAAAGGTCCAGTGCGCCATCATATAGGCGCCCGGCGGACAGTAAAATCGACACATGCACACATCCATCCATCCATCCATCCACCAAAGCGCTACACGATCGTGAGCTGCATGCAGCTGCATGCACCGGCAATGCCTGTACTAGCACTGCACACACACACACGCACACACACACACACAGGTGGCGGAGAGGGCCGAGGACATTGTGCGCATGCTCGAGGTGCAGGCCGAGGAGGCTGAGGCTGCGGAGGTTGTGGCGGCGGCATACGCAGCGGCGATTGCGGCGGCAGCGCACGTGGAGGCGGCGCCCGCTGCTGCGCCGGCTGCGGTGCCGGCTGCCGTGCCGGCTGCTGTGCCTACTGCTGTGCCGGCTGCTGTGCCCGCTGCGGTGCCCGCTCCGCCAGCTCCTGCGCCTGCTGCTGTGCCCCCTGCTGTGCCGGCCGCGGCGCCGGCTGCTGCGCCCGCTGCGGTGCCGGCTGCTGCCGGCTCGGTGGGCACCAGCAAGGGCGGCGGCGCCGGCGGGGGGCAGGGCGCGGGCGGTTTGGGCGGCGGATCGAGGAAGAAGCCGGTCAGCCGCGGGGCAAAGAAGAAGAAGTAGGATTGATAGATAGTGCGCGTCGTCGATCGTCGAGATGAATCGAGGGGAAGCCCAGACCAGGAGGCGGGCGGGGGCAGGGGGGGGGGGGGGCAGTAGAGTAGAAACTGTTTAGGGGCGGGCGGGGCAGGCTGTCTGGGACCGCCTTTGACTGAGCGGCGAGCGGGGAAATTGCGGGCCTCTTGACTAGAAAGCGCAGTGCCTGTGGGACGGCAGCACAATTCCTACACAGCCAGCGTAGTCCGTAGTCGCTCCATCAAATCATGTCTGTGTAACCGCCGGCCGCGTAGCGTGCGTCAAGTGGCGTGCAGTTTTGCGTGGTTACCAGAAGGGCACATTATTGATCTGTTGGAGGATCTTCACACCAACACCGCAGCTGCCGTGCGGCTGGCTGGGAAAATCGGGCACGAATTCCCCGTGTCGTCTGGTGTGCGACAGGGGTGCGTCATTGCTCCTGTGTTGTTCAATGTTTTTATTGACCACATAGTGAAAAAGGCGCTAGACATGATGCCAGAGGGGGCTGGCGTGTCAGTCGTGACCCGAGCCGGCGGCTCTGTGTTGTCGTCGTCGGTTGAGCGCATAGTAATGCTGATGTATGCCGACGATTTATGTTTGTTCTCGCATGACCCAGCTCAGTTGGCGCTTATGCTGAAAATCCTTGACAAAGTGTCCTCTAGCTTTGGCATGCAAATCAACGCCGCCAAGACAGAAGTGATGATTTTGCCAGCAGATTTTGACGCGGATCTGCCCACGTTTGCGCTGACTGGTGGTGAAGTGAAGACCGTCTCTGCATTTAAGTATCTAGGGAGTTGGATAACCCAGAGTGGTGGTGTGGAAAAGGAGATCGGTGTGCGTGTCGGTCGCGCGCTGGGCGTGTTTGCGTCTTTTGATAAGATTTGGGCCAGCAAGAAGATGCAAGTGCAGTCTAAGATGCGGGTTTACAACACTTTCGTGCTGCCCCACTTTCTGTACGGCTGCGAAACATGGGCCCCTACTAAAACACAACTGACTCGATTGGAGGTTGCCCACTCTAACTGCCTTCGTCGCATTCTGGGTGTGCGCCTGGTCGACCGGCACAGATTAACTTATATTCGGCAGGCGTGCGACACTGAGCCAATTGAGAGCCTTGTGGCAAAGCGATCAATGCAGTGGCTAGGCCATGTGATGCGCATGCCGGCTTCTCGTCTTCCTCGTACGACTTTTGACTGCACAATGGATGTGGCTCGGCAGCAAGGCCGGCCTCCAGCCTCCTCCCGACACTATTTTCTTAAGCTACTGATTCAGCAGCTAGGCGAAACTAGTGGCACTCGTTCTGATTGGAAGACTTTTTCGGACACGGCGTTTGAGCGTGCTCAGGATAGGGTCGGGTGGAGAGCCGTGGTGTACGGTCCGGCTGCCCCTCAGGCGCCGGCCCCTCCACCACGGCGGTCAAGTAGATTGGCAAGCGCCACTTGACCCCCTATCCCCTAGAAGCAGTTAGGACCTATTTTGGAGGCGTCGCACAATAGCTCTCCTTTTTGCTCTGGGACTACACGTTGGCAGGCAGCCGGCTGGTGGCTACCGCCCCTCACAAGTAATTGTTAGGGCCAGAACTGGACTTGGGTCTAGGCGGTGGTACTAGGACTAGAGGTAGTCTTTGCTGGAAAGCCGATGTAACTGTAACTGTAACCAGAAGGGCGTGCGGCGGTGGTCGAGGGGGGGATTGGGGGGAGAGTCTCGACAGGCTCGCCAGGGTGCTCACCATGCTGCTGTCTGGCGCCAATATTGGCTGTGCGTGGTGGTGGGGCAGTTGCAATAAGGGGGGGGGGGCAGCGCTGCGTGGGATTTGGGTGTGGGGTGTGGGACGATGAAGATGCAGGGGCGCAGTTTACTGCTCTCTCACGTCTTTACACGTACCCTGCTGGGGCGGGGCGCTGCAGCGACAGGAGGGCCGACCACACACTGCGGCGCGCATCGGACGCGGCACGTCGTGATCTTCAGTGGGTGGCGATGCTGCTGGATGCATGGCTCCGCGTGCATGGCGTGTACCCCAGGCGCCATCATGGCACGTGGCGCACAAACACCCACACGCACACCAGCACCGGCTCCTGTGCACGGCATGCAAGTGACGCGTGCGTGCTCAACCTCGACAGCCTCACATGGCGCTTCCCTTCCTGAAACATCACCAGCTGCTGTGCCGCGCGGCCCCAACGCCGTGCTCGTCAGGTGGGCAGGTTCAGGGTCGTCGTACGTATGGCTTGATAGCACGTTTGTGCTCACAACATAAGGTAGGCGTGCTGTGGCAAGGGACAAGCGGCGGCTGAGAGGGGGAGGCAGAGGGGCAGCGGATGGCAGGCAGCGAGTGCGGCTGAAGCTCATGAGGCAGTGTCAGAGCGCTCAGCCCAGCCTGCGAAGGCAGAGTGGGGCGGCTGTTAAGGCGGCTGCTGCGGGGCAGGCAGCGGAGGCTGTGGCAGCGGTGGCATCCTGCGAGTCCAGCATCTCATGGGTAGTTGTCCTGCCGATCCATCTGCCCACGCCGCTGGCACAGCCGCATGCCTCGGCTGAGCACAGGCAGCGGAGGCGATGGCGGCGATGCAAGCGGAGATTGTGGCGCATCAGGCGCAGACCCTAGACCAACAGCAGGCGGCTTCAGCAGCAGAGGCGTTATCGCGACGCAAGCACAGATGGCGGCTGAGCGGGCGCAGATGGGTGTGCGGCCACTCATTCCCACGCAGGCCCCTGATGCCACGCACTGGGGCGCGTCAGGAGTCAAGTCCAAGATGCCGACGCCGCTTGCAGCGGTCTCTTTGGGGACATCATCTTCGTCGCAACCCGCAGGCCATCTGCAGCGACCCCGCCTACTCGGAGCTCATACTACTACATGACGGAGGTGCAGCCGTGGGCCGACTCCGAGTTCAACTACATCGCCAGTACCAAGGCGTTTGTTGACGGCGGCATGGCGGTCACCGACAGCGCGTTTAAAGATGCAGTGTCGGGCATCGTAAACCGCCGCTGCCCACGTGCCGTGTGCACCTCGGGCGAGTTGGATGGTATCGCGGACCGCCGCGCGGACTGCTACACGGTGCTGGCCGCCATGAACATGGTGTGATGCCCGCGCGTGTTGCGTGTGTGGTAGGCGCAGGTAGTCCAGCAAGGGGCCGCCATGAACCTGGTGGGATGCCCGCGCGCGCTGCGCGTGTAGTTGACGCAGTTAGTCCAGTGCAGCAAGGGGCCGACATGGACCTGGTGTGATGCCCGCGTGCGCTGCGCGTGTAGTAGACGCAGGTAGTCCAGCGCATCAGGAGATGAGGGTTTGCCTGGCAACTGGTAGCCCCGCCTCACGAATCCCGAGCACTTGCGTGTGCGTGCTTTAAACTGTAAACTGTACAATTGCCAACGCAAAGCTACAAGCGTCGTCGTCGTAGCAGCTGGGAGGCTCGCTTCTGTTGAGCACGTACCCAGCTGCGCGCCCATCCGCACCCCTCCTCTACTCGACAAGGATTTGTTCAGGGCTCAGCAGGGCAGCAGAGTGCAGCCAGGTGGTGGCTCCCGAAGTGTGAGTCACACCACCTCCCTACCTTCCGTCTTCAGCGGGCCCTGTCCGGCGCTGATTCATCAACGCACGCACTCCACCTACCTCCACTCGATCACGTTCTCTCTCGACGCCAGCGCCTGCCCAGCTGGGCCGTCACACACCGCGTGGTCGTTTTTTTTACTCGACGGCTTGTCCTCTACGGCCAGGCCAGCGCCTCTAGGCATCGTCGTCTTCCCATCGCGTTTCAACTCACTCTTTACAAGCTCCGTGGACGTGAGTTCACCTAGCGTGCACGTGCTGCCCAGCCTGACATGCGCTGCATGCATGGCACGCAAATCGATCGCATGCAGGCCATGCTCATACTCGCATGAGCGCCTGCCTCTGCCTGCGTCCGTGCCATGCCACGCGATCAAACCCACCAGAGACTGGATCTGCGTGCGGACGGAGCCTGCGGCGATGCAGCATGGCCCCATGCACCGCTCGCGGCGATCCATGCTCTACTCGCGCCCTCATGCACCATTCGCAGCCCCCACTGCTCGCAGCTTGTCACTCATGCCCATGTGTACCACCGTGTGCGCGCAGCCAAGACAAGTCGCACGCGATGCCTCCTCCCGCACGTCGAGAGATGAGGAACCTTGTGCGCAAGCTAGGCGCGAACGCTCGCACCGCACAGCAGCTGGCTGCGCTGAAGGAAATCGTTCTGCTGACAGTCAATGGGGACCCGGCAAACCTGGCTGCCGTTGCTGATGCCGGTGCCATTCCTGAACTGGTGCAGCTGATGGAGCCTCGCTTTCTATTTTCAGTACAGCTCAGTGCAGCAGCAGCACTGATGCACCTCGCTCCGAACGCTGCAAACGCAGTCGCAATTGCTGCTGCTGGTGCCTTCCCACTGCTCGTGCAGCTGCTGGGCCAAGAATCACTCTCAGCTGGGCCAGCTGAGGCGCGGATGCTGCCAGCAAGAGTTTTGGCCCTCCTCACCATAAACGCCGAGAACGCTGCCGCGATCACAGCAGCCGGTGCCATCCCTCCACTGGTGCAGATGCTGGGGCATGGCTCTCCATCTATGTTGCAGGGTGCATCACAGACATTGTGTGCGCTCGCTAAGAGCGCTGACAATGCAGTCTCCATTGCTGCAGCCAGTGCCATCCCTTCACTGGTGCAGCTGCTGGGGATTTCATCTGGCACGCAGGGTCGTGCAGTTGTTGCACTGCTAAGCCTCGCCATCAACGCTGCAAGCGCAGTCGCCATCGCTGCTGCCGGTGCCATCCCTCCACTGGTGCAGCTGCTGGCGGCCGGCTCTCCAGCTAACGTGCAGAACGCAACGTCTTTGCTGGCGCACCTGTGTGTGTTTGCTGAGGACAGGGACACCGTTGTTGCTGCTGCTGGTGCCATCCCTCAACTGGTGCAGCTGCTGAGGCCAATCTCTCCATCCAACGTGCAGTTTGCTGCAGCAACAGCACTGAGTGCCATTTGTGTGAATGCTGTAAACGCGGCCACCATCGCCGCTGCCGGTGCCATCCCTCTCCTGGCGCAGCTGCTGCGGCCCGAATCTCGAGCTGACGTGAAGCAGAATGCAGCAGGGGTGCTTCAAAACCTTGCCGTGCTTGGTGACAATGTAGTTGTCATCGCTGCTGCCGTTGCCATCCCTCCGCTGGTTGAGATGCTAACGCCTGGCTCTCGGGGTCAGCTCTCGGGGTCAAGCTCTCCAGAGTTTTCGCGGAACGCAGCAGCAGCACTGATGGCGCTTGGTGGCAGCTATGTCGAGAGCCGTGCTGCGATTGTCGGAGCCGCGTCCAGTTCCGGCGTGCTGGAGAAGATGATGGGGCTCGATATCTGACTGTCCGACTTGCGCAGACACACCCGTGGTCCACACCACAGCAGCGTCTCGTTCGCCGAATACATGGGACAGCAGCACAATTCCATACACGGGAAAGTCTCATCTGAGCCGTGCATGTCCCGGCGTGGTTGTACTGTGCTGCACCTGCTGCCAGGCACCGCTCCCGGGCAGTGTATCGGGCATGGTGAACATTGCCACGGCCGCCCTGTGCGTGCGGCGTAGCTGGCGCCACTGACCCCTGCTCGAGATCGCTTGCGGCAACGCGGGTAGCGTCGTCGCCGCCATGAGCATGATCTCAGCAAGCAGCGCGTCGAGCGGCCACGCGCTCGCCTGTAGCGCTGCACACCACACAACGCAGAGCCAATTGTGCTTGCGGTGCACAAACATGGGTGTGTGTGCAACCATGTGTGCTGTGTGTGTGCTCGCACCAAGCCAACGACTTGTTGGTGGAGCATGGATGATCAAACACGCATACCACCCAGGCTGCCCCCTGCGCTTTCCGGGGACACCGCATTCCATCGCACTCCCTTTCCAGTCCATTCTTGCTTCACATGCATGCCCGACGTCACCAATCGTGACGCCCCCCTTCTCGTACCTCTACAGCGTGCCTTTTGGCTGATTGCAAACGCTCACGCCCTTGAGCACCACAGGCTAAGCACCACCACATACGCAATGCCAAGTGCGCTGGCAGGCACAACAGACACAACCATGTGTGCTGTGTGCGTTTGGTACCGGTGGTGGAACATGAATGATGAAAGCACACACACACACACACACACATAGCCCCTGTATTCCCGATGAACCTTCTTGTAGCTTTCTCTCAGCTGTCAGCGTGCCTTTTGGCTGATTGTACACGTAGCTTAAGACTGCTCCCTACGCACAAAGCACCTGCAAGCACACTTTGCTGTCGTCGCCTGTCTGGGGCGGGGCCGCCACGGGCACAGGACACCCGCCCTCGTGTGCGGCGTGCAAGCAGGCTCCACACCGAGCTCTGCTCTCGCGTGCTCTACTGCGCCCTATGGAGCATGCTTGCAGCTAGCTAGCTAGGGTAAGTCGCGCGCTGCCGTGTCTGCAGTTGCCCCTCCTTGTGAGAGCAGCCCTTTGGCTTCCTGGCTCGGCTTCCCGGTTCAACGTGGCAGCTGCGGTACGCTGTTCATTCCCTGGACTGGTCCTAGCCTACTGAACGGCCTGACCAGCGCCCAAGGCCACTCAGGACCTGGGTTCGTGACCGGAGTGCTTGCTCATCGACAGAGTGCTTGCTCAGCGGCCTGCCAGCTTCCCTCGCGGCAACACGCAAGCGCTGCCGTCGAGGTTGCGCACCGTCGCCATGGCGTCTGACCCATGATCAGACGAAGCTGCCACCTGCCAGCACCTTTCACGCGGTCACCGCCATAGGCCAGCACCGCTGACGTGTGCCCAGCGTCGCCACCACTGCCTTGCGTCTGGCCCACGACCAGACGAAGCTGCCGCCTGCCAGCTTGCACTTTTGCGCGGTTGCCGCCAAAGGCCAGCACCACTGACGCAGCACAGCTGCCCTGAGTCGACCACTCGCGTCGCGCGGCGACGCCCGAAAAGTGCGACGTGAATGCTACAACAAACACCAGATAGGGCCACTGCTCCTACAACCAATCCCGAGCATTGCCACACGCCCGCTACTGTACAGCCGAGCCCGTGGCCTCAACTTACGCCCTGGGGTCCTCCGGGCGCATACGTGCAAAACCTGTACAACCAAGCCCGTGGCCAAGCCTGCCACGGCCGCCGTCATCCCGCGAGCTCGTTCGCCTGGTCGAGCGGGTGCTGCGGCAGGTTGGTGAAGTACGCCTGCTGCTGCTGGTTGTTGATCTTGGAGAAGAGCAGCCGAAGGATGCGCTCGCGGTCCTCCCACGGCAGCTCCTTGATGTCCATGCGTCCGCCGTCGAGCCCCGGCGCCCCACCCATCCCCGCCACGCCGCCGCTGCCGCCCTTGTCCGCCCCCGCGGAGGTCTGCGGCAGCAGGCTCCCGCGCTCCATCTCGCGCCGCACGGTGTGCAGGCTGCTCAGCAGAAAGGACTCGACGTCGGAGCGCTGCAGCAGCACCTCCTGCGCGGTTGGGGGTTGGGAGGTGGGACTAGGGTTTGGTGTCAGGCGGTTTGGTGTCAGGCGGTTGAAGGTCAGGCGGGGTTGTTTTGGATGTTGAGATGTGGGCAGGCTGCTCAGCAAGAGGCTGGATCACCTCCTTGATGTGGCTCCTTCCAGAAGGGCCAAGGCCGCCGATTCAGGGTTGATGTCACAATAGGCCCTTGCAACTCACGTACAGCCAAGTAAGGCATGTAGGTGTCACGGCTGAGGACACTGAGCGCTCGCGTGCCTTGCCATAGCCGCCGTCGTAACGTGCACCAGCTATTTGTTCAGCTTCCAGGTAGCGCCTACGTAGCTTCTAGATAGCTTCGGGCAGCTTTCAAAATTTACGGGTTCATCCGAGTCCAAGGACGCGGCGCACCATTGCCGGGTTTTACTTGCCTGCGCGAGCCGCCGCACGTTCTTCAGCTCTGTGATGACTTCTAGCTAGCTCCGATGAAGCTTCTAGGGAGCTTCAGGGTAGCTCCAGTGATTTACGGGGGCACGGGCATACGATTGCCGGGGCTAACTTGCCTGCACGAGACGCACGTTTTCTCGGACTCTAAGCCTCAGGCAGCTTGAGCGCTCGGGGTGTAGGGTTTAGGGTTGATGGGTTTAGGGGTTCATCTGCGTCAACGTCGCATGGGTTCAAACTGCCTGCGCGAGCCGCCGCACGTTCTCCAGCTCTGTGTTGATGTCTAGTTAGCTCCTATGGAGCTTCTTGGGAGCTTCAGGGCAGCTTCAGGGCAGCTTCAGTGAATTACGGGGACATGGCGTACATACGCCCATGGCGTACGAATGCCGGGTTCAACTTGCCTGCGCGAGCCGCCGCACGTTTTTCAGCTCCCGCGTCTTGAGCTTGACTAGCCGCCGCAGAGCCTCGGCCTCCGCTTGTGCGTCGGACACCTGTGACTGTGTTGTCTGCGGGGCAGGGGGGGGAGGAGGGTTTAGGGTTCAGTTTGAAGTTTTTAGGGTTTATGTGTGTGGGGGGGAGGGGGGGGGGGCACCTGTGACTAGGGTGACTGACAAGGGTGGGGGGGTAGGGTTTAGGTTTAGGGTTGTAGGATCTAGGGTTTATGTGGGGGGGAGGACACCTGCGACTGTGTTGTCTGTGGGGGCAGGGAGCAGGGGGGGAGGGGCGGTGGGTGGGTGGTGGGAAGGGGGTGAGTGGAGGGGGAGGATAGGGTTCAGGGTAAGTTTTACGGCTTGGATTTTACGTTTTAGGTGTGTGTGGGGCGTGTGTGGCAGGGGATGGCGGGTGGTTTAGTGGGTGGGTGGGTGGCAGTGATTTCCTTTTTCAGGAGTTTTAATTCATTATTCTACAGCCGGATTTTGATTCGACCGCGTTGACCGTTGACCTCGCGTTGACCATTTGTTCTCATACATAGGTCATTTGAAAGCTGTTGACGTGCTCTGTCTGGCGGGCTTGTCAGACTAAAAATCCACTGGATGGGTTGAGCTGTGTGCAAGGTCAAAGTTCAGCCAGAATACAGCCAAATGGCTGTGTACAGCCGAAAAGGAAATCACTGGTGGGTGGGCGGGAGGGGAAGGGTACCCTGCAACTTTGCCAAATTAACAGACAAGGCAGGGAGGGGGCGAGCTGTGGGAGAGGAACAAGCCGCGGCTGTACGGCTTGGCCGCGCCGTACACTGCTGCACATGACGTGCACCGAAACCACTGTAGCAACTGAGTAGGCAAAAGGAACTAGTTGTATCGGTGACCCTCTTTCAGTACAAGTATACAGCATAGGTATACAAGTAAGGCAAGTAGTATGCTACCCCTATCTACGCTGGGGGGAGGGGGGAGGAGGGCAGGAGGAGGGTGCACTCCCTTGAAGAGAAAAACCAGAGCCCCACACCCGCAAGCCTCTCTCCTTTTCACCCCGAGGATTGCTTGACGCTCTTTGTTAAAGTCGGCAGTGTGAGCTGCTTCTTACCCCTTTACATTACTAAACGCACATTGATGCTGTTGCGCGTTGTGTGCGTTCACACCCCACTGCTGGTGGGCACACAAACACACCACAAGACTCTCTCTCACTCACCCTGAGGATTGCCTGCCGCTCTTTGTCGAAGTCGGCCATGAGTTGCTGCATCGATGCATCGAGCGAGAGGATCTTGCCCTGTGGAAAAAGGGAGGTGGCGGGGTCAAGACGTCGGTTACAGGTGAACCTTTACGAGTACCTTTAGGGTCCCTCTCTCCTCACTCTGAATGCCAGAAGATGATGTTTCCTTGCCCTTTCAAAACTGAAGCCCACAAACACTCGCCTGGCCTTCCTTGATCATCGATGCCTGCTGCGCGCCGCGCTTTGCATACCCGCCCTCGAGCTCCGTTTTGAGTGCGACCTCGCGCGTTAGGCGCTGCCGCTCCGCCTCAAGGATTTTGACCTGCATGTGTGTGTGCGTGTGTGCGTGTGTCGGCCATGATTGCGCATAAGGCGCTGCCGCTCTGCCTCTAGGCTCTTGATCTGTATGTTTGTGCGTGTGTGCGTGTGTGTGCGTGTGTGCATTTGTGTGTGTGTGCGCGCGTGTGTGTGCGCGCATGCGTGCGTGCGTACTTCGTCCCAAGATCCACCTCGTGCGTGAGCACGTCGGTCTCTTGCACATGGATCTTCAGCTCCTCTGCCATGCGCCTTTTCTGCTGATCCCTCTACCCTACCCCACCCTTGGCCCTGAACCCCACTAGCCCTCAAGGCTTGTACCCCACCCACCTCGTGCGTCAGCACGTCGGTCTCTTGCACATGGATCTTCAGCTCCTCTGCCATGCGCCTGTTCTGCTGCAGGATGCGCTTGACCGATGCGTCGAGGCGCTCGTCCACCTCCTGCATGTGTGTGTGTGTGTGTGTGTGTGTGAGGGGGGGGCTGGGGTTTTGGGCTTAGGGTTGAGGGCTTGTGGCTTAGCGTTGAGGCTGAGGCTGCTCGTCCACCTCTTGCTCTCCGTTTGAGATTTTCTTCAACTCCTCCTAGCTTACCTCCTCCTAGCTATCCTCTCACCTCCTCCTAGCTCCCAACCTCTTAGCCCCCACCCCAAAGCCCCGAGACCCACCCCCTGCGCCGCAACCCATGATGATGACACGATCCGCACCTCCTCTGCGCTGCTCTTCAGCTTCTCCATCCGCTGCTCATACTCCTCAGATCTGGGGGCCAAGTGCCTTGTCTAGGTCCAGCCCCGACCCACTAGCCCCCCACCACCAGTAGCCAGCCACCAGTCTTTAGCGCTCGGGCGCTTTACACACCGAGCAAGGTCGAAACCGCTGCCGGTAGGTGCGTCACACACGACTGTAAAATCCATCATTATCATCACTCCATGTGCATCTTGGTGTTGACCTCGAGGTAGAAGCTAGGCCTTTTAGGGTTTAGCGTTCAGGGTTTTAAACGCATGCATGGAGGAGATTGCTGGCGGGCATGGGGGAGATTGCTGGCGGGCATGGAGGAGAACCCCACGGACCCCACGGCCGTGCCCCCATGGGGAGGAGTCAGATCTGGGGGCCGAGTGCCCTGTCTAGGTCCAGCCCCGACCCACTAGCCCCCCACCACTAGTAGCCAGGCACCCGTCTGTAGTCGAATACGCTGCCGGTAGGTGCGTCACCCAGTTACAGTTACATCGGCTTTCCAGCAAAGACTACCTCTAGTCCTAGTACCACCGCCTAGACCCAAGTCCAGTTCTGGCCCTAACAATTACTTGTGAGGGGCGGTAGCCACCAGCCGGCTGCCTGCCAACGTGTAGTCCCAGAGCAAAAAGGAGAGCTATTGTGCGACGCCTCCAAAATAGGTCCTAACTGCTTCTAGGGGATAGGGGGTCAAGTGGCGCTTGCCAATCTACTTGACCGCCGTGGTGGAGGGGCCGGCGCCTGAGGGGCAGCCGGACCGTACACCACGGCTCTCCACCCGACCCTATCCTGAGCACGCTCAAACGCCGTGTCCGAAAAAGTCTTCCAATCAGAACGAGTGCCACTAGTTTCGCCTAGCTGCTGAATCAGTAGCTTAAGAAAATAGTGTCGGGAGGAGGCTGGAGGCCGGCCTTGCTGCCGAGCCACATCCATTGTGCAGTCAAAAGTCGTACGAGGAAGACGAGAAGCCGGCATGCGCATCACATGGCCTAGCCACTGCATTGATCGCTTTGCCACAAGGCTCTCAATTGGCTCAGTGTCGCACGCCTGCCGAATATAAGTTAATCTGTGCCGGTCGACCAGGCGCACACCCAGAATGCGACGAAGGCAGTTAGAGTTAGAGTGGGCAACCTCCAATCGAGTCAGTTGTGTTTTAGTAGGGGCCCATGTTTCGCAGCCGTACAGAAAGTGGGGCAGCACGAAAGTGTTGTAAACCCGCATCTTAGACTGCACTTGCATCTTCTTGCTGGCCCAAATCTTATCAAAAGACGCAACACGCCCAGCGCGCGACCGACACGCACACCGATCTCCTTTCCACACCACCACTCTGGGTTATCCAAACTCCCTAGATACTTAAATGCAGAGACGGTCTTCACTTCACCACCAGTCAGCGCAAACGTGGGCAGATCCGCGACAAAATCTGCTGGCAAAATCATCACTTCTGTCTTGGCGGCGTTGATTTGCATGCCAAAGCTAGAGGACACTTTGTCAAGGATTTACAGCATAAGCGCCAACTGAGCTGGGTCATGCGAGAAACATAAATCGTCGGCATACATCAGCATTACTATGCGCTCAACCGACGACGACAACACAGAGCCGCCGGCTCGGGTCACGACTGACACGCCAGCCCCCTCGGGCATCATGTCTAGCGCCTTTTTCACTATGTGGTCAATAAAAACATTGAACAACACAGGAGCAATGACGCACCCTGTCGCACACCAGACGACACGGGGAATTCGTGCCCGATTTTCCCAGCCAGCCGCACGGCAGCTGTGGTGTTGGTGTGAAGATCCTCCAACAGATCAATAATGTGCGGATGAACACTATATAATCTAAGGACTCTCCACAGTGCCGCACGGTTTATGCAATCGTAAGCTTTAGAATAGTCGACAAATGCCACAGCCATGCATTGTTTGTACTCGGCATGTGCCGCGCTCAGCGAGCGCAGAGTAAAAATTGCATCAACAGTGCCTCTGCTTTTTCTGAAACCACACTGAGCCTCATGCAACTGACCATCAACCTGCGTGGAGACGCGGTGCAGAAGTATGGCAGCGTACACTTTCCCGGCAATAGAGAGAAGGCTTATACCGCGGTAGTTACCAGGGGAGTCACGCGGACCCTTCCCCTTATATAACGGTGTGATAATAGCAGTTTTCCATTCCCTCGGGGCTCTCCCCGACCGCCATACGGCGATGATGACCCGGTGGAGCCATGCGATGGCAGGTGGGCACCGCAACAGCATGGCGTCCAGCTGGTCACCGCCCGGAGCGGCGGCCGAGCGCAACGCTCGCACACACGCCTCCGTCTCAGCCAGGTCAGGGGGGCGCCCGTGCGCTTCGTCCACCTCTGTGGCGCGTGTGAGCTCAAACGCGTCACCCACGACTGTAAAAACCATCATCAGGCCCCTCAACCCTACGCCCCCTATCCTTAACCCTGGGAAGCCAGGCCCCTTCACCCCAAGCCCTAGACCCTCAACCCTTGGAAGCCCCCCTCAAAACAATAGCCGCACCTCCTCAGCGCTCTTCTTCAGCTCCTCCATACGCTGCTCATACTCCTTGCGCATCTTGGTGTTGACCTCGAGGTAGTACCGCTCCAGGTCGGTGCGCTGGCTCTCCAGGTGCTCCTTCAGCTCCTGAGGTGAGTGCAGGGGGGGTGGTGCAGGGGGGGAGGGTTTGGGTAATACTTGAAATTCCAATGTTAAAAAATGCAAAAGTAGCGCTCAAGGTCGTTGCGCTGGCTCTCCAGGCGCTCCTTCAGCTCCTGTGATGGGGTGCGGAGGAGGTTGAGCAGTGATTCCCCTGCGAGCCGTATACCGCTGCGAGCCAAATTCCCCATTTCCCAGAAAATCACCCCACACTAAGTGGGTGAGGGCGTGGAGCGATGCATTGGAAAGCTGTTGCCGAGAGCAGCACAACGGTATGCATTGCATGAATACCCACAGTGTATTGTGCCTGACGTGAGCGGTCAAAGTTGCTGGAGCCGGCAAAAAAACAATTACTAAAATCCTTCCCACGGACCACTGAGGTTGAGGGTTTGAAAGTTGAAGATGTTGGTGTTGAACTCGCGGCGGCGGGCAGTCAGCAGGGCAGTGAGGCACATTCTTTTTTAATGCGGACAAAAGTACTGCTCCAGGTCGGGCCGGTGCACTGGCGCCCCTTCAGCTCCCACGAGATGGGTGCAGGGAGAGCATCGTTTGCGGTCGACTCCTGGGCTCCTTTTAAAGCAGGGGACCTTTGTCCTTCTGGCACGGCTGTTTGGCTCCAGCCCAACCAATGCCCCCACCTGGTTTCTCTCCTTCATCCGCAGCGTCTCCTCCTCCACCTCCATCTCTGCCGCTGCTTGAAGTCCAAAGTCAACCACCGGACCCCACCACAGGCCTGGCTCCCCCACCCCAAGCACCCAGCACTTGGTTGGATCCAACCACCCAACACAACCACCAGCCAACCAGCGCATCCAACTGACCTGGTTCTTCTCCTTGAGCCGCAGCGTCTCCTCCTCCACCTCCATCTGCCGCTGCTTGAAGTCCATCACCGAGCGCAGCGTGCCCTGCAGCTCAGCGACCGTGTCGGAGAGCTGATGGGGGCATGGCACGGGACAGGGTTGGGGGGAGGAGAGCAGGCAGTCAGGACAAGGACAAGGGGGTGCTGGGTGCATGGGTGTGTGGGTAAGCTCGTGCCCTGCAGCTGGTCGACCGTGTCGGAGAGCTGATGGGGGCGTGGCACGGGGCGGGGACGGAGGGAGGAGGGCAGGCAGTCAGGACAAGGGTGTGCTGGGTGGGTGGGTGCATGCATGGGTGGGTGGGTAAGCTTGTGCCCTGCAGCTTGTCGACTGTGTCAGAGAGCTGACAAGGGCGCAGCACGTGCGGGAACAGGGGGGGAGGAGGGCAGGGCAGTCAGGTGATGGGTGGGTGGGTGCGTGGGTGGGTGGGTCCTTGGCTAGGGCGCTGCGTAAACCCTAAACCCGAAAACCCTAAGCCCCTAAAACCCTAAACCCTAAACGGGCAACTCGAGGTCTCTGTGTCCGTCATGAGTCTGCAAGCGAGAGGCTGGGTGCGAGCGGGGGATTTCTAGGGCCGCCACGCACACCGGCGACAACCACGCATGCACATATAGGCGCACACTTATGCGCAGCTCATGCACGCGTGCAGCACGCACACACGGGCACACCTCCTTGTGCTTCGTGGCGGCCTCTGTCAGCAGCTTGTTCTCGCGCTCCCTTGCCAGATCCTCCATCGCCTTGAGCTCTAACTCCTTGTCGGCCTTGAGCTGCTCGGGCGGGGATGGTGGTCGTGGTGGGCAGTGCGTGCGTGGGTGAGAGGGCATGGTGTTGCACTTGGTGTTGTTGCGCATGGCGCATGGTGTTGCGCATGGCATGCACATGGGAGCCCCCCACCCAATGCTGCCCCTCAACAGTACCTGCTCGTTTTCCGCCTCCAGCTCTGCAATGCGCTCCGTTTTGGAGAGCAGCTCCTGGCGTAGGTACTCGCTGACCTCATAGTTCTCCCGCTGCGTCTCCTCCAGGTGGTTTAGCAGGCTCTTGTTTTCCGCTGTGACCTTGCTGAACTGAGTCTTGGTCTCTGCTAGCGCCTTCTTCTTGCGTTGGTTCCTGAGAGTGTTAGTTGCGTCCTCAGCTGCAATTGCATGCATGCTTAGAGCAACACCCATGCATGCAAGCAGGGCCTCACTCACTCCGCGAGGATGACATACTGCGTTGCGGTCAGCTCAGTCGTCGCCTCCTCCATGGCTGCTGCAGTGAGCGACGATGCTAGAGCGAGAGATGCGTTCGTCCTCTCCAAAGCTATGCGTTCGGCGCCTCACTACCACGCCCCGACCCTCATGCACGGCGCAACGTCACGTGTTCGCTCGGGGTAAACGTTTTGTGTCGTGCGTTTATCGCCGTGCACACATACTAACCCTAGGTTTAGGCTGTTCGGGGTTCGGAACAGAATCTGTTCGGGGATCCCGTGGGGGATACAGAATGTTTATGTGTGTGTGTGTGTGTGTGTGTGTGCGTGTGTGTGTGTGTGTGTGTGGGCACGCGCGCGCTGCACCATCAGTCAGGACGTGTGAGTGAACGAGACTCTTGTCATCGCGCCACAGTGCGCCACTGAGAATGGTCCCCATCAGACTGGGTCAGCCCAAGGAGTGAGGAAACGGGGGGGGGGGAGCAGGTAGATGTCCGGTGCTTGCGGGGTTGCGTACATATGGGCGCAGGGCCAGATGTAGGGGCAAGGCCAGTGTGGGGCTCATGTAAGGGCACATCATGTAAGGGCATATCTTGAAGATCTGCTATGCGAGACGCTACCCAAGCTAGCTGAACTCGGCCTCGTCTGAAGTCAGCAATGTGAGACAGTCATGTTGTGGCCAGTGTCTTCTCTTTTGTCTTCTCTTGTATGGGCGAATCGAGGAGGACGCTCTGGTGGGGTGGCGCGAGGAGGCAAGCGAGGTGAACACAAGGAGAAGCTTGCGGGTCCGTCCCGCAACGTGACTGACCAGTGCGAGCGCGCGCGTTGCTCGACACGACGATCGGGCGCTTCGCTTGGAGTGTTTGGGCCTTCGAAGTTGTTATTACACTGCGTGGCCGTGGCCTGCATGAGTCCGCCGTCACCACGCGCACCGAGCCTGGGCAGTGCGGGCCCGCTCCCTGTCCTGGTGCATCCATCCTCCTCTGCGTGGCCTTGCGAGCTCTCCTAGTAGAGCCCCCCTAGACGTGTAGGCTAGGCCTTATCTCACGCCCCGGGGTCCTCCGGGCGCGCACGTGTAAAACCTGTAAAACCATCCATCCTCTGCTCACGCCTCTGCCCTGAACGCGACGCCGACCGCGCACTCGGGCAGCCCGCCCCGCAGCGACCCCTCCACCGCCTCGGCCACAAGCCCGCCGATCCTGCCGCGCGGGAGCGTGACGTGCAGCGACGAGAGGCGGCTGAGCGCGGAGAGCTGCCGCAGCTCGCCCGTGCGGCCCGCGCCGAGGGCGGCGTCGAGTGAGAGTGAGCGCAGGCCGTGTAGGGAGGCGAGGGCCGCGTAGCCAGCCGCCGAAACGCCGAAGCAGGTCGAGAGCTCCAGGTGGGTCAGGCTGTGCGAGTGTGGATGGTGGATGCGGTGTGGATACCGTTATTGTAGTGTGGATAGCGTCAGTCAGGTGTGGGGGGCAGGTTGTGAGGGCGTGGCGCCACTCCCGTCACAGGGAGGCAGGATGGCAGGCAGTGGCAAGGTGGGTGGGATGGAGAGAGTGGACGACAGCTCCAGATGGGTCAGCCAGTCAGGCAGGAAGCAGCAGCAGCAGCAAGGTGCTCGACCAATCGCACTAGGCCGGCGCGCGCCCATGCACAGCTATGGTGTGTGTGTGTGTGTGTGTGTGTGCACGTGCGTGTGTGCGAGGAAGCATGTGTCGTGTGGCTCACCTGCGTGCGACGTCCGACTGCGCGAGTGTCACCAGGTCTGCGTCCCATGTGACACTGCCACCGAGCTGCCACCCGCACACCGCAGCCGCCGCGCCCCCGCAGCCTGTGGGTGTTGCGTGAGGGGGGGCGGGCGTAGGTGGGGATGGCGTGGGTGGGGATGGTACCTACAGTGGCGCACACCGACACACACGCGTGTGCACATGCACACGCACGCACACAAATGCGCGCACACACACACACACACACACACACACACACACACACACGCACCGCCGCGGCCGCTGCCGCCAGTGCCACCGATGGCGCGGAGGCCGCGCGCGGCGGACGCCCTGGGTGAGTGCGAGCATAAGTGGCGTGTGTGTTTCGCTTTGCGTGCGTGCGTGCGTGTTGAGTGTGCGTGTTTTGTGTGTGTGCGTGCGTGCGTGCATGCATGCGTGCTGCAGCACGTGCTGTGGTGCTTGCGCGCTCTGCATGCACGCGACAGCGACCGCGCACACGTTCGACCCACCCTCGTGAGGCCGCGAGCCCCCCTACGCCACCCCAGTGACCCGGCCCCTGCCCTCCCGCCAGGCGCAGCGTCTCCAGGAAGGGGCACGCGTGCGCAACCAGCGGGAGCACCCCGCCCGCGCTCGTGCACGCGCCGGTGGCAGAATCGCTGCCGACGGTTGTGCCGCCGCTCTCGCGCGCGATCAGGGGAAGCCTCCCCCTTGCGCTCGTGTGTTTGCTCGCAGCACCACAGCCACCGCCACCATCGCCACTAGTCACCCCACCGCCGCCGGCACTGCTGCCGCTCGCACGACCGCGTCCGCTGCCGGCTGTGTGTTCGCTTGCAGCACCGCCGCTGCCACCACCACCACCGCTGGCAGCGGCGCCGCCACCACCTTTGCCACCACCACCGGCGCTGCCACAACCACCGCCCCCGCAGTTGCCCCCGCCACCAACACCAACGTCACTGCCGCCGCCTACTGTGCCACCGCCAGCCACGCCTCCGGCGCCGCCTGCCACGCCGCCCCCGCCATCCTCGCCGCCCCCGCCATCCCCGCCGCCCCCGCCATCCCCGCCGCCCTCGCCCCGCTCCGCCGTGCAGTACGTGTCGCGCAACTCGAGCGTCGACAGCGTGCGGCACAGCAGCCGCGAGAGCGGCAGGCGCAGCAGCACGCAGCGGTGCAGCACGAGCCGCGTCAGGCGCGGCGAAAACATACTGCCGCTGCCGCCGCCGCCATCGCCACCGCCCTTGCCGCCTCCGCCGCAACTCTCGCCGCCGTCCCCTTCGTCCAGTGCCGCGGCTCCCCGCCGCGCCCCTCCCGCACAGCCCTCCCCGCCTCCGTCTTTCCCTCCCTCCCACCCCCGCCATGCCAGCGTCGCGTCGTGCAGCTCCAACTCCCTGAGGCTGTGCCACGGCAAGCAGCGCACGTCGAGCATGCGCGCAGCGAAGTGCGGGCCTGCGGGTGGGGTGAGGTGGGATGGGGGGCATGCATGGGCTGCAAGCGGTGTGTACATGCACGCACACACACGAGAAATATAGACGGAGAGAGAGAGAGAGAGAGAGAGAGAGAGACAGAGAGGGGAGGGGGAGAGAGAGAGAGGGAGAGAGAGAGAAAGAGAGAGAGAGAGAGAGGGAGAGAGGGTGAGACACATGCGCACACACATGTGCACGCGCACACACACAAACGAGAGAGAGAGAGAGGGAGAGAGAGAGGAAATGGGTCGTGCACGCCCCCCTCCCTCACACACGTGTGTGACACACGCACGACAGGGGGAGAGAGAGAGAGACACGCACCCACCTCCGCGGAGGCCGTCGCTGCCTCCGCGAGAGGGGCTGCGCAGGGAGAGGGACTCGAGGCGCGGGAAGCGGGAGAGAGCGGAGCCGTCAGTGATCTGCGGTGTGTGTGTGTGCACGTGTGTGTGTGTGGTGCACAATGGATCACAGCAACAGCAGCAGCGGCAGCAGCGGCAGCAGCAGCAGCAGCAGCAGCAGCAGCAGCAGCGGCGGCAGCAGCAGCAGCAGCGGCGGCGGCAGCAGCAGCAGAAGCGGCAGGAGCAGAAGCGGCAGCAGCGGCAGCAGCGACAGCAGCAGCAGCAGCAGCAGCAGCAGCAGTAGCAGCAGCAGCGGCAGCAGCGGCAGCAGCAGCAGTGGCGGCGGCAGCAGCAGCAGCGGCAGTTGGCATCAAGCAATGCAGGACCAGTGCAAGCTGCCTACACACACACACAAGCACAGCAGCAGCAGCAGCGGCAGCAGTGGCAGCAGGAGCAGCAGCAGCAGCAGCGGCAGCAGCAGCAGTAGCGGCAGAGGCAGCAGCAGCGACAGAGGCAGCAGCAGCAGCAGTTGGCATCAAGCAACGCATGACCTGTGCAAGCTGCCTACACACACACACGCACATGCACACGCACACGCACACGCACATGCACATGCACATGCACATGCACACGCACACACACACGCACGCATGCACACACACACGCACATGCACACACACACACACACACACACGCACAGACACAAGCACGTGCACACACACGTGCCCAACGAACGAACAAACCACGAACCTTGGACGTGCCCGAGAAGCTGAAGCTCGTCAGCATCGACAACGCGTCTCCAAGCACACCCAGCTCCTTCTCTCCCAGCACGTACGACTGCACCGCGGATCAGGGAAGGGGAGGGGGATAGTTATGACCACTGCTGAGTTGGGCGCGTGGTGTGTGTGTGTGCTGCAATGCAACGCGTCCGCGAGCACAGCCAGCTCCCTGTCTCCCAGCACGCACGACTGCGAGAAGACTAGGGAAGGGGGGGGGGGTAAGTAATGACCGCCGTGTGCGGTGTGTGCTGATGCCGAAATACAATGTGCCTGCAATTAGGGACAGCTCCCTCTCCCCCAGCACGCACGGCTGCACACGCGTATTCGGGGTGGGGACAACTGCTCAGTTGCAGCTCAGTTAGGTGTGCACGTAGGCACGCAAGGCCCCAGTTTATTTTTCGGGGTTTGGAGCCGGATTTGGGAGCCATGGAGCCGGGGTTTCAGTCAAATGGCTCCAGAATTTTAGTGGATAATCCTGAAAATAACATCACTGCAAGGCCTTCTTGGCTCGCCACCCCATTGCATGCCCCCACCTGAGCGTCAGTTGCAGCTCAGTTGCAGCTCAGTTGGCTGTGCACGTATAAACGCAAGGCCCCCTTTCTCTCCACCCCCTCTCACGCCCAGTGACCCCTGGGAAGGATTTGAGTAATTCGTTTTCCCCCGGCTCGAGCAACTTTGACCGCTCATACCAAACACAATACAAAGGTTAGGGTTTAGGGTTTTAGGGTTTAGGGTTTAGGGTTTAGGGCTTTAGGGTTTAGGGTTTAGGTTTTAGGGTTTTAGGGTTTAGGGTTTAGGGTTTAGGGTTTAGGGTTTAGCGAGTGTTCACGGTGTGCTGATCTTGGCGAGAGCTTTCCAATGCACCCCTCCGCGCTTTCTCCCACCAGATGTGGTAAAGTTTTCTGGGAAATGGGAAATCCGGCCCCGAGCGGTATACGGCTTGCAGGGGGATCACTGCTCACGACCCCACCTGAGCGTCAATGTCGAGCGAGCGCAAAGACGTGAGCGGCGACAGCGCACAGAGGCCGCACTGCACCGCTGGCGTTGCTGGCGCTGCTGGCTCTGATGGCGCTGCTGGCGCTGCTGGCATTGCTTGCGCTGCTGGCGCTGCTGGCGCTGCTGGCGCTGGCGCTGCTGCTGCTGCCGCCTCTGATGGGTGCCGTGGCGGTAGTGCTGATGCCAGCGCAGTGTCTGGTGCTGGTGCTGGTGCTGGTGCTGGTGCCGGTGCCGCCTCTGGTGAGCGCAGCGGCGGTAGTGCTGATGCCAGCGCCGCCAGCGATCCATCCGCCTCCAGCCCGCCAGATGCCGTGCCCGCCGCGCCTGACGCGCCTGCTCCGACACCGCTACTGCTGCTCGTGCATGGGTAGTCCATGCCCCGCATGTCGAGGGAGAGCAAGGTGAGGGAGTCGGGCAGGCCGGGCGCGTTCCCGAGCACCGACAGGTCTGCATCGCCGAGGCACAGCGAGAGAGACTGCGAGGGAGGATGGACAGTAGAGTGCATGTCAAGAAGAGGCGCTTGGCCCTGCACTGAATGAGAGAGGGGGGGGTGAGGATGGGGCTCGTTTCCGAGTACTGACAGGTCAGCATCGCCGAGGCACAGCGAGAGAGACTGCGAATGAGTACGGAGAGTAGAGTGCATGTCAAGAAGAGGCGCTTGGCCCTGCACTGAATGTGAGGGGTGTGTGTGAGGATGGAGCACGTTTCCGAGTACTGACAGGTCAGCATCGCCGAGGCACAGCGAGAGAGACTGCGAATGAGTACGGAGAGTAGAGTGCATGTCAAGAAGAGGCGCTTGGCCCTGCACTGAATGAGAGGGGGGAGGTTGAGGGTATGGCGCGTTTCCTAGCACCGACAGGTCAGCATCGCGCAGGCGCAGCGAGAGAGACCGCGAGGGAGTACGGGGAGTTGATTGCACGTAAAGAAGAGGCGGTTGGCCCTGCACTGAATGAGAGGGGCAGGGGGAGGATAGGGCGCGCTGTGAATGACTGACAGGTCTAAATTGCCCAGGCACAACGAGAGGGACAACGAGAGGCAGGGGGGGGGGGAAGGGGAGGGGCGTTTGGCCCAGCAATGGGAAAGGGGCTGCGCAGGCAGAAGGGGAGGGGGAGAGGGGAGAAAGGGAGGAGAGGGCGGTTGGCAAGGCCCCCGTCGCCGTGCCCGCTGCCGAGACAAAGGGAGGGAGACAGCGTGACAAAGCTGGGGCGGCAGGCCAGCAACCAGGCAGGCAGGCAGGCAGGCAGGCAGGCAGGCAGGCAGGCATACTTAGAGTGCGGTCTTAAAACCGCCACAGGTGTCCCCGACTAACATCCATCAGGCGGTGGGCCTACTACCGTAGCTCTACGGTCTCTAGATGCTTTGCCTTGCCGGCACTTTCATATTTAGAATTTTGTGCCTCGCCGCTGGAGGTTTTCAGTGCTTTATCCGTTTTGACGTCACTCTGGCGTTTTTTCTTCTTCTTTTTCGACGTTTATCATTAGAAATTGACCTTGCTGGCGCTTTTTCGGAATTATTTGATCCGCAAGGCAAAGCGCCTCTACGGTATGGTCACAGTGCCGCGACGCGTGACCATGAGTGACCACGAGTGACTCACCTGCAGGCACGCCAGCCCAAACTCGCCGCACGGCAGGCAGCTCAGCCACCCGCCGAGCTCGTGTGCCAAGTGCTGCGGTGCGGGATGTGCGACCAACAGGCCAACACAACTGACCAACTGGCCCAGCCACCCAGCCACCAGATCCAATTCCCCAACCGACAAACTGACCTGCATGGCCGACAGCCCAAACTCGCTGCGCGATAGCTCAAACGCCGGCGCCCAGCCGGACAGGCCCAATGTCAGGCGCATGAGCGCACCTGCATGAGAGAGGCCGTGCAGCATGCGGGGGGAGGGGGCGGTCCGTTTGAGAGAGAGAGAGAGAAAGAGGGAGGATGAGAGAGAAAAAGAAAGCGAGTGAGAGAGATTGTCGCCCGGCTCATTGAAGGAGCGCAGCAAAAACACCCTCACCCACAACCCCCCCCCCCACCCCCCACCCCACCCACCCACCCACCCCACCCACCTCACCCCACCCACCACCACCCACCCACCACTCACCCCACCCACCCCACCCACCGCAGCATGCAACGTCGCCCCACAGCCACTGCGGGATCTCATCGCAGCGGAGCGACAGGTCTGTCACGTGGCCCAACGCTCCCTGCGACACGAGGCGAGCAGATACAGAGGCCGGGGGGGGGGGGGCAGTCAATAGGAGGAGATGCTTATTAAAGGTGCGCCCTCGGGAGCGGTAGTCTATCGGTCGGGGGCCGGTGGTTCTCGAGTCCATTTAGACGGGCTGGAGTATCGGCGGATGATCTCTAGTAGTATGTGGGGGTTTACTCTCACCCCTACCAGGTAGCCAGCCACTTTCAACCTGAAGCTGAGTGTAGGTGTCCGGCGCTTGCGCCGGCACAGGTTGTATACAGTTACAGTTACATCGGCTTTCCAGCAAAGACTACCTCTAGTCCTAGTACCACCGCCTAGACCCAAGTCCAGTTCTGGCCCTAACAATTACTTGTGAGGGGCGGTAGCCACCAGCCGGCTGCCTGCCAACGTGTAGTCCCAGAGCAAAAAGGAGAGCTATTGTGCGACGCCTCCAAAATAGGTCCTAACTGCTTCTAGGGGATAGGGGGTCAGTGGCGCTTGCCAATCTACTTGACCGCCGTGGTGGAGGGGCCGGCGCCTGAGGGGCAGCCGGACCGTACACCACGGCTCTCCACCCGACCCTATCCTGAGCACGCTCAAACGCCGTGTCCGAAAAAGTCTTCCAATCAGAACGAGTGCCACTAGTTTTGCCTAGCTGCTGAGTCAGCAGCCTGAGAAAATAGTGTCGGGTCGTATACACCGTTAATGGTGTCACACAGACTGTAAAATTCAGAATCATCAGTAGAAGAGTGGCCTGCTTGGCTGGAAACCCCCGTGTTACTTGTGACCTGCTACTTGCACCCTCGGGGCGAGGGTCGTAGGCAGAGTCGGCCACCGTCTGCACCCGCCCCCACACCCGCAACCCCACAAGCACCTTATAATTACCCCCCCCCTCCAATCAACCCCCCACACAAAGCACCACAAACCCACCCTCATCACGGTCCCCGCCCCTACCTACCCCCCCATCCCCACAACACACACCATATAACCGACCTGCGGTACCACCCACTCCTCGGTCGCCCACCGAACCTCCGGGCACTGGGGCGGGTGCTGCCCCCCATGCCCACCCCCAACACGCACACGCACACACACACACACACACACACACACACACACACACACATTCCATTTCAGATCGTTGCATAGATAACGGCGATATCGTTGCAGAGGTCTGCATAAGGGCGTCTGTCAATAGGGGGTGATCACTCGTCGCTACGAGAGACACACAAGCACACTTGCACACACTTGCACACACACACACACACACACACACACGCACTCACACACGCACACACACAAGCACCCTTCCCTCACCCCGCCCCCCCCCCCCCCAGCCCCATCATGACCAACCTGCGACACCCCCCACTCCTCGGTCGTCCACCTAACCTCCGGGTGGAGGGGCGGTTTTGGGACTCCGCACAGCTGCGGGTAGAGGCCGGCCCAGTACAGCGGCGTCATCTCGGACATGCCCCACTGCGACAATGAATGAATGAATCAATGGATGAATCAATGGATCAATGAATTAATTAATTAATGAATGAATCGACCAATCAATCAATTGCAAGGGTGGGGGGGGGGGGGTAGGCAGTGCCTTAGAAGGAGTAAGAGGGAGGAGGCTGGCCCAGTCAAGCGGCACCATCTCGTCCATACCCCACTGCGACAATGAATGAATGGATGAATTGATGCATGCATGAATGAATGAATGGATGGATGAATGGATGGATGAATTGATGAATGCATGAATGAGTGAATCGACCAATGAATCAATTGCGAGGGTGGGGGTGGTGGTCAGTTGCATGAGGCTCAGTGTGGTTTCAGAAAAAGCAGAGGCACTGTTGCTGCGATTTTTACTCTGCGCTCGCTGAGCGCGGCACATGCCGAGTACAAACAATGCATGGCTGTGGCATTTGTCGACTATTCTAAAGCTTACGATTGCATAAACCGTGCGGCACTGTGGAGAGTCCTTAGATTATATAGTGTTCATCCGCACATTATTGATCTGTTGGAGGATCTTCACACCAACACCGCAGCTGCCGTGCGGCTGGCTGGGAAAATCGGGCACGAATTCCCCGTGTCG
This sequence comes from Chlamydomonas sp. UWO 241, assembly GCA_016618255.1. Lineage (NCBI taxonomy): Eukaryota > Viridiplantae > Chlorophyta > Chlorophyceae > Chlamydomonadales > Chlamydomonadaceae > Chlamydomonas > Chlamydomonas priscui. Next base: position 105,872 of record VFSX01000439.1, read on the forward strand.
TCTGGTGTGCGACAGGGGTGCGTCATTGCTCCTGTGTTGTTCAATGTTTTTATTGACCACATAGTGAAAAAGGCGCTAGACATGATGCCAGAGGGGGCTGGCGTGTCAGTCGTGACCCGAGCCGGCGGCTCTGTGTTGTCGTCGTCGGTTGAGCGCATAGTAATGCTGATGTATGCCGACGATTTATGTTTGTTCTCGCATGACCCAGCTCAGTTGGCGCTTATGCTGAAAATCCTTGACAAAGTGTCCTCTAGCTTTGGCATGCAAATCAACGCCGCCAAGACAGAAGTGATGATTTTGCCAGCAGATTTTGACGCGGATCTGCCCACGTTTGCGCTGACTGGTGGTGAAGTGAAGACCGTCTCTGCTTTTAAGTATCTAGGGAGTTGGATAACCCAGAGTGGTGGTGTGGAAAAGGAGATCGGTGTGCGTGTCGGTCGCGCGCTGGGCGTGTTTGCGTCTTTTGATAAGATTTGGGCCAGCAAGAAGATGCAAGTGCAGTCTAAGATGCGGGTTTACAACACTTTCGTGCTGCCCCACTTTCTGTACGGCTGCGAAACATGGGCCCCTACTAAAACACAACTGACTCGATTGGAGGTTGCCCACTCTAACTGCCTTCGTCGCATTCTGGGTGTGCGCCTGGTCGACCGGCACAGATTAACTTATATTCGGCAGGCGTGCGACACTGAGCCAATTGAGAGCCTTGTGGCAAAGCGATCAATGCAGTGGCTAGGCCATGTGATGCGCATGCCGGCTTCTCGTCTTCCTCGTACGACTTTTGACTGCACAATGGATGTGGCTCGGCAGCAAGGCCGGCCTCCAGCCTCCTCCGACACTATTTTCTGAAGCTACTGATTCAGCAGCTAGGCGAAACTAGTGGCACTCGTTCTGATTGGAAGACTTTTTCGGACACGGCGTTTGAGCGTGCTCAGGATAGGGTCGGGTGGAGAGCCGTGGTGTACGGTCCGGCTGCCCCTCAGGCGCCGGCCCCTCCACCACGGCGGTCAAGTAGATTGGCAAGCGCCACTTGACCCCCTATCCCCTAGAAGCAGTTAGGACCTATTTTGGAGGCGTCGCACAATAGCTCTCCTTTTTGCTCTGGGACTACACGTTGGCATGCAGCCGGCTGGTGGCTACCACCCCTCACAAGCAATTGTTAGGGCCAGAACTGGACTTGGGTCGAGGTAGTGGTATCAGGACTAGAAGGTAGTTTGGCGACAAAATCGCGGGAAAGCCGAAGGCTACTGTTTACTTCTGAGCAGTAGCACTACTGTACTGTTACAGCTGTTACTGTGTACTGGGCACGCATGGCGGGGCGCGCCACTGCATGCGCACGTTCGCTCTCCAGACATCTCTGGTGCCAAGAAACCAGGATCCATCGCGATGCACACACACTCTCAAGTCCCCAAAGCCCACCACCCTGGAAGAGAGAGAGAAAGCGAGATCGTTACAGAGGACTCTGAACGGCAGAGAGACACGGCAGAGGTGGTAGACGGCAGAGAGAGAGACCTAGATAGGCTGTTTCTGGTCATGAGTTGAGGGGGTTCCGTCTCAAGGCAGGAGACCAGCCGTGCGCCAGCAAGAGGGTGGAAAAACTCATCCATAAAGCGGTGGGGGCACAGGGCAATTGCGGGTCGTTGACGGCTGCATTCATCAATCAGGGTTAAGGTGAAAATCCTTAACCCTAAACCCTAAACCCACACACCTGCGCACTCTCCAGCATCTCCGGCGTCAAGAGCTCCGGCTCCGCTGCGATGGACACAAACCCGAGCGCGCCCGCGTCTGCCCACGCCGCTGCCTCTGCTGCAGGTGTGGGGGTGTTGCAGGTGTTGCAGGTGGCGCAGGTGGCGCAGATGTTGCAGGTGTTGCAGGTGTTGCAGTGCGGGTGGGTCTTGCAGGTGTTGCCGGGTGGGTGGGTGTTGCCGGGTGGGTGTCGCAGGTGTTGCCGGTGTTGCAGGGTGGGTGGGTGTTTCAGGGTGGGTGGGTGTTGCAGGTGGGTGGGTGTTGCAGGTGTTGCAGGGTGGGTGGGTGTTGCAGGTGGGTGGTTGTTGTTGCAGGGTGGGAAGGAGTTGCAGGTGTTGCAGGGTGGGTTGATGTTGCAGGTGGGTGGGTGTTGCGGGGGTTGCAGGGAGGGTGGGTGTTGCAGGGTGCGTGGGTGTTGTAGGTGGGTGGGTGTTGCAGGTGTTGCAGGGTGAGTGGGTGTTGCAGGTGTTGTAGCGCAGGTGTTGCAGGGTGCGTGGGTGTTGCAGGGTGGGTGGGTGTTGCAGGTGTTGCAGCTGGCGCAGGCGCTGCACGGCGAGTGGGTGTTGCAGGTGTTGCAGGGTGGGTGGGTGTTGTAGGTGGGTGGGTGTTGCAGGTGTTGCAGGTGGGTGGGTGTTGCAGGTGTAACAGGGTGAGTGGGTGTTGCAGGTGTTGCAGCGCAGGTGTTGCAGGGTGGGTGGGTGTTGCAGGTTGCGTGGGTGTTGCAGGGTGGATGGGTGTTGCAGGTGTTGCAGCTGGCGCAGGCGCTGCAAGGCGAGTGGGTGTTGCAAGTGTTGCAGGGTGGGTGGGTGTTGCAGGGTGGGTGGGTGTTGTAGGTGTGTGGGTGTTGCAGGTGTTGCAGCTGGCGCAGGTGTTGCAGGTGGGTGGGTGTTGCAGGTGTAACAGGGTGAGTGGGTGTTGCAGGTGTTGCAGCACAGGTGTTGCAGGGTGGGTGGGTGTTGCAGGGTGCGTGGGTGTTGTAGGTGGGTGGGTGTTGCAGGTGTTGCAGCTGGCGCACGTGTTGCAGGTGGGTGGGTGTTGCAGGTGTTGCAGGGTGGGTGGGTGTTGCAGGTGTTGCAGCAGCACACACACCTCCAGCAGCACCAGCAGCGGCACCAGCCTGCGCGCCAGCGTCAGCGCCAGCACCAGCATGCGCTCCAGCTCCAGCAACACCGCCGTCATCCGCTCCAGCACCGCCCCCTGGTGCCCCACCAGCTTCATCGCCAGAGCCGCCATCGTCTCCCCCGTTGATGTCCATGGTGGCGGAGAGCGCGGGGGAGAGCTGTCCGAGCTGCGTTTTCAGGAGCAGAAGATGGGGTGAGGGGGAGAGGGAGAGAAAAGAGAGGAATAGAGGGAGAGAGGGAGAGGGAGACAGACAGACAGATAGGGAGTGAGAGAGAGGCAGAGAGTCCATGGTGGCGGAGAGCGCGGGGGAGAGCTGGCCCAGCTGCACTTTCAGGGGGCAGAAACAGGGTGAGGGGGAGAGGGAGAAGAAAGAGAGAAAGAGAGAGAGAGGGAGAGGGAGACAGATAGTCAGATGGGGAGTGAGGGGGAGACAGAAAGTCCATTGTGGCGGAGAGTGCGGGGGAGAGCTGGCCGAGCTGCGTTGGCAGAGGCAGGCCTCTCTGAGAGAGATGGGGTGAGGGGGAGAGAGAGAAGAGAGAGAGAGAGATGAGGGAGAGAGAGAAGAGAGAGCAAGAGAGAGGGAGAGAGACGGACAGAGAGGGGGGGGGGAGACAGTCCATTGTGGTGGAGAGCCCGGGGGAGAGCTGGCCGAGCTGCGTTTTCAGGGGCAGAAAACGGGGTGGGAGGGGAGAGGGAGAGAGAGAGACGGACAGAGAGGGAGGGAGAAACAGAGAGTCCATTGCGACAGAGAGCGCTGGGGACAGCTGGCCGAGCTGCGTTTGCAGGGGCAGAGAGACGGATTGACACAGGCAGACAGGCAGAGGGCCGTACCTCCACCCGCAGCTCAGCCAAAGCCGAATCAGCGCCGCGGCCGTGGCCTGGCTGCAACCCACACCCTCCAAATCCTCGTCAACTCATTAACTCATCAACTCATCAAGTCATCAACTCGTCAACTCATCATAATCCATCTACCTGAACCCCCCTTACCTCCACCCGCAGCTCAGTGAGGCTGGGTGCGCCACCGAGTCGAACCAGCGCCGCGGCCGCGGCCTGGCCGTACCCTAGTGGACCGTCAATGCGTAGAGAGGACAGGTGGGAGAGGCGAGACAGCCCGGCGATGCCAGCGTACCTGTGCAAATGTGCGTGTTTCGTTGTTGTTGTTGTTGTTGTTGTTCTTGTTGCTGTTGTTGTTACTGTTGGGTTTATCGGTTTTTTAAACCCTATAATATTAAAAAAACCTAAACCCATAAACCCCGCTACACCC
>VFSX01000439.1:116396-145421 GCA_016618255.1 Chlamydomonas sp. UWO 241
GAGAGAGAGAGAGAGAGAGAGAGAGGGTTAGGGGGTATTCCTAATGGGTCAAAGGAGAGGGTTGGGTGTGAGTGACTTCTCCAGGCGCCATCCTGTCTCATAAAAGGAGATGTGAGGCGGCCAAAGAAGGAGGAGAGAGAGAGAGAGAGAGAGAGAGGGTTAGGGGGTATTCCTAATGGGTCAAAGGAGAGGGTTGGGTGTGAGTGACTTCTCCAGGCGCCATCCTGTCTCATAAAAGGAGATGTGAGGCGGCCAAAGAACGGGGAGAGAGAGAGAGAGAGAGAGAATGAGAGAGAGAGAGGGTTAGGGGGTATTCCTAATGGGTCAAAGGAGAGGGTTGGGTGTGAGTGACTTCTCCAGGCGCCATCCTGTCTCATAAAAGGAGATGTGAGGCGGCCAAAGAAGGAGAAGAGAGAGAGAGAGAGAGAGAGAGAGGGTTAGGGGGTATTCCTAATGGGTCAAAGGAGAGGGTTGGGTGTGAGTGACTTCTCCAGGCACCATCCTGTCTCATAAAAGGTGATGTGAGGCGGCCAAAGAAGGGAGAGAGAGAGAGAGAGAGAGAGAGAGGGTTAGGAGGTATTCCTAATGGGTCAAAGGAGAGGGTTGGGTGTGAGTGACTTCTCCAGGCGCCATCCTGTCTCATAAAAGGAGATGTGAGGCGGCCAAAGAACGGGGAGAGAGAGAGAGAGAGGGAGAGAGAGAGAGAGAGAGGGTTAGGGGGTATTCCTAATGGGTCAAAGGAGAGGGTTGGGTGTGAGTGACTTCTCCAGGCGCCATCCTGTCTCATAAAAAGAGATGTTAGGCGGCCAAAGAAGGGGGAGAGAGAGAGAGAGAGAGAGAGAGAGGGTTAGGGGGTATTCCTAATGGGTCAAAGGAGAGGGTTGGGTGTGAGTGACTTCTCCAGGCGCCATCCTGTCTCATAAAAGGTGATGTGAGGCGGCCAAAGAAGGGGGAGAGAGAGAGAGAGAGAGAGAGAGGGTTAGGGGGTATTCCTAATGGGTCAAAGGAGAGGGTTGGGTGTGAGTGACTTCTCCAGGCGCCATCCTGTCTCATAAAAAGAGATGTTAGGCGGCCAAAGAAGGGGGAGAGAGAGAGAGAGAGAGAGAGAGGGTTAGGGGGTATTCCTAATGGGTCAAAGGAGAGGGTTGGGTGTGAGTGACTTCTCCAGGTGCCATCCTGTCTCATAAAAAGAGATGTTGGGCGGCCAAAGAAGGGGGAGAGAGAGAGAGATAGAGAGAGGGTTAGGGGGTATTCCTAATGGGTCAAAGGAGAGGGTTGGGTGTGAGTGACTTCTCCAGGCGCCATCCTGTCTCATAAAAAGAGATGTGAGGCGGCCAAAAAAGGGGGAGAGAGAGAGAGAGAGAGAGAGAGAGAGAGGGTTAGGGGGTATTCCTAATGGGTCAAAGGAGAGGGTTGGGTGTGAGTGACTCCTCCAGGTGCAAGCCTGGCTCGTTGAAGGAGGTGTGGGTTGGTCGGAGGAGGGGGAGAGGGAAATCACTCATTATCATCACTCATCACTTATTACTCACCGAATCTGCGAGGTGGCCTGTCACGCTGATCGACGCCAGCCTGGCACCAGCGTCCGCCAGCTGGCGCAGCCCAGGCGACAGGCGCACGTGGGGCGCCCACACAAAGCGGGAGGTGTGGGGGCCGCGCAGCGCCACGCGCGACAGCCTGGGCAGGGGTGGGGCGTGGGCATGGGCGTTGCGTCTAGACTGGGGGCGGGTTTCTGGGACCCAACCCCTCGACACACACACACACGCACACACACACACCGCTGTCATGCATACCCTCACAATGCAGCGCACCCCTACGCCGAGGAACGTCTTATACACTGCCTGTTATGCTCGTCTCACACGACAGTTACACATATCCTCAACACGTTCCGACCGCCCGACAGCCCCCCAGTCCGACCAGTGATTTGGTTTCAGGATGTTCCGCTAATTTCTGGAGCCATTTGACTTAAAGCCCGGCTCCATGGTTCCCGAATCCGGCTCCAAACGCCCCAAGCAAAAACACTGCGCCCGACTGACCTGCGGGCGACTGCCGAGTCAGCGAGCCACGTCAGCGCACCGCCCAGGTGCGCGCGCTGCAGCTGCTGGTCCTGGGGTGTGGGAGGTTGTGTGGGGTGTGCTGCTGGTCCTGAAGTGTGGGCGATGTGGATCATCGAGGCGGCACCGGGGGAGGGGTGTGCACGCAATGGGAACAAAAGGGGAAACTGGGAAAGTGTGATGGGAAAAGTGGGAAAGTGGGAAAGTGTGGTGGGAAAAGTGGGACAGTGGGGAAGTGGGATGGGAAAGTGGGAAGATGTCGCTGTGGGCCTTCCTGTCCGCCTCACGGTGCCTCCCTCCGCTCCGCTGCAAGCGCTTCCCCCATGCTCACACACACGTCCACAAACACACGCACGCTCACACACACGAACAACACACACGCTCACATGCACACACGCACGCATGCACATACACACACATACACACACGCCAACACGCACGCCCACGGCCACACGCACGTATACTGCGTCCGACGGACTGTAAACTCGACCACACACGCACGCACGCCCACGCACTTGCACACACCTGCGGCAGCGCCACAGTGACATCGCACACATTCGGAAACGTGACCGCGAGCGCCGCCAGGTCCGCTCTGCACACGGCCTCGCTTGGCCCCAGCTTCCACGTGGCTGCTGTCACACCGCACGCCAGGGCGCGCGCCCAGCGCACGCACACCAGGCGCGCCGCCTGGTTGGTGTTTTTGCAGTAGGCGCACACTATCAAAGGGAAGTGGCGTCCCAGGGCGGTGCAGGCAGGTGCACGCACGTGCACACGCACACGCACACACGCACGCACGCATGCACACACACACACACACACACTCACACATGCTGGGGTGACACACACACATACACACACGCACCTGCAGGTCGCGTGTGGCCAACTGCTCCGCCAGCAGCTGTGTGAGGGTGGGTTTACGTGCATGTGGGGCATGCGCGCGCGTGAGGGAAATCACACGGGGTGTGTGCGCGTGTGCGAGGGTACATGGCTGAGGCTGTGACACATGGCCACCCTGTGCTGCTGCTGCTGTGCCTTGCGTGTGTCATGAATGAAGAAGCACCAATCCACGCACAGTGCGAGCTGCGGCCCCACCAGAAGCACATCGTCGTTTAGCTCAGGCATCGGCACAATAACACCGTCCGAGGCCTCCATGCTCGTCCCCAATGGCGATATTGCTGTGGCTGCGGGGAAATTCGCTCCGAAATGTGTGAAAATCATTTGTGTGGCCGAAGTGTGATCGCCTGCTGGTGTGGCTCTCTCGCCCCCCAAGCACTCTTTCATCACCCCTCCATTCCCCCCCACCTCAAACCATCGCCACCATGCTGGCCAGCAACACCCAGATGCGCAGGCCCACGCTGTCGGGCGCTCGCGCTAACCGCGCGGTCGCCAGGCCCACTATGTCGTCCCGCACTGCTGCGGTGGTCGTGCGCAGCGAGATCAGCTATGTCATGGTGAGGGTGGTTTGCGATGGGGATGCAATGCGGATAATTGCGACGTGGATTGATGGAGGCCCGATGGTGGTGCTCGGTGCTCGCCACCCCCAATTGACGACCGCGATGCGTGCGATTCGTGCGTAGATCAAGCCCGATGGCGTGCAGCGTGGCCTGGTCGGTGAGTAGGGGGGCTGGAGTGCGCCCACCTCCCCACCCCTGCCGCCATCGCACGCGCCGCGCCACGGCAGACCTGCGTGCGCATGCGCATGCGCGACAGTCTCCTGTGCCACCCCATGCAGACGATAGGACAGCTCCCCTGGCAACAATCGCCCATCTGTGACCATGGCCTACCTTGCGCATGGGACGCGCGCATGGCCTCTCAACTCCCCCTTCCCCCCCCTCCCGGCGCAGTCTTCCACCCCACCCCACCCCAATCCTCACCTTTAGTCTGCCTGCAACCGCATCTCCCGCGTCACCAACAGGCGAGATCATCACACGCTTTGAGAAGAAGGGCTTCAAGCTCAACGCGCTCAAGATGTACCAGACGCCCAAGGAGGTCGCAGAGGAGCACTACAAGGTGGGCGTAGTTGCTGGGAGTAGTGACACAAATCTACTGTCGACGGTCACAATCAGTTCCAGAGTTCCAGCAGGACTATCAGGCAGCAGGGTCACCGCCAACGGTGCCAACGGCCAACGCCAACGGTGCCAACGCCAACGGCAAAGAAAAACGTTGGCTTAGCCAACTGTCAGCCAACGGTGGCTTCAAAGTGCCAATATCATGGACCTTAGCAGCCAAAGAGTAGTGGGGATGATGCTTGCATGGGAAACAACACAAACTGACTGAGCACGACCCACACGCAACCCTTAAGCACTAGATGTGTGTGCGTGCCTGGGTATGCGAGTGCTCCCAGTGCCCTCCTCAGGGTGTCTACTGTACTCCCAGCACTGCATGAGCTATACAGCCACGCTATATCGCCAGTAACGGCTCGTCGTGCGTGAATTTTCTGATTCCACACTTTTCCTCGCTTCCGAGCGCATTTTTCGCCCCGTGGGCAATGTTGGCTCAGCCAACGGCCAACGCCAACGGTGCGGACGTTGGCCGTTTCCGGTGACCCTGTCAGGCAGCGGTCACAAGGCCCACCAAAAGGTCGAGCTACACAAGTAACCACCCACGGCAGCGCCACCCACACGCGGAGGCGGGCGCCAAGCAAGCAGCACCTCAGCCAGGCAGCACACTCAGCCCTGAGACAGTTAGAGAGAACGGCAGAGTCTTTCAAGGACTCCAGGAGGCTGCCACGTGGTCATAGCTAGGGATACACGTCCCTGGGACACGCTCGCGAGCTTGCGTGTCGCACAGTCATATTTTGTTGTGGGCTCCTGGCAGCCATCGGGAGCCATTTGGCATATAATGATCCCACCAGATAGAGCTCAACAAACCAACTTGCTTGATGATCTGACGACCCCATCCGATAGCGCTCGTCACGAGCTTGAAAATGACCTGTATTTGACGGTCGATGGGCAACGCCAAGGCAGTAGTCAAGGCGGTCAACGGGACGTTGGTCCGCGCGCCGGCTGCCAGAAAAAACAAAAAAACTGAAAACAAAATCACTGGTGTTGCACCACAAACACCCTCGCCGGCTGCCACAAACACTCAAGACCTCTCCGCCAAGCCCTTTTACTACAAGGACCTCATCGACTACATCTGCTCCGTTACCCACAGCCACCCACGCACCAATTGACACACGCTCACACACGCCACGTCCCTTGAACCCAGAACCTTAATCGCTCCCCTCCTTTTGCTCCCCCAGGACCTCTCCGCCAAGCCCTTCTACAAGGACCTCGTCGACTACATCTGCTCTGTTACCCACAGCCACCCGTGGACGCGCCAATCGATACACGCTCACACACGCCACGTCCTTTGAACCCCGAACCCTGAACCCTTCCCTCCGTTTGCCCCCACGGGACCTCTCCGCCAAGCCTTTCTACAAGGACCTCGTCGACTGCATTTGCTGCGATACCCCCCCCCCCCTTCCAGCCACACACGCGCCAATTGACACACGCGCACACACGCCGCGTCCCTTGAACCCCGGACCCTCAACCCCTCCCTCCTTACGCTCCCACAGGACCTCTCCGCCAAGCCCTTCTACAAGGACCTCGTCGGCTACATCTGCTCCGGACCCGTCGTCGGCATGGTGTGGGAGGGCAAGGGCGTCGTGCTGTCCGCACGCAAGCTCATTGGTGCGACCAAGCCGCTGGAGTCTGAGCCTGGCACCATCAGGTGTGGGGGGGTGTCCGTACTTCAATATAGGAGCCCTAGCTAATGAGCCCTAGCTAATCTTAGTTCACGGGGGCGTATTACCTGTACAACAACGTTGTACGGGTGCAACGTTTTTTGTTATTAAAAAAAAGGGTTAGCGACGCCTGTTCCCCCTCCCCTTCAAAGTATATGTTTCTCACAACCCAAAGTCAAATATTTTTAATTCGGGGGAGGTCGGGATCAAGCCCAGTGCCCCCAGCGCGCGCTCAAAGTCGGTCCAATGGCCTCTAAGAGGGCACTTTTGCCCTTCAAAGTGGGCGACATAGTTAGCGTCAGGGCGGCCGACACACCCACGAAGCTCACCCCCGGCGAGGACAAGGCTTTCTTCAGGACCAAGTGGCAGACAACTGAGGTGCTGGGCGAGGTCGTGGAGCAGTAGAAGCGCTTCCAGTGGTACGTAAAGGCCCCCAATGGCGCCCGCCTGCTTTTCAACCACAGTGGCATGCGCAGCACCGCGCCCTCGCTCGACCCCGCGGACACCGACGACGAGGAGGGCTTCGACGTCCAGGTATCTATCGATGCTGAGGAGGAGGAAGAGGGGGCGTACGCGGAGGGGCGGCCCACTCGCGATGAGTGGTAAAAGCTCCATGTGACCCAGGATGGGTGCAGGGGGCTTCCAGTGCACTTTGGCAGCATGAAGAACTCTCCCTGCAGCAGATGCCCCAGGAGGAGGCAGTCCTTGCCTACTTCCTCGAGTTCCTTCCCAAGCAGGGCATGCAGGAGCTGCTGCAGCTCACCAACGAGAGCGGGAAGCGCATGCATGGGGCCGCATGGAGCATCGACATGGAGGTCCTGCACCGCTTTGTCGGCCTTTGGATCCTCATGACCAGGTGGCAGCTGCCCAACAGGAGGGCCTTCTGGCAGCCGCCCAAGCACAGCACCGATCCCAACCCTGCATTCGGCCATTACATGTCGTACACACTCTTCGAGCAGATTGTGGCGGCTCTTGAGCTGCCAGGCGCGCAGAGCCCAACGGGCGACCAGCTGCCTTCCTTCCGCACCTGGATGTACTACTCCTCTCGGGCGTGGCGCGACGCCGACAACCCGGGCACGTACCTCATTGTCGACGAGTCGATGGTGATGTGGGATGGCATGGCTGCCCACCTCACCCACATGCCGCGCAAGCCGACGCCGATTGGCGTGTGCTTCAAGACGATGTCCGACGCCGCGGCGGTCATGATCAACATGGAGATGGTGGAGGGCGTGGAGGGCGACCACCAGAAGAAGTGGTTTGGCCCCCCCCACAAGTTTGGGGCCACCACCAGCTGCACGCTGCGGCTGACTGAGCCGTACCACGGCAGCCAGATGGTCGTGCTCGGTGACTCGTGGTTCGGCTCGGCGCGCTCGGCGGAGGAGCCGGCTGGTGGGGCTCTTCTGCATCATGTCAGTCAAGACGGGCCACAAGGGCTACCCCAAGAAGGAGGTCTCCAGCGACCTCGGCACCACACGTGGCAACACGACGTGCTACGTCGCGGACGTGCAGCTGGCGAACGGGCGCGTGATCCAGGTCATGGCTGCTGGCCACATGGACAAGGCGCCGATGCAACTCGTGGCGACGTGCGGCACGATGCTCCCCGCCCCCACTGTCCAGCGACTGCGGAGCTACATGAACGACACGGGCTGCATCGAGAGGAAGAAGTATCTGATGGACCAGCCCCAGGTCTTCTGGATCTACCGCCGCTTCTTCAACTCAGTCGACCGCGCTGACCGCATCGCGCTCGGCCCGCGCAGCGTGATCGCCGTGTGGCGCACCAAGCAGGTTCTGCACCGCCTGTTTGCAGCCGTGCTGGCCATGACTGAGGCGAACGCGTACCACGCTTTCAGGGCGTGCCACCCAGGTGCTGGTGGGGTGTCGCGCGAGTGGTGGAGGCGGTGGCTGGCTATTGGCCTGGTCAAGCCGGTCGAGCGCCCGCGGCGCATGCCCGCGGCCGACGACGATCCGCTGGCTAAGCACGTGGATCTGGTGCTGATGGAGGGGCAGCGGCGGTGCACGGTGTGTGGTAATCGCACCAAGTACTCGTGCAGCTGCTGCCTCCCTGAAAGGCACCCTGTGTGTGCTTCTGGGAGCACCAAGAGGGGGTGCCACCTGCTGCACATCGCCGCGGAGCTGCGGGCGGCCAGCGTACTCACGCCCATCCCCAAGAGGCTGTGCATGGAGTGAGGGGCTGCCCTTCCAGCCACAGCTTCCTTAAGTGTATGCCTAGGCCTCCAGAGCGTTTCAGGCCCTTAGCTGGGGGTGAGGGTTGTTTTCCAGCATTTTGAAAAATACATATTTTTAAAACCCAATTTTCCCACCAAAACCGTTTTTTAGTGAACACAGTAACCGACAGGATTCGAATTCAAACACACTGAGACCACCAGCAGGTAGCCTGAATTGTAACCTATCCGACTAGCCGCCCCACGTCCCAATTGTCTAACTGCAGCTCTCGTGCCATTCAGCCAAAATTTAGGTGAAAAGCGTTGTACCCGTACAACGTTAACCCCGTGAACTAAGACGAAGGCAGTGTCCGTAGCTTAGGGGCCCTAGCTAAGGGAGTGTCTGTACTACAAGATAGGAGCCTAGCTAATGATGCTGCTGGTCACATTGGAGGGTGCGAGCATCATGCATCTTCTTCACGTGTTGAGTGCGTGAGGCATGGTGTGGGAGGGGATAGTGCGGGAGCAGTGTTTCCGTTAGCCAACCCGCAACCGGCAAAGTGCACTTTCGGGTTGAGATTGGCCGATTCGGGCTGGCGCGTCGCGCTGAGATTAGCGAAAGAGTGAGAAAATCAGCATTTTCACACTTTTTCTGCCAGAATTTGCCTCCGTCGGGTTGAGATTAGCAAATTGAGCGTGAGGCCTGGGTCGAGCCATCATTTTTCCAAGAACCACTGTGTGGGAGGGCAAGGTCATTGGCGTGACTAAAGCCACTCGAGTCGGAGCCTGGCAACGAGCGCTCCCCACCTTAGCCAACCAAACTCCTGCAACCTGACACACACACACACACACACACAAACACACACACACACACACACACGCACGCACATCCATCCATCCGCCTGAGTGTTACACAAGCGTGAGCCGCATGCACTGGCAATGCCTGTACTAGCACTACAAGCTAGTACACCCCCCTGGTAGCACACACACGCACACACACACACGCACACACACACACACACACACGCACACACCTGACACCATCCCTCACCGCGCCCCCTCGTACCCAGGGGTGACTTTGCGATCGAGGTCGGACGCAATGTCATCCACGGATCGGACTCGCCCGAGAACGGGGAGCGCGAGACGGGTGGGTGCAACACAGTGGTGTCGTTAACGAAACCAAACATGTGCTGTTTTCCCCCGCAACATTGGAGGGAACATGCCGAAATACCCCGGAACAGGCGATTTTCGCGGAAAAGTTTGATATTTCCGATTTTCACACTTTTCACAGCAAAATTCCCGTGGTTAGCCCCCGCAGTTTCCCTCCAAATTTCCCGACTTGCCCCCGCAGCAGATTCTGCAGGGACTGCGGGGCCGCTTATGACACCACTGGTGTAAAAGTAACAGTTATCGGCTTTCCGGCGAAAATAGCTTCTCGTCCTAGTACCACCGCCTAGTCCCAAGTCCAGTTACGGCCCGAACAATGACCTGTGAGTGGCTGTAGCCACCAGCCGTCTGCCTGCCAATGGATAGTCCTAGAGCAAAAAGGAGAGCTACATAGCATATGGGCGGTTGTGGGTGGCAGGTTTTTTACCCTCGTACTGCCGCTTGTCGTCTGGGTTGTTTGCTGGGTGTGTGCGTGCGTTGGGTTTGGGGACCTGCCCTACCAAAATCCCAACGTCTAGTCTGCGCAAGTGAATTCGGTCATAACGACTGAGACGGTCCGGGGTGCGCCTAAGGCGGTGGTGGGCGCCTGAGGCGGTCGGGGTGGCGCCTGAGGTGGTTTGGATCACACCTAGGGCGACGCCTAGGGCGACGCCTGAGGTGATCGTGGGTGCGCCTCAGGCGGCGCTTCAGGCGGTTGGAGCGCCTGAGGCGCCATTTGATCCGCGCAAGTGAATGGGACGCCTGAGGCGCCGCCTTAGGCGTTGTGAATGTGGTAGGGCTGCCCGCCCCCCTCCCCATCTGCTTGCCTCGGCCTGGCCGTCCACCGCCCACCGCCGACAAGACCATGAAGCCCCCCAGCATACACACACACACACACACACACACATGCATGCCTGCCTGCCCACGCGCATCCATCTGGTTTGACAAAGACGAGATCATCACGTGGGGCCAGACCATGAAGCCTCCCAGCATGCTCACACGCACACACGCACACACACACACACACAAACACACACACATGCCTACCCACGCGCAGCCATCTGGTTCGACAAGGACGAGATCATCACGTGGGCCATGAAGCCTCCCAGCATGCTCACACGCACACACGCACACACACACAAACACACAAACACACACACACATGCCTGCCCACGCGCAGCCATCTGGTTCGACAAGACCATGAAGCCTCCCAGCATGCACACACACACACACACTCACAAACACACACAAACACACACACATGCCTGCCCACGCGCAGCCATCTGGTTTGCAAGGACGAGATCATCACGTGGGGCCAGACCATGAAGCCTCCCAGCATGCTCACACGCACACACACACGCACACACACACACACACAAACACACACACATGCCTGCCCACGCGCAGCCATCTGGTTCGACAAGACCATGAAGCCTCCCAGCATGCACACACACACACACACACACACTCACAAACACACACAAACACACACACATGCCTGCCCACGCGCAGCCATCTGGTTCGACAAGGACGAGATCATTACGTGGGGCCAGACCATGAAGCCGTGGCTGCAGGAGGAGGGACGCGCATAAAGCGCCGCCCGGAAACGACCGCTCGGAGCGAATCGCGGCGCTCCCGACTGACCGGCTCTCGACCACCGTCACCGCACGGAAACCCATCGGAACCATGACTCTGCGCGCTGGCTGTCGACCTCTCGCCTTCCCTCCGGACACACCCCTGTCGGCCGTCATGCTCTGCGACCGACCGAGCTGGAGCAGCATGTGACAGATCCTCCAGGGATCCCCCAGGGATCCTCCGCGGATCCTCCAGGGATTCGGAGGGTCGCAACCAATGCAACACCAATTGGTTAGCGGCTTTCCCTACGAGGCGCCCCTGGAGCGGCTGCTCTCTCGCCGCGACCCCGGAGCTAGGACCCCCGTGTGTCGCAGGACTCTCTCGGTGCGTGCGACGCTCAGAGTCGCGCGCCTGCAGGGGTAGAGGTTAACCGGATGTGTAAAATCGTTTCCCTCATTCAAAACCGCATGTATGGCCCACCCGAGGAGCCAGCAAAACAAGACAACTGGGGAGTCGTGGATCTCTCGGTGTGACAGCCACCGTTGCGCATGCCCAGTAAGGAGTTAGCACGATGGGTGCTGTATGTCAGGACCAGCCAGCGGCTTGACATCTTGAGATCCAACCTTTTAAACCCCTCTGGTAAGAGGGTCGCACGGGAACCCACACCCGGCTCTCCTCCGATTGAAGGCCCAGTGGCTAAGCTCTCGCGCGCGTCAACACAGACACACAGAGCGAGCGCCGTGCGTCTGTCTGCCAAATTCCTCCCGCGTAGTCGCGTCGTGCTGCGCCGTGCACCTGTGCCAAGTCATCACACTAATTGGTTGCTTGCAAGCGCGCGCCGTGTGAGGCCATAAACCTCACGCGTAGTCCCTGGTAGCCTGGCACGCTGCGTGGCCTTGCGGGCTCTCCTAGTGGAGCCCCCCTAGACGTGCAGTGTATGCCTTAACTCACGCGCCGGGGTCCTCCGGGCGCGTACGTGTTAAACCTGTGAAACCACGCGCAGTCCCGCTGCAACGGCTTCAGCGCGCCGCGCTGCCCCGCAACTGGCAAGTCGTGCTCTCGTTCGCGAGCCAACACAGTCAACGCACCAAGCGCCATCACGCGTGGTCGCGCGGCGCCGCTGGCTTTGGCGTGGCGCGGTTCCCCGCAACTGGGGAGTCGAGCGAGGACGCGGGGCCGCGCGCGGCGGCAAACGGCAGCGGGCGCCCCTCTGCGAGCGCGGCCACGTTGCCCTGCAGGACCTGCGGTGTGTGTGTGTGTGTGTGTGTGAGTGTGTGTGTGGGTGGGTGCGTGTGCGTGTGCTTGTGTGTTTTGTTTATGAGCGTGTGTGCGAGCGGCAGCGGGTGCCCTTCTGCGAGCGCGGCCACGTTTCCCTGCAGGACCTGCGGGGTTGTTGCGTCAGGCCGCCGTGCGAGTCAGTCACAGCCAGTGATTTCCTTTTCATGAATAACGTGACTGAAATTTTGCTCCATTTGGAGACCGACTGAAATTTTACCATTTGTCTGAAAATTTGTCTGAAGATTTGGCTTCATTTAATAATTTGACTGGAAATTTGGCTCCACACGCCGAAGAGGAAATTAGTGGTCACAGCAGCCGGTGCGCTGCAGTGCAGAGCTGTGCGCGCGCGTGCGCATGGAGGAGGGTGTTTGCATGGGCCCGCGCCTAAGCAGGCGCCGACCTGTGTACAAAGCCAGCAGGGGGGACGAAGACGAGGCAGAGACATACCCATGCGCTGCGACAGCGCGCCCAACTTTGCACCCCACCACCACCACCACACACACACTCCACACTACCCCACACCTTTGAGTCCACCGGCTGTGGCGGTGCGCCGAGTGTGACTGCAGGCGGCGAGTTGTCCTCTTGACGCACCTCCACACACTCCGGTCCACACTCCGGTCCACACTCCCCAGTCCACACCTGCTGCGGCAGCGCGCCGACCGTGACGGCGAGCGGCGCATTGTCCGGGCCTATGAACACATCCCTCTCTGTCTGTCTGTCTCTCCCTCTCTTTCTCTCTTTGTCACAAACACACACACACACACGCACGCACACACCCCGCACCCCAGTCCACACCTGCTGCGGCAAAGCGCCGACCGTGACCGCGAGCGGCGTGTTGTCGGGTCCCATGAAGATGAACTGCGGGATGCCGCTGACGCTGTATTCGGCCATCTCGGGCGCCCACTGCACGGCGTGTGTGTGTGTGTGTGTGTGCAGCAGGCGTTCAAGGGTGGCAGAATGATAGGGAGCATGTGACCGCGAGCGGCGTGGTGTCGAGGCCCATGAAGATGAACCGCAGGATTTGACGTGTACTCGGCCATCTCGGGCGCCCACTGCAAGATAGGGGGGGGGTTCAAGAGTGAGAGGGAGGAGCAGGGGGAGGGGGAGGGGAGGGGGGGGAGGGGGGCAGAGGGACACAAAGCATGGTGCTCGGCCATCTCGGGCGCCCACTGTATGTGAGGGCAAGTACACACATGTTATCAGCAAGTATTTCAAGTCGTGGCGCAGTTTTCACGAGCTACACCCGGCCACTGGCGGTGTGTGTGTGTGGAGGGGAGTAAGATTGGGCGTGTACTCGGCAACCTCGGGCACCCACTGCAAGAGGAGGGGGGTCAAGAGTGAGAGGGAGGAGCAGGGGGAGGGGGGGGGGGCAGAGGGACACGGAGGAGGGTGCTCGGCCATCTCGGGTGCCCACTGCATGTGAGGGCAAGCACACAAATGTTATCAGCGATGATTTCAAGCCGTGGCGCAGTTTTCATGAGCTACATCCGGCCACTGGGGGGGGGGGGGGAGCAAGATTTGACGTGTAGTCGGCAATCTCGGGCGCCCACTGCAAGAAGATGGGTGGGGTCGAGAGTGAGAGGGAGGAGCAGAGGGGGGAGGGGGGTGGCAGAGTGAGAGGGAGCAGGGTGCACTCTCGGCCATCTTGGGCGCCCGCTGTGTTTGAGGTCAAATACATGTACTCAGCATTTTTTTACCACTTGGGTGCCAACACCAGCACTAGCTTTAAAGTTTAGAGACAGCGGTAGAGCTCTGGCCGTATAGCTGTGCACTACAGCACAACACAAACCACCCGCCCGCAACCCACCCACGGCAGCTCAACAACCCACCACAGCTCTACACAACCCACCTGTTGAGTTGTCACCACAACCCACCCACCACCCACCCACTACAACCCACCCACAACCCATCCACTCGGCACAACCTACCAACGAGCCACCAATCAATTGAGTCGTCGATGTTGAGCATCACAAAGTTGGCACCACCCTTGTACGCCTGCACCACTTCCCCCCCCCCCCATACAGACACAAACCCCCCTCATTAATGTGTGTGTGTGTGTGTGTGTGTGTGTGTGTGTGCGTACATGCGTCTGGACCTACCCCTCGATGCCCACCTTTGAGTTGTCAATGTTGAGCATCACAAAGTTGACGTCACCCTTGTACGCCTGCTCCACGGCGAACTCGACCGGGACGAGCTCCTTGCATGCCTCACACCTGAGAAGGGGGAAAGGGCACGCATGTGTCATATTTCGATGAAGATAATATCTCTGCTGGAAGTAGATGCTACTGTAAGCGCTACCCTAACCCCCAACCCGACTCCAAGCTCAAGCAGCACCAGTTGGCGTAGAACTCCATGACTGTCGGCTTGTCGTTAGAAAGCACAACCCCCACCCCAACCCAGTACTTCCTCGGAGCAGCGGTGTAACGCCCTGGGCGACATGCTAAAGGTCGTATCGCGACGACGGTAAAGATTGGTTGGTTGCAGGCCAGCCCACCGCCGGAAATCGCACGAGAACGGCAAAATTATGCCCCCCAAAATGTGAAATCGATGATTTTCACACTTTTCCGGTGCCCCCCCGCAAAAAACAATCATCCATCAGACTCTAGCCAGGAGGCACTGCCCCCCCCCCCCAGCCCACGCCGCACCACTTGGCGTAGAACTCGATGACCGTCGGCTTGTCGTTAGAAAATGCAAATTTGAAAAAACAGTTTGTTTCCTAAGACTGGAACCTAACCCAACCCCCCTCTCTCTGTCTGATGGCCCGAGGTTAAAAACCCCACCAATCCCCCAACGCAACCCCAACCCCAACCCCAAGCCCAACCTAGGAGGACGGGGCAAATTAGCACACACATAGGTTCACACCCCCACCTCTCCCTCAATACTGGGTTCCTAGAAAATATGGGGACAGTTTCAGAAGGCTGGTTCTCAGGCCTTTCCAGTGGTATATTTGGTTTGGCGGCGAGTGTTTCACACCTTCTACAATCCGACTTTGAACACAGGTGGGCTGACGGGGTCGACAAGAGACAAGCGGGGCAAATTAGCACACCCAGATTCTGTCCCTGGGAATGCGTTCCAGGACGGCTGGAGGCCCCCCCCGGGCCACATAGCTAGTTAATGGGTCCCCAAGACGTGTGGTGTGCTCGCGGTTGCAAGTTCGGGCCAGTGAGGGGCTTCCAGGTGCCACTAGGGGCGCGTACGCATGCACGCATGGCGCCCATGCACATGCGCCATGCATGTGCCGCAAGGGCCCCATGCACCCGCCCCCCGGCGCACATCGCTTCAATGCACATAAAATAGTGCGTCCTAGGAGCGGGAGAGGCTGAGGGGCCGTGTTGGAGCCGCAGCAGTCCGATGTGCGAACACCGATTCACACTTTGGCTCGCGCTCCCTCAAGAAGCCTCCCGGCGGTACTCGCGTACGCGCAACCCATCATCGCGTGTAACCATGATGCCCGATGCGGCTGTGACGCTGCGGGGCGACTGCGAAGCGCTGGTTGTGGTGCCATGTGGGCCCAGACACTGCCCACGGATGACGGATAAGTCCATATCCGTAATCCGTCGTATCCGTAATCCGTCGTATCCGTAATCCGTCGTCTAAGGTTTATCCGTCATCCGCCCAAGGCACCCACGGATCACGGATAGCGGATAGCCTGCATGAGGAGGCGTCAGGGTCAGCAGGGCGTTGCGGATGACGGATAGGGTGTTGCCGTCACGGATATATCCGTCATCCGCAACCGACCCTGGCGCCTCCACCTGCAGAAGCAGGCTATCCGCTATCCGTGATCCGTGGATGCAGGCCACAAATCATGTATAGCGGATAGCCTGCTTTGGGAGGGGGCGCCAGGGTCGGCAGGGCATCGCGGATGACGGATAAGGTGTTGCCGCCAGGGATATATCCGTCATCCGCCCATGGCACCCACGGATCACGGAAACCGGATAGCCTCCCGTCACGGATATGTGTTCCCGTTACGGATATATCCGTCATCCGCAACGCCCCCCCCTGGCACCTCCCGCAGAAGCAGGCTATCCGCTATCCGTGATCCGTGGATGCAGGCCACGGATCACGGATAGCGGATACCGTGCTTGGGGAGGGGGCGTCAGGGTCGGCGTTGCGGATGACGGATAAGGTGTTGCCGCCAGGGATATATCCGTCATCCACCCAAGGCACCCACGGATCACGGGTAGCACATAGCCTGCCTCCCCATGGCGCGCGACAGGGGGGGGGGGGCGGATCACGGATAGGGACTTACATCCAAGGATATATCCGTTCACCGGCGGATAAAACAGACGGATACGGATGTATCCGCTATCCGTGGGCAGTTTCTCTGTGGGCCAGAGCCTATACAGCAGCAGGGGGCACGATTTGCACAGGAGCACGTCGCGTCGCCCCCTCGCCCCCCTGGCACCTTGCCAGGGCCCTTGTCGGACTTTTGCGCGGCGGGGAGGGGTGGCGCAGGCTGCTGGGGGTCTCATCCCATGCCTGCTACTATGCTACTTGCAGGGACAGAACGCGGCTCGCGAGTACTCGTCGCAGCGCGACGCTAGACAACAATCGCGACCGTGAAACTGTTGCTACTCCATACCACTTGCTTTTCATCCTTTTGGGGGTGAGGAGGGATGACCAATCCAGCATGCGGGCAAAATAAGATAATAATAATCGGTCACACTGGCGTCCGTTTGCGGTTCGAGTTAGATTTTCGCAAACGTGGGGCCGGCCACACCGGTCGTGGTTAGCGGAAACCTAACGTGGGGTGCAAATTCTAACTTGGCCCTCCCCCCCCTAAATTAGGTTTTCATGTTGACCCCTCACCCACCCCCGCCCCTGGGCGGCTGCATGGACCCCGTATCGAGCTGTTACAGGGGGAGAGACGAGCGTCCGCGTCGCGAGGGCGCGGGGCGCGGGGTCGTCAACCTCCGTTGACCGCCGCGAATCTCTGCGCCCACGAGGCCCACGCCCCGGCGATGGCATTGTCGACGACGAGGGGTCCTCTGCTGGGGAGGGAAAGGGCAGCGAGAGCGAATCCAGTGCGGGCGGTTTTCCTCACTGACCCCTAACGTAACCGAGTGTGACCGGCTGTCGTTTTCACGTTAGGTCATGCCTAACGTGTAGCCTAACGTGGGTGCCAAATCTAACCTAACGGACCCCCAGTGTGACCGCCCTCTAAGCAATTTGGTGTGGCCAACATGTGTCTGGGGTGTAATCTTTCCCATCCCAGCAGGGGTGGCTGGGCCGCTCCGCCTGACCCGCCCTCCGGACCATGGGTCCCCCCACATTTGCCCAGCTTAAGTCCAGAAGGGGGGCACCGGGCACACAGCCAAGCAGCAGGGAGCAGCTCTCCAATATCACAGTGTGCTAATTTGCCCCTGTGCTAATTCGCCCCCTGTCCTCCTAGTGGCATAGGCCTCGATGACCGCCAGCTTGTCGTTAGAAAACACCCCAACCCCAGCCCCCACCCCAACTCAAATCCCACGCCGCACCAGTTGGCATAGAACTCGATGACCGTCGGCTTGCCGTTCCTCAGCGCAACTTCAAGCGGCATGCTCTCCTCTGCAAGGCTGTGGGCACGGAGGTGTGGTGTGGTCGGTGATTTTTTTTCATGATTTTTAATTGTTTACTCCACAGCCGGAAGTTTTTTTGACCGCGTTGACCAGTGACCTCCCGTGACCGTTTGTCCTCATACATAGGTCACGTGAAAGCTCTCGACGAGCTCTCTCTGGCGGCCTCGTCAGACTACGAGTCCACTGGATTGATTAAGCTGTGTTCAAGGTCAAAGTGCAGCTGGAATACAGCCAAATGGCTGTGTAGAGCCGAAAAGGAAATCACTGAGTGTGGTGTGTGTTTGTTGGCGCTGGTCACTCACCCGCTATTCGAAAGACGCCCCAGTGTATGGGTCAGACTTCGTAACAATTGCCAGGGTGTGTTGCTGTGAGTAGTACAGGCATTGCCGGTGCATGCGGACGGCCTCGTGACGTTTGGTTGGTTGGTTGTGTGTGTTGAGTGCGTGCGTGTGCGTGTGCGTGCGTTTGTGCGTGTGAATGAGGTGTGGGTGGGTGGTGGCACGACGCCGGCGCGCAGGCGCAGCAGCAGCAGCCAGTAGTACTAGCTGGTGCTGGCTGTACTAGATGATACTAGCTGTTAAGAGCGCGCACCTAGCGAGCGACGGGCCGCCGATGACCAGCCGGCCGATCGCAAACGCAACCGCTGCCGCTACGGCGGCGCCCGCAGCGAGGCCGCCTCCGCCCCCGCCGCCACTGCTGCCACCGCCTCCGCTGCTGCTGCTGGCGCCGCTGCTGCTGGGCTGGGTGACCGCAGCAGGCTGGGGAGGCGAGGGCGCCGAGGTGGACGGCTCCTTGCGGGGCGCACGGGGGGAGGAGCGTGTCAGATGGCTATGGCGTTGCGTGTGCATGCTGTGCGAGCGGGCAGCGCCCGCTGTGCAGCACAACCGTGCTTACCGGCGCCGCCTCCGGCTGAGACTGCTGCTCCTGCTGGGCGCGGCACCGAACTCGGTCGAGCGCACGCGGCGTGCAGGGCCTGCATGGGTGCATGGACATGATGACGAGCATGGTTGCATGGTTGAATCCTGGCTCCCCAGCGCATGGATGCAGGCTCCCTCCAGCGCGTGAGTCACCTGCACCCGCACCCAAATGCCCAATCACACGGATTCAGTGCGTGTGCACGCTTTGGTGGTTGTGCATCAGGCGTCAGGCGCTCGCTGCACCAACGCCACACACCTGGGGGTGGTCCCACGGGAGCAGCAGGTGGCCACGCGCCCCGACTGGGTGAGGGATCGAGCGAGCATGATATTCCACTTCTGGGTTATAAGCGTAGTGGCTGAGCGCATCGTGTGTATCGCGTATCCTCGGATGAACCCTTGCAGGTTTGGCTGGGTTTAGCCGCGATCAGAAAGTCATTGCATTCCTTTCTTGAAACGCCGCAACCATGCTCGCACGTCGCCCGCCTGGCCCGTCTACCTCCACTCGCTGCAGCGGCGTCCGCAGCCGCGCTGTCTGCCCGCCAGAGAGCAGCAGGCCAGTCCGCAGCAGGCGCATCACAGTCACCCCGCGCGCCATGATGGGCGGCATGAGCCCCCAGGCACTGGAGGAGGCGATGAAGGATCCCAAGATGCAGGAGCAGCTCAAGGAGGCGATGAAGAACCCGGAGGTACAGTCATCTGCATGCATGGGAGTGCATGGGCACGCGAACAGGTGCACCGCGTGCTGCATGTCTAGGATGCGATGTGACACGCTGGTGGACAGCAGTAGTGCAGGAAAGGGTGTATTGAGAGCGATTGGGGAGCAGCGTGGGTATGGCGGTGTGTGGGCACGCTAGCGGGGGAGGGGGGTGCCGGCGCAGTGGTGGTGCTATGCGCTCGCACGTGATTGCCCTGGGCTGGCACTGTGGTGCAGTGCTGGCAGTCGGTGTGCTGACAGCCAGCATACCCGTGCACACACGCCAGCGTGCGTTTGCTGCTGCTGCTGGTGTGTGTGTGTGTGTGTGTTTGTGTGTGTGTGCGCGTGTGTGTTTGCATGTGTGTGTGTGTGTGTGTGTGCGTGCGTGTGCGTGCACGTGTGTCACCAGCCATGCCATGGGGGTGAGACGGTCCCACTGGTGGGCTCTGCCAGAGCTGTCTCTGTGCCCACACACGCATGCGTGCGCACGCACACTAGTGCTGGCATTGTCTGGTGGTTGTGGCAGTGCTCTGGCTCTGTTGCTTGCCGGAATCTGCTATCAAAGGCGTCTGTAGAATCGACCACACACATGCACGCATGCACACACACACACATATAGGTTGTGACACACACACACGCACACACACACACACACACGCACGCACGCACGCACGCACACGCACAAACACCGCACTCATGTCATCTTAACTCGCACTCGCAACACGCATGTACCCACCACGTGTGCATGCCCACGCCCATCGTATGCGCCCGCCCGCAGTTCATGAAGCGCCCCCGCAGGCAAACCGGAGAATTTGGGGGGAAACTGCGGGGGCGTAGCGCGGGAATTTTGCTCAAAAAAGTGTGAAGTTCGATTATTTTCACACTTCTCCGCGAAAACCGCCTCCTGCTGAGGCAATTCGGCATGTGCCCTCCTGGGTTGCGGGGGCAAACAGGACATTCTCGGTTTCCGTAAGGACACCACTGATGCACACACACATATAGGTAGTGAAACACACACAGACACACACACACACACAGATACACACACGCACAAACACACGCACAAACACCGCACTCATTTCATCTCAACTACTCACCACGCCTGCATGGCCACGCCCTTCGTATGCGCCCACCCGCAGTTCATGAAGCAGGCCCAGGCGATGCAGAAGATGATGCAGAACCCCGAGATGGCAAAGCAGATGCAGCAGTACCAGCAGTTCATGGCGAACCAAGACATGCAGGCAAGGTCCCGCAAGCACGTTTGCGCGCGTGTATGTTTGTGTGTGCGTATGTGTGTGTGCATGTGCGTGTGTGTGGGTGCGTGGGTGCGTGTGCGTGCGTGCGTGTGCGTGCGTGTGGGTGTGCGTGTGGGTGTGGGTATGTGTGTGTGTGTGTGTGTGTGTGTGCGTGCGTGTGTGTGTGGGGGGGTCTGTGCGTGTGCGTGTGGGTGTGCGTGCGTGTGTGTGTGCATGTGTGCGCGTGTGCGCACGTGCGTGTGTGTTTGTGCGCGCGCATTTGTTGCTTGGCGTTGTTCACTCCGAGCGGGTGTTGCTACATCGCCGACTCCAATGCACCTGACGTGCTGCGTCGAGGTGGTGGTGCTAGGACCAGATGATGTCTCTGCTGGAAAGCCAATGTTCCTGCTCCCGCTCCTGTCAACCCTGCAGGCCAAGATGAAGGCGCTGGCAGAGGACCCGGAGTTCAAGGACGTGTGAGTGCACGGGATTCGCATGTTGCATGGTGCAGGGCGCATGGTGCATAGTGCATGGTGCATTGGTGCAAGGCGCAGCGTGCAGCGTGAACCACCGGGATAAATGTTGCGCCACCATGCAGGGAGCATTGGCGCATGCTGCATGTTGCAGGGTCATGTTGTTTGGTGCATGGCGCATGGTGCAGGGTGCATGGCGCAGGGTGCATTGGCGCAAGGTGCAGGGCGCAGGGTGCATGCTGCATGGTTCACGGTGTGCCACCATGCCCGTTGTCTGAACATGACGCTGCTGCCGAGTGCCCCTCCCTGTCCCCTCGTTCCCGCGCACACACACACACACACATACGCATACACATACATGCGCACACACACACACACACACACACACACACACACACAAACACACGCACGTGCATGCGCGCACACGCACACATGCACACTCACATGCACACCCACACCCACCACACAAACACACGCACCCACACAGTTTTGACGACATCAAGAAGAACGGCCAGGCGGTGATGATGAAGTACTTTGACGACCCAGTGTTCCTGGAGCGCATTGGAAAGAAGCTGGGGCCGATTAAGGTTTTTTCTGTGTGTGTGTGTGGGGGGGGGGGAGGATAGGAAGGCTCTTAGGGGAGCCTGTTGGCTGCCTGCCTGCCTGCCCGCCTGCCTGCCTGCCTGTGTAAGTGGGCGACCTTGTCTTCCTGGAGCGCATTGGGAAGAAGCTGGGCCTGATTAAGGTTCATTTTGTGTGTTTGTGTGGGGGGGGAATAGGAAGGCTCTTAGGGGAGCCTGGTGGCTGCCTGCCTAGCCTGCCCGCCTGCCTGCCTGCCTGTGTAAGTGGGCAACCTTGTCTTCCTGGAGCGCATTGGGAAGAAGCTGGGCCTGATTAAGGTTCATTTTGTGTGTGTTTGGGGGGGGGATGGGAGGCTCTTAGGGGAGCCTGGTGCCTGCCTGCCTGCCTGCCTGCCTGCCTGCCTGCCTGCCTGCCTGCCTGCCTGCCTGCCTGCCCGCCTGCCTGCCTGCCTGCCTGCCCGCCCGCCTGCATGCATGCCTGCATGCCTGCATGCCTGCATGCCTGCCTGGGTAACTGGGTGACCCAGTCTTCCTAGAGCGCATTGGAAAGATGCTGGGGCCGACAAAGGTGTGATTTAGGTGCGATTAAGTGTGCGGTTCACGAAGTTTGCACACCCACACCCAAGGCCCGCACGCACACACACACACACACACAAACACACATGCACACACACACACACGCACATGCACACCACCACCACCAACAGCACTCAACCACCCACCACGAGCACCCACCCGCCCATTTCATCATGCAATCCCCGAGGGTTCTGGCACACAACACACACACACACTCACACACACACACAAACACACACACCGAGAGAGATTCGTGACAGTTCCCACCGCATGGGCAACCTGGAATACAGAACACACACAGGCACACACACACACACACACACACACACACACAGACACACACACACACACCACGAACACCCGCCCACCTATTTCATCATGCAGGTTCCCGAGGTTGGTGCAGGTGCTGGCGCCGGCCCCACTGGAGAGCAGACGATGGAGGTCAACAACATTTTGGATGCGGCAAAGTATGGGGACATGGAGGTGCGTGTTTGGTTGGCGTCATGGACCTGGTAGCATATGATGATGATGTTTGGTTACAATCCACTTCTGGCGGTCACACGTACGGTTCCAAAGCTCCAGTGGGACTTAGAGAAACATACATACATACATAGCATAGTACATAGCATACATAGCATAGTACATAGCATAGTACTAAGGGTTGGCGGTGTATATATAACATTATATATTTATATACAGTATATATACTGTCGTGCGCTGGCGCCACGAGCTGCGCCGCTGCGTGGACTCGACTGCAGTCTTCGACGTCCTCAGTGACCGCGAGGAGGCGCAGCACCAGGCGCTGTGGCCCGCTTTCCTCGCCGCCAAGGTTGCGGGGAAGCGGGCGCAGTTCCACCGCGCGCGCCTCGTCGTTGACGGCGAGCGGGTGCCTGCACCTGCTTGCTAGATGGCATTCCCTCTGGGGGTGTTTTTGAAGGGGAGGTGGCGCCACACGCGTGCGGTGGCGGGTGCGGTGTGGTCGCTGAGTAGAGTGCTGCGGCGGGTGTGCTACTAGCCCCGCTTCCGGTGGTCTGGGGGAGGGCTTTTTGGTCCCTTCATGGTTTTATACCTTGGGTCCGCCCTCTGGCCATTTGAGGGGCTGGGTGTGCAGCCTGCACAGTGGTGCTGCTTGCTTGGCGCCCGCCACCATGTGTGGATGGCGTTACCGTAGGCTACTTGTAGCTTGACCTTTTGTGGGCCTTGAGCCTTGTTTCTCTAAGTCCCACTGGAGCTTTGGAACCGTACGTGTGACCGCCAGAAGTGGATTGTAAAACTCTCTCATCATATATCTTATCGTTATGCTCTTAGCACTGGTGTCTTGCATTTTTTTGCTACATTACGTACGCCACCGTGGGCCGTGATGCAGAGCCGTGTGCGTTTCAGGGCGTGAATGCACAACAAACCTTGTTTCTCTAAGTCCCACTGGAGCTTTGGAACCTCTCTTTATGTTCTGAACGTGACCGAGAGCGATGACACGGAGCTGCGCTGCACACGGCTGACGCGAGTTTCTCGCCCCACCGCCGAGCCCGCGCGCGCGTGCGTGGACCGGCAACTAGTGAAGACATGGCCACGCAGGGCCAGGCGCTGCCCAGGGGGGGCGCTGCAGGGGATGCTGGCAGGCCGGGTGTTGCTGGCAGGCAAAATGGTGTTGCGCGGGGCCGCGGGCCGCCGCCTCCGCCCAGGGCCGCGCGGCAGCCCCTCGTGAGCGTGCTACCACACGACCTGTATGAGCAGCTGCGGGTGCTGCCCAGGCTGGTGTTTGCGCTGAGCTTCGTGTTGCGCGCGGACCGTGACATGGCGGGCGACTGCATGGGAGTCGACCTGCGGGCTCTGTCAGACGGCGTCGTTGCCGCCCTCCGCGTGGCGTTGCAGGGCTCGGGCGTTGAGGCGCCAGGGAGGGCGCGGGCACGGGCGGCAAGGGCCCTGAGCTCGGGCACGTCGGCGCTCTACCAGGTCGACATGGAGTGTGATGAGACCCATGCAACCGCGGTCAAGGGTGCGCTGCATGCACGCATGGCGCCCCTGGAGGTGGACTGTGGCCGCGTGCGCGCGGCACCTGCAATGCTGCTGCACTCTGGGGGTCCGGTGGACGACGCGCACTACCTGGTGCGCTTCATGCCGACAGACAATCTGCCGTGGACGCCGGCACTTGTGCACAGCTGGCTGGGGGCAAACGGGGTGCACGCTGACTGGGTGGTGCAGTACCAGTGCGGGGTTGGCGGGCCGGTGCCGGTGCAGTGGCACGGCGCTGCGCGTGGGCAGGGCCCCGCCCCCAGCCTCGCCTGGCTGTCTGCCAGGGAGCCAGGCTTTGTGGCGTCGGTGCACGGGGGCCACGCCTTTGTGTCTAAGGCCATCCGCGCGCCGCACGTGGAGTGCCGCCAGCGCACCGACGTGCCGTCCTTCTGCCGGCTGCGCGTGTCGCGCCTGCCCCTCAGCATGATGGGGCCCGCGCGCCCCGCGCGCGCCGCCGGGGCGCCGGGTGGGCCGCCGCCGGGTGGGCCACCGCCGGGTGGGCCGCCGCCGGGTGGGCAGCTGCCCGGTGGGCCGCCGCCGGGTGGGCGGTCCTATGCCGCGGCTGCCCAGGGGCTGCCTGTGGGGCCTGGGCTGCAGCACCAGCTGCCCATCATCGAGGAGGAGGCGGACGACGGAGGCGGGGGCTCTGACCACGGCTCGTACGGGCATGGTGCCGGCGACGGTGATGACGATGACGACGGCGCTGGGTCTGACGGGGGTGCGGGCTCTGCTGGGGGTGCTATGGCTGTTATTGCGGCTGCTGCTGCAGCGGCGGCGGCAGGCCCCTCGGACGAGCACGCAGCACGCCACAAGCGTGCGCTCCGCACAGACCGCCAGACGCAAGGGCGGATGCTCCAGCTCGATGCGGAGAGGCGCGCACTCGAGGGCCGACGGGAGCTGCAGGCTGCAGCAGCTGTGGGTGCAGCTGCAGCAGCTGTTGGCGAGGCGGCCCTGCTGGCGGCCCTGCTGGCTGACGAGCGCATGCTCGATGCGAGCCAGACGACTGGGCGCAAGCGTGGGGGGGGCGATGAGGAGCCCGATGCCGCTGCCGATGCCCCGCTCGACACCCCCGTGGGCCTCAGCCAGCCCGAGCCGCGGCGCGGAGAGGCGGCGCCTGAGGCGGCAGAGGACGGCGAGGAGGGGCGGCGCGTGGCACGCCGTACGACTGGTGGTGAGGAGGGTGACGCCGCCGTGCCTGCTGCTGCTCCGGCTGCGGCTGGTGGGGGCGCGGGGGCTGAGGACGCTGCTGGTGGTGGGGGAGCTGGAGGAGCGGGCGCAGGTGGAGGGGGCGGGCAGACGCAGGCTCTGGCCACTACTGGTGGTGCCGCTGGCCGTGGAGACGATGGTGGTGACTGGGTCCGCGGCAAGGTCCATGCCTTTGCATACGCGCGGGGCGGACCATGCATTGGGCCCGTTGACAACCCCGGGATCCGCAGCGGGCTCACGGACGCCATCCACTGCGGGAAATTCCTGACAGCCACGGCGGGGGAGGAGTGGATCATGAACATCCTCCACGGACAACCTGTCCAGAGCCCCGACCCGAAGAAGCAGGGCGGGCCTCAGGGCTGGCCGATGGAGCATGTCAGGAACCTCCTCAGGGCGGCGAAGCTTGACGTGATGCCGGCGCTGCCAGATGGCTGGTCCCTGGGCAAACCCCTGCCACTTGGCCACCCGTTCCACGTGCCCGATGACGCCGCCCTCTGAGCAGCCGGCACACGGAGGCCGCTTTGCCCCCGGCCTCCAAGTGGGCATGCACAACGTGCGCGGCTTGCGACAGGGGACCAAGCTGGTGGATCTCATGCGCGTCTGGGCGCGCGACCGCCGCCTCGATGTGGTGTGCCTCCAGGAGGTGCATATTGCAGCTGATGACGTCGCGAGCATGGACGGCGTCGACCGCTATGCGTCCAGCTGTGCCTACCACCTGGGGACTGAGTCCTACACCTTCTTCTGGGGGGGCGGCGCGGGGACCTCGGCCGGGGTCGCCATCCTCGTGCGGTCAGACCTCTTGGCGTCGCTCCAGCCGGTTGTCCAGGCGGATGGCGACGGCCGGCTGATGGTGATGGATATCACGTGGGGTGGTGGGGGCGCGGGCGGTGGGGGTGGGGGAGCTGGAGGTGGGGGAGCTGGGCGGCTGCGCCTCGTCAATGCGTACCTGCCGGCCTCGCAGCCGAACCGGCCAGCGGTGCAGGCGGCGTTCATCGAGGAGCGCATCCGACCGCTTGCTGCTGGCCAGACGCACCTCGTGCTCGCAGGCGATTTCAACTTTGTCGAGAGCCCGCGTGACCGCGCCCGCTCTGAGGGGCCCCTCGAGTGGCGCGACCGCGCCCCGGCGGCGGCGATGGCAGCGCTGGTGGAGGACTCCCCGCTCCGTGACGCGTACCGCCTCATCCACCCCATGCAGAGGGGGTACACCTTCAGTGCGTATAATGCACAGGCGCGGCTCGACCGCCTCTACGTGTCGATGGCCCTCGTGCCACGCGTCCTCGGGTGCGACGCGGGCGAGTCGGGCGGGTCGGATCACCGCGTTGTGGCAATGCACCTCTCCCCCCTGGTGCCAGAGTCGCGCGGGCCGGGGCGGCCGCGTGTGCGTGCCCATTTCTGGGCTGATCGTGACTTGGCCGATGGGTTCAGGGCATGGTTTGGTCGGGAGGCAGCGGGGGCGCCCACCCATGGCCACACGGAGCTCATGCGGTGGTGGCAGGCTTTCAAGCCGCGTCTGGCTCGCGAGGCCCGCCGTCTCGACTGCGACCTGGGTCGGCGGCGAGATGCTGTGTCGGTGGAGGTGACCCGGCTGCGTGCAGACCTGCAGCGAGCGCGCGCGGCCGTTGAGGCGGGGCGCGATGGGCTTGCGGAGCTCGCCGGGCTCTATGCGCTGCAGCGGCGCCTGGACGCGGCGGTGCGGCGGTACGCTCCAGCCCCGCCCGCCTGTGTGCGGCCGGGAGAGCGCGTTTCCGGGGGCATGGCGGCAGCCTTCCGCAAGCCAGCGGCGGCACGGCGCGTCGCCGCCCTCAGAGATGCGCGTGGCATCCTCGTCACTGATGGCAGGGGAATGGCTGACATCATGGCTGACGCCGTGGCGGCGGTCTCACGGCCGCCACCGCCATCCCCCGCTGATCGGGAGGCTGTGCTGGGGGCGGTGCGTGCGCACTCGCCGCACGTGCCGCAGGCGGTGGCGGATGCAGCCGGCGCGCTTGTTGTCACACCCGCCGAGGTACGGGCGGCGGCCACCCACTCCAAACCTGGCACCGCCCCGGGCCCGGATGGCATCCCAGTGGATGTGTGGCGGAAGCCGGGCGAGCCAGCCTTTGAGCTTCTGGCGGCGGTCTTCACCGCGGTGGGAGCTACGGGTGGGACGCCGCCTGGTTTTCTCGACGGCGTCGTTGCCTCAATCTACAAGGCCAAGAACTCTGCGGATGCGGCAAACTACCGCCCACTCACCATGCTGGGCTCCGACTACCGCATCCTCGCCAAGGTGCTGGCGACGCGGTGGACGCCCCTGCTCTCTGCGGTGGAGGGGCCGGAACAGACCGCTTTCCTCGCTGGCCGCCGCATCTCGGACAATATCTGCCTCACGCAGATGCTGCCTGGCCTGCTGGCTGCCAACGCGGCGGAGGGCGTGGGGCCGACGGGTGCAGCGCTGGCGCTGCTCGACTTCCGCAAGGCATACGACACCATCGACCGTGGCTTCCTCATTGCGGTCATGGAGGCGGTGGGCGTCGGCGACGGCGGGCTGGCGTGGACCCGCACCATCCTCACGCACACGTACGCGTCGGCCGAGGTCAACGGGTTCATCTCTGCGCCGCGCAAGTATGCGGCGGGCGTGCGCCAGGGCTGCCCCGCCGCGCCAGCCCTCTTCCTGTTCCTGGGGCATGCGCTCGCCTGCTTCCTGCGCACATGCCCGGCAGTGGGGGTCGAGGTCGTGCCTGGCTGCCGAGTGACCTGCCCCCAGTACGCTGACGACTGCATGCCCCTCCTCCGGTCGTGTGCGCCGGCTGACGTCGCTGCACTGGTGAAGACGATGGCGGTGTTTGGCCGAGCGACGGGCCTTGTCCTCAACCTCGGCAAGTGCGGCGGCATCCTGCCCCTGGGGTCGGCGGGGGAGGGCCTGCTGGCGGGTGCCGAGGTTGCTGGGCTGCGCGTGCTGGACGCGGGCGTGTCTCTGGGGGTGCCCGTCTCTGCCGGCTTGCCGCCCCCGGAGGGCGTCACCGGGGTGTGCCGTGAGAGGCTTGCGGCCGCGTATACCAAGCTCGCGCCCTTCCCCATGTCGGCGTTTGGCAGGGGGCACGCGGCGGCGACGTACGGGGTCTCCCGCATCCTGTTCCGGGCGGTGCACTGTGGCATGACTCCGGAGGCCGAGAGGCTGCTCTCCCGGTGGACGGCTACTCTGGTGGACAGGAGCGTGGGGCCGGACCCGCCGGCAGAGCTGCCGCGGTGGGCCTCTTCGGTGCCTGGTTCGCCTGCTGCGATGCTCCTGGGGCGACCGGCGCATGGTGGTTTGGGGGCGCCGGCGTGGCGGGAGATCGTGCACGGGCAGTGGGCCGTCCACCTCGCGTGCCTGTTTGGGGCGTGGGCGGCAGGCGCCCCCCATCTCCTGCTGCCGGCCCCACGGGCCGGCGGTGGCGGCGGGGCTGGCGGCAGTGGCGGCGGTGGCGGCGGCGGGACACAGCCGGAACAGCAGCCCGCCCGCGCCCCCGGCCCAGCCGGCATGGCAGCCGCTCATGGTGGAGGCGGTGCACCGCCTGTGCCCGGAGGCCCACCCGAGCCTCTTTGTGCTAATGGCTGGCCTCGCGCCAAGGGCCGGCGCCCTCCCGGACGGCCTTATTGGTGAGTGCGTGGACCCGGCTGTGAGGGCGGCGCTCTTGGCTGGGGCGATGAGGCGCATGCTCGATGGGGTGCAGGCCCTGGGGCCGGTGGCGCGCATCACGGGGCACGTGCAAACAGCTGAGCTGTGGGGGGCGGAGGCGCCGCTCTGGGCTAAACCCCTCCTCCAGCTGGAGCTGCCGGCTGCGCAGCGGTCGGTACAGTGGCGGGAGCCCACTGGG
>VFSX01000368.1:0-35000 GCA_016618255.1 Chlamydomonas sp. UWO 241
TTAGTTCGTGTGGGGATGAGAGGCTCTTGACCTGTGGCCTGTGGCCTGCGTATGCCCCCACCCCACCCCACACCCACCCCTAAATCAAGGGCCCGTGCGCTCTGGATTCTAGCGCAAGCCGGCGGTCGCAACGCACGTTGCCTCCTCCGCTAGAAACGCTCTCCCCGTGATCACTCGCCGCCATGCCATGCCATGTCTTCATCCTCTCTCCTTCTGCATGGGCCCGTCCTGTTATGCGCGTGCACTCCGGATGATGGCGCACCAATCGCAACTGTCAACACCGTAACCGCAACCGTAACTGTCAACACTGTAACCGCAACCATAACCGTAACCACCAACCGCTATGAAAACATCCTGACCACCACATGCTGTGTTGCTCTCCATGCGCTCTTCCCGCTCTATGTGGAGCCCGTCGTCGTATGCGCGTAAACTCCGGATGATGGCGCCACCGTCGTCATCAGCCGTTACATATGCGGAACTCTGGCCGCCACCTATTGCTCTCCATGATCTCTACCCGCTCTGTGCAGGGCCCGTCCTCGTATACGCGTATGATCCGGATGATGGCGCAACCGTCACCACCAACCGTTACATATGCAAAACCCTGACCACCGATTGCTGTATTGCTCTCCATGCTCTCTCCCGCTGCGGGGCCCATCCTCTTACGCGTATAATCCGGATGATGGCGCAACCGTCACCACCAGCCGTTACAAATGCGAAAAACTGACCACCGACTGCTGTATTGCTCTCCATGCTCTCTCCCCGCTGCGGGCCCGTCCTCTGATGCGTGTGTAATCCGGATGCTGGCGCAACCGTAACCACCAACCGCTACGCAAAACCCTGACCATTGATTGCTGTATTGCTCTCCATGCTCTCTCCCCGCTCTACGCAGGGCCCGTCCTCGTATGTCTACTCTGGATGCTGGCGCAACCTTGCGGTCGCGATCAAGCTAGTCTCCTTTACGGATGATGGAAGCTCAAGCGACGGGTGCGGAGCAAAGCAGCAGGTGTGTCGTGCGTGTGAGGGTGCACGCAATGATGCTTGGCCACGGGCTCAGCAAGTGCGTTGAGGAGCTCAGGCTGCGACAGGACTTGGTGGTAGACGTGCGAGCACAGGTCAAGTGGCCCCGGACAAGCTACGAAGAGGAGGCAATCAACAGTAGCGACCTCCTATTAGCCCTGGGGGCGCACACGCCATGGAGCCACCAGTGTTCGCATGTATGTTCAAACTCACATACCTGATGCGCCTACTCGTTCTCCCAGGCCGTCACCGAGGCCGCCGTATGTGTGGCGGTCGTGCACGCCAACATCGTGACCACGTATCACTACAACATCACACGCGGGGACGCCGCCGGGGGAGGGGGGGGCCGCCGCTCTGTTTCGATGCTGCATGGTGGCGGCGGTGGAGGAGGAGGAGCCCGCTCGGCTGCGCTGTTGCACCAACGCAGCAGCAGTGGTGTCCCCGCCGGTGGCGGAGGTGTTGGCGCGAGCAGCCGCTCGGCCAACATGGAGGAAACACAGCAGGTGCAGCAGACGCAGCAGGCGCAGCAGGGGCAGCAGCAGGAGCAGGGGCAGGAGCAGGGGCAGCAGGCGGAGCAGGAGCAGGGGCAGGGGCAGGAGCAGCTGCAGCAGCTGCACGTGACTACCGCCGCGCCAGGCAGCCCGCTCAGCCAGCTCGCGAGCAACATTGGGCCGCGCTTGGGCGAGTCCCACGGCGCGGGGGGCAGCAACGTGTGGGAGCTTTGCTTGGTGCAGGTGTGGTGCGCTTGTGTCGGTGCGGGTGGGGTGATGTGGTGTGCTTGTGTCGGTGCGGGTGGGGTGATGTCAGGTGGGGGGGCGGTATGGTATGGTTGGGGGCGTGGTTGCGCGGCTGCGTGTCACGAGGAGCGGACACGTATTGTGTCTGGTGCAGCTGTGTCGTGATGATGTTGATGAGGGATGGTCATGATTCAGTGGTGAAGTGGTGATGAACGTGCATCTGCGTGTGTCTTTGCGTGTCATGATGATGCTGGTGATGGATGTCACTTGATGTCAATAATGATGTCGTTGTGTGCATGTGCGTGTGTCCGTGCGTGTGTGTTTTCGTTTGGAGGTGTGCCATTGTGGTCGGCGGCATGTCTACCAGGGTGAGCATAGCCCCTAATGCAGCCCCTCCCCACCCTGACGCACTCATGCGTGTCTGTGCATCTGCAGGAGCTGTGCGAGTGTTCGTTTGACGATGCCCTCGCGTCGGGCGCGCTGCCACTCCCGCAAGCCGCCGAATACGCTCCGGAAACCTCTGTCCTAATCGACGAGGCATGCTGCCTGTGGCTGCTGCTGGACGTTGCGGCCGGGATGGCTTACTTGCACTCGCGGCGCGTGGTGCACGGGGACGTGCGCGTCGGCAACGTGCTGCTGTGGCGTGATGCCAAGGTGTGTGTTTGTTGGCCGTTACGAAGGGGAGCAGGTGGAACATGTGTGTTGTGGGGGAGGAGGCGACCGACGGGTGGTTCACGTGGACGTGCGCACGGGGAACGTGTTGTGATGGCGCAATGGCAAGGTACGAGCAACGAGAAAGAGAAAGGGGGCGCACCGCGGCACATGCCACGCCCACCGCGAGCACACCAGCATACGAGCCGCCCCCGGCTCACCCGCCTGCCCATCTGCACCCCCTCCTACTCGCTGGCACCAGATAGGGTCTCCGCAAACGTACCCAGCTTCCGGCGCAACCACCATCAGCACCACAGCCCACACCAACAGCGACCAACCTCCTGCCATCTTACCAGGCACCCGACAAGATCTCCGCAAAGGTCACCAACTTTGGGCGCGCGCGCACGGTCGTGCTCGGCAACGGTGGCGCCTCGGACTTTGCGGGTGACGTGGCGGCGTACGGGCAACTCGTGGCCGACGTTTATTTCGCACTCGGCGCGTGCACGGCGGGCGCGGGGCAGGGACAGCAGCAGCAGGGGAGGATTCAACAGGAGGCGCAGCAGGCGCAGCAGAAGGGACTTCAGCAGCAGGCGCAGCAGGCGCAGCAGCAGGCGCAGGCACAGCAGCAAGCGCAGCAAGCGCAGCAGGCGCAGCAGGTGCAGCAGGCGCAGCAGGCGCAGCAGCAGGCGCAGCAGCAGGCGCAGCAGCAGCAGCAGCAGCCTACCTGGGGTGGTGCGATGGCATCCGCGCAGCAAATGCTGGTCCTGGTCCACGCGTGCACGCTGGCAGATGCGGCCGCGCGCCCCGCGTTTGCCGACATTGTGCTGCTACTGTCGTCGATGGTGGGCAGGCCGTGAGCGGACGCGGCTTTCTGCCAACACTCGCGCGCTCGCGGACAATTGGGCGAGATGCTGTGCAGCTGCTGCCGGCGTCCGCAGAGCCCACACCGCGAGAGCGGTGGCATATCGTGTTGCTGTCGCCCACGGTGGTGGGCAGGCTGTGGGCTCGCCGTACAAGCAATGTCCGACGGCTGGTCGGCAGGCCGTGAGCGGTCGGGGTATCGCTGCATCACTGGCCCTACCGCAATCCCAACTCCTGAGGCGCGCAAGTGAAGGCGGGCAGGACGCCTGAGGCGGACAGGGGGGTGCGCCTCAGGCGGTGGTGGGCGCATAAGGCGGTCGAGGTGGCGCCTGAGGCGGTCGGGGGTGACGCCTGAGGCGGCGCCTCAGGCGGTCGGGACTACGCCTCGGGCGGTCTCGGAGCGCCTGAGACGCCGCCTGATCCGCGCAGTGAAAGCGCCCTTTAAGGCGTTGGGGTTGTGGTAGGGCTGGTGGCCTGTACACACCGCGGTTTCCATGCTCTTGTGCCAACTCGATTTTTTGAAGAAATTAATAAGTTATGAGGACTGAATTTTGGTTGTGCATCATACCGACCACACTGCTCAGGTGTGT
Organism: Chlamydomonas sp. UWO 241; assembly: GCA_016618255.1. Classification (NCBI taxonomy): domain Eukaryota; kingdom Viridiplantae; phylum Chlorophyta; class Chlorophyceae; order Chlamydomonadales; family Chlamydomonadaceae; genus Chlamydomonas; species Chlamydomonas priscui. Next base: position 3,857 of record VFSX01000368.1, read on the forward strand.
CCACGTGTTGCCTGTGAACATGAGCCGATCGAAATTAAGTGGCCGATGTCACCAGAAGAGGATTGAGGTGGTCGCTCATGAGTGCTCTTGCTGTGCCCATCGTACACGATGCTGCACTACGAAACTATACGATTGCTAAAAAGTTGAACACTTGCCTAACATGTGACACAATATTTTACGAATGTATTACGTTGCACTCTTCCCTCACTCACGAAACAAAAAAAAACTTAAATAACCGAAATTGTGTTTCCTCACTTGTGTATGTTCACAAACGCGCAGAAATTGCTCGTCTAGGTAGTTTGCCCGTGCTGTGTTATTGTTTGTGCTACTCAGAGGTATGTCAAGTGTGTGGGAAGTAGATGCCCGTTGGGACGACGTGGACATCCCAACGCTAACGCACACAACGAGCGTGCCGCCATGAGGTGTGCAGTACGGTCCAGCGCCTGCACTGGGCCTTCCAAGGCTCGCACAGCTGCAGCCCCGAAGCGCAGCGCATCTCACATTTGTGCCACGCATGGCAGCGCTTCAGCGCTAATGCTCCCCTCTCGGCGACATGCTCTGGGTGCTATGCTCGCACTGGTGGCTGGCGGCAGCGCTGCCTCCCCCGCGTGGGCTGCGATCGAGGAAACGAGGACCGAAAGTCTCACGATGGACTTCACGATGGCCAGTCCAGAGGCCGTGCAAGGGATGCGGCAAAGGGACGAGGCGATGAGCTTTCAGTGCACAGGCGGTGTGTGCAGGGGGGGGGGGGGGGGGGGGGGGAGGGCAAGGAGACAAGGATACAGGTCCTCGCCATGCAAGGCGCGCATGCATGCGTGGGGAGACGGAGGGGCACGCTGTCGCTTGCATGCACATGGGACACCAACTCGCCCCCTCCCTCCCGCCCGCCCCTCCCGGCGCAGGCATGATGGACTGCGACGGCGAAAAGGCGGCTGCCCAGAAGAAGGACATTGACGAGCTAGTGACCGGTTTCAAACAGCTGACTAAGTCGAGCACGCGTGACGATTCAGGCGGGCCTGAGCAGTGATTAGCTGAGCGAGTGGCCACCATGCGTGTAGGCGTGCCCGCGCCGCACGGGTCCACACTGCCCGATGATGCCCCACGATGGGCAGCCACCGGGCGTGTGCGTGTCGGGAGGGCGGGGAGGCACAAAAGCTCAGCTGCAGTAGCGCCCAAAGGCAAACACCCCACTTCGCTAGTGGCGAATGTCGCAGCAGTTGCGTACAACATACATGAGGTCGCGGCCACGGTCGCACCCGGCTGTATTCTGCCCTGTTGACCAGTGCCTGTTGATGGATGTTTCAGTCGAGGCACCTCCAGGAGGCGTTCGGTGCTGGGGCGAGTACCACTGTTGATGATGATGGATGTTACAGTCAGGGACACCTCTCAAATAGAGTGCCACCCTTGTAAAATCCACTCGCGCAGGCGTAGCCCCCGCTGCCCCTAAAGACGTATAAAACCGTGCTCCTCGGCGCGTATGGCCCGAGCACCTAAATGAGATGGCTGGCTGTTGGTGGTAGGGAACCCCCACTCTGTAAAGAGCGTGGGCGCACCCCCAGGTCCCTGACTGCAGCGGCAGCAAACGCTTGTTGAAGTAGGTGAGCGTACGAGAGGGAACAGAGACGAGAGGCAAGTGCATCGCCAACCGCCAAAATAGATCCCCCCCCCCGTGGGGAGAAAGGCCAAGACGTGTCTATTGGTGTGCGTGTGGAACAGGAACAGAAGGAATCGAGCACCGACAACGACAAGTTACAAGCTGCAAGAGGTGTCCAGTCAATCTGGTGCCAATCTCTTCTACTATAGAAACTGACGGGTCCACCAGATAGTGGCCTAGGTGGCTTTTGACCGACCAGACTGCTGCTCCCGCCGGCTAGCCCAGGCCCCAAACAGAGGTCCTGAGGGAGCCTGAGGGACATGTCGTCCAAGGAGCATCTGGAAACCGACAACACAAAACAATACAATCTATCAACAGTCTTCAAATCGCAGTGCTCACAAACTTGATGGGGTCAAACGTGGGGCGGGGGGGATACTGAGAGTTGTGGGCCACGTGTGATGCTAACAAACGCCACTGCTAAGAGGAGGACCTGGGGAAAACAAGCACACACATAGGTTCATCCCCCCAAATCTCCCTCAATACTGGGTTTCTGAAAAGTGTTGGGACAGTGGTGGTGTACTTGGCGGGGCTCCACACTTCTTACAACTAATATTTGAATTCAGGTGGGCTGCCAGGGCCGACCGACGGTTGGCAGGGCACGCCTTGGGCCGGTCACAGTGCGGCGGCGGCGGCGGCTCGCGTTATGACGCCAACTGTCACCGACGCTGCCGACTGCCGGGGCGCCACAGCGGCACACAACACACGCCACCAGCTTCGCCCTCCCCCCTGCCCCCCCCTCGCGCGGCTGCTCCAAACACGTGCGCGTGCAGTGTGCGTGTGTGCCTACATTGGGTCAACGCGCAGCCGCGGCTGGCCGCCACACGGCCTGCCGCCGCACGCCCCACCGCCGTGGCCAGCGCCCACGGGGGAGGAGCCGCCCGGAGGCTGGCTGCAGTGCCCGGTCGCCGCGCGCAGCGCCGACTCGAGCGCACCAAACGGCGTCGGCAGCGTGCGCGCGGCAGCCCTGGCGGCAGGCAGCGCACGGTCGTCGCCGCGGCCGCCAGACCCACGGCGCTCCCCGCCGTGCGCGCCCGCGCTGCCGACGCTGCCGAGGCTGCCAGGCGCGCCATGCATGCCGTGCGTGCTGGGCGCGCCATGCATGTCGTGCGCGTCCGCGCCACCGGGGCCGCTGAGCGTGCCGTGTGTGCTGTAATGGACCAGGTCGCCGTGCGTGACGTGCATGCCGAGGCTGCCATGCGAGCCGTGTGCGCTGTGGTGGTAGACCCCGCCGTCGTGCGCGCCGCCTGGCACGTGGTGCGGGTGCGCGCCGCGCCCACGGGGTGACACCTGCTTCGGCCGCGTGCTGCGGTGCGTCACGATGCACACGACAGCACCGTGCGCGTCTGCGCCGCCGCCAATGCTGCTGACGCCGTGGGCGGGGAGCGCCGCTAGCGCCGCAGGGTGCGCGCCGCCCCGCGCGCCGGCGGCACACAAATCGTCGCTCACAGCCGCGGCGGCGGCGGCGCCGAGTGCACCCTCGCCGTCCGCCTCCGCCGGGCACTCGACAGCAGGGCGCTTGGCTGTGCTGCTGCTGGCGCTGGCGGGGGCCGGCTCGGTGCTGTCGCGTGCGGGCCTCTCCCCTCCGTGTGGGGCCGGGCCGCCGAAGAGCGCAGCGGTGACGCTGTCGTCGACGAGGCGTGCGAGCAGGGCCTGTGTGTGCGAGCGTGTGTGTGTGTGTGTGTGTGTGTGCGTGTGTGTGCGTTTGTGTGTGCGTGTGTGCGCGTGATTGTGCATTTGTGTGTGCGTGTGGATGTGTGTGCACGCGTGTGCATGTGTGTGTGCGTGCACCTGTGTGCGCCTGTGTGCGGCTGTGTGTGTGTTTCTGCCCCCCCCCCTTCCCTCCTACACACACACACACACACACACACACACACACACACCTGCGTGCCTTCATCACTCTGCCATGACAGCTCATACTCCTCGCTTGCACTCGGCAGCAGCGGCAGCGGTTCACGCGGGCTCGCCCCCCCGGCCGCGGGCGCGCCAAGCGCATACAGGCGCACGTACGTGCCCTCTGCTGGGGGTGTCGATGGCCGCTGCTGCTGCAGCTGCTGGGTGTGTTGCTGCTGCTGCTGCTGGGTGTGTCGCTGCTGCTGCTGCAGCTGCAGCTGCTGGGCGTGTCGCTGCACGCACGAGCGGGCATCGAGCGCGGCGCTCCGCGCGCGCGCGGCTGCGAGCTGGCCGCAAGCGGCGCTGCTGTCTGCGGCGCACCGTGCCGCGCCTGCCTGCGCCGCCCCCGCGCCCGCCCCCGCGCCCGCCGTCTTCGCAGCAGCAGCAGCCACCGCGTGCCCCGCAAACACGGTCGCGCCGTGGCCCACGAGCAGCGCGACCGCCGCGCGCGCGTCGTCAGCTTCGCGCGCACTGCGCGCCGCGCCAAAGAGCACGGGGGCAAACGCGAGGGCGACGGCCTCGAGCTCTGATGCTGCGCGGTGGGGGTGACCGCCAGAGCCGCGCGCGACATACTGCGGTGCATGGGTGTGTGCGAGGGGTGAGGGTTGCGTTATGTGTGTGTGTTTGTGTGTGTGGTCGACACGTGTGTGTGTGTGCATGTGTGTGTGGGGGGGGGGGTCAGCTCTGACGCTGCGTGGCGGGAGAATGCGTACAGTGGTGGCGCTCAGGGGGGGAGGGACTATGAACTGTTGGGGACTGCGGGGTGTGGGGTGTGGGGTGGGGCGGGGTAGGGGCGGGAGTGGGGTGAGGGAAGAGCAGTGCTTACTGCATGCAGGCACGAACGAACAAACACGCACACACAAACACGCACGCACGCACGCACTCACACACACACGCACCCACCCACCCACACGCGCTCACACACAAACACGCACACACGCACGCACACGCATGGACCCACCCATGCACAGCAAGCACACAGCACGCACACCCGCCTACCTGCTGCAGGAAGAGGCACAGCGTGGCCAGCGTCGCGTAGCTGCCAGACTCCACCTGAACGCGCATCGATTGGGATGGTGATGCGTTATTTCATCCGGCGCTTGGCTCGGTGGTCACATCTTTATTCCAGCGGGTCGACACAAAGAAGGTTCCACCTTCAGGAACGCACATTGATGGGGTTGGGTGATTGGGATGACGGCCTCTGCTCTCACCAGCAGCAGCACATGCTTCATGAAGCCCAGTGTCATTAGCGCCCCCGCAGCCCCCGCAGCCCACGCTAAGGGGGCGAACCGGGAAATCTTTGGGGAGACTGCGGGGGCGGATCGCGGACATTTCGCTCCGCAAAGTGAAATTTGACGATTTTCACACTTTTCCGCGAAAAACGCCTCCTGCGGGGGCGTTTCGACATGGTCCCTCCTGTGCTGCGGGGGCAAACAGGGCATTATTGGTTTCCTTAATGACACCACTGACCAGCCAGCCTCTCAGTGATTTCTTTTTCGGCTCTCCACGGCCATTTGGCTGTATTCCGGCTGTACTTTGACCTTGCACACAGCTCAAACCATACAGTGGATTTCTAGTCTGCCGAGCCCGCCAGACAGAACTCGTCTAGAGCTTTCAAGTGGCCTTTACATGAGGAGAGACGGTTAACGGGAGGTCAACGGTCAACGCGGTCAAAGCAAAATCCGGCTGTGGAAAAACTAATTTGAAATCCTGGAAAGGAAACCACTGGCCTCTGCTCTCACCAGTAGCAGCGCATGCTTCATGGAGCCGACGACCTCGCGCGTGGAGTTTGAGAGGCCCAGCGACCGCCGCAGCATGCCCTGCGAGCACGCATGCGTTGGGAGGGGTTTGGCGGACATTACAGCCTGTGCGGCGGCGGCGGCAGTGGTGGTGTGTATACGACTTGCGTCGGCGCCACGGTGGGCCCGAAACCCGACTGACACTGGCTGGCCGCATGATCGCGCTCCTTTTTGCTCTAGGAGGTGTATATACTACTTGCGTCGGTGCGGCTGGCCGCATAATAGCTCTCCTTTTCTGCTCTAGGACCACACGTCGGCAGGCAGCCGGCTGGTGGCTACCGCCCCTCACAAGTAATTGTCAGGGCCAGACCTTGGACTTGAGTCCAGGCGGTGGTACTAGGACCGCAAGGTAGTCTTCGCTGGAAAGCCGATGTTACTGGCCACCTGGTAGGGTACTGCTGTGCTGTGGTGGGAGAAGCCCGGCGCCCCTTGCCTTGCCCTTCGTCCCCCGCGTGCCTGCAATGCCCTAGCTGCTTGCCCCGCGGGGCGGCCGCAGCCGGTGTTGGAGCGTGGACCTGGCTAGAACCTCATTCTCTCTCGCACACGCACACGCGCAAATAGGAGGAAGGCGCCCGTTCTGTCGCCTTTCCCCCGCGCCCCGTGCACACACGCACGCAAGCGCACAACACCTGGCTGACCTGCACAGCCTCTGGCAGCAGTGGTGGCAGCGATTTGAGCCAGAGCAGCAGCAGACGGGCGACCTGTGTGTGTGTGTGTGTGTGTACACGCATGAGTGACACATGTGTGCGCGTGCGCGGGGCCCCTGGCGTGTGTGTGTGTGTATCTGTGTGTGTGTGTGTGCATGTTGTGTGCATGTTGGGTTATAACTGCTTGGTCCTAGTTTGGTTAGCTAGGCCTCCGCACAGAGCACCGCGACCGCCACAGGAGCACCGCAACATGCGCTACTCGCGCGCTTCTCATGCGCCGCTGGCGTGTTTCTCATGCGATCTGTATGGATGGTGCTGGTGTTGCGCCCGCCGGCCTCTGGGTGTGCGATACCTTGCGTGTGTTTGGCTCTTGCTGCGGGGATCGCTGCGACAGTGCCACCAGCTCATCCGTGATGCAGCCCGGAGAGAGAGAAGAGGCGAGTGGCGTGAATAAGCCCCTGGTGCCGAGTGCTGGATTCAGGGCATTGAGACAAATGTGCAGCAGGGGGCCCTGCAAGGACAACGGTACGGCAAGCAGTCAATCGTGAGCGTTTTCCATGCGTGGCGGTCGACGGCACGCACATTCACTGCCAGCATGCCACATGCCAACAGCATGCCAACAACTGCAACCGCAACCGGCTACATCACTCGCTCGCACGCACCGCAGCGGGGACGCCGGTGGTACCCGTCATGATGATGATGAGAACCGCTGAAGTTGAAGTGGGAGAGAGGCGTTTGCGCCCTGCCACACCTGCACGTGTCTTCGGTTTTGCGCTGAAGACAGCTGGTGAGCGAGCGAGCGTAGAAGAAACGAGGGGTGACCCGCTCCCCACAGTCAGTAGGTGGAGGTTGGTGCGGGCCTGGGCAGCATGGCTGCCCATGAGCAGGCGTGCGTGTTCTGGCCGCAGATCTCGAGAGGTCGGGCCGCGTGTGGCGGGGGTCTGGGGGCGCAGCCCCCGGTAGAGCGTTAGCCCACCCAACTGATGCGTGCGTGTGCTTGCCTTGGCCACGGGCTGTAGGTGGGGATGGTGCGGGCCCGGGCAGCAAGGCTGCCCATGAGCAGGTGTGCATGTGTGCTTGGGTGGGCGACAGGTCGGCATCAAGCAGGACGTCTTCATGCTTGCGTACGTGTGCCGTCAAGTGTAGACAGGCGGCGCTGCGCTGCGCGGAGCGTCTGCGCGATTGCGCCGCCGGTGGGAGGTTGTTGCGGCGGCGTCGTTTTTAAATCCGGGGTCCGCCAGGTCGTCTTCCCTTTCTTTTGCTGCAGGCTGCCGTGCTAGCGTATCCTCGTCAGCATGGTGTTGCGGTCGGGCTGCGAGGCCCACGGTGGCGCCCCAAAAGTGCGAAAAATCGATTGTCATTGTTTGTAACGCGCATGAGTACACGCGCACGAGTGAGGTATGGGGATTCCGTGGATCGGTCGCGGGTAACAAACGAACTACAGCATGACCTAGCCGAGTGCACACCAACGGGTGCCAAATGCGCTAGACAAGCAGCCGTGTGCTGCGCTGCGCGTGTGCAGCCGTGAATATGCACGCATCACGGAAATTCATGTAAATTTGTGAGAAACACACATTCCATGGACATCCATACAGTTATTTATTATACATACTGACGAGTGAAGAAATTTGAATTCACAGGTAAATACCAGAAATAGAATCGGCAAGTTTTGAGCTCTTCAGCAACTCTTCAGAAAACGAGGGGTGCAAGAACTCATCACTCATCAGCGATTACCTTATACTTGGTAAAAACGGCCGCTTCCGATCCTCCCAGGGCGGTCCTGGAATGTCCTAAGCGCGAAACAGGAGATTTGGGGGGAAATTGCGGGGGCGAATCGCGGGAATTTCGCTCCGAAAAGTGTGAAAATCGAAAATTTCACACTTTCCCGCAAATCAATCGCCTCCTGCGGAAGCGATTCGGCATGTTCCCTCCAGTGCTGCGGGGGCAAACAGGACATTCTCGGTTTCCTTAAGGACACCACGGTGCGGTTGGTATTATGGAGTTATCCAGTGCTCATTACTTTTATTCCTTATTTAAAAAATGAAGTTTCGACAAGAAGATACTTCTATCGTACGAAGAGAGCGCATCATGCGTGGAGATGCCGTGCATGCCGAAACCATACAGCCGGGGCGGGTCGCCTCTCGCTACCACAAACCCAACTCCTGAGGCACGCAAGTGAAGTCAGTCATAACGCCTGAGGCGGGCAGGGGTGCGCCTCAGGCGGTGGTGGGCGCGCCTTACGCGGTCGGGGGTGACGCTTTAGGCGGCGCCTCAGGCGGTCAGAGGTGCGCCTTGGGCAATCTCTAGGCGCCTGATCCGCGCAAGTGAAGGCCTGAGGCGCCGCCTCAGGAGTTTGGGAATGTGGTAGGGTCTACAGGCCACCAGCGATGCCGACTGCTCACAGCCTGCCGACCAGCCGCCGGACAACGCTTGCAAATGTCGGCAAGCGCGGGGCATCGCCCAATTGTCGGCGAGCGCGCGAGTGTTGGCAGAAAGCCGCGTCCGCTCACGGCCTGCCCACCATCGACGACAGTAGCAGCACAATGTCGGCAAATGCGGGGCGCGCGGCCACGTCCGCCAGCGCGCACGCGTGGACCAGGAGGCACAGCGTTGGCGGCGCGGACGCCATCGCACCACCGCCAGTGGGCGTTTGCGCCTGCTGCGCTTGCTGTGCCTGCTGCGCCTGCTGCTGTGCCTGCTGCTGTGCCTGCTGTTGAGTCCCCCCCTGCTGCAGCTGCCCCTGCCCCGCACTCGCCACGCGCGCGCCGAGTGCGCCATACACGTCGGCCACGAGTCGCCCGTACGCCGCCACGTCAACAGCAAAGTCCGAGGCGCCATCGTTGCCGAGCACGACCGTGCGCGCGCGCCCAAAGTTGGTGACCTTGGCGGAGACCTTGCCAGGTGCCTGGTGGGAGTGGTTGGAGGTGGGCCGCTGTTTTTGTGGAGTGTGGTGGTGATAGTGGTGGTTGGGACGCCGTGCGCGGCGCCCAAAGTTGGGACTTCTGCGAAGACCTTGCCTGGCGCCCGCGAGTCGGAGGGGGTGCAGATGGGCGGGTGGGTGGGCGGAGACGTCTCGTGTGCTGGTGTGCTCGCGTTGGGCATAGCATGCCACGGTGCGCCCACTTTCTCTGATTCGTTGCTCGTACCTTGCTATTGCGCCAACACAACATTCCCCGTGCGCTCGTCCACGTGAACCACCTGTCGCTCGCCTCCTCCCCCCCAACACACACGTTCCAGCCCCTCCCGCTTGGTAACGGCCAACAAACACACACCTTGGCATCACGCCATCACAGCTCGTTGCCGATGCACACATCCCCGTGCACCACACGCCGCTCGCGCCCCCCGTCCCCCCCCCCTCCCCTTTCGTATCGGCCAACAAACGCACCTTGGCATCACGCCACAGCAGCACGTTGCCGACGCGCACGTCCCCGTGCACCACACGCCGCTCGTGCAAGAAAGCCATCCCGGCCGCAACGTCCAGCAGCAGCCGCAGGCAGCACGCCGCGTCGATTCGGACTGATGCTTGCGGCGCATTTTCGGCGGCTTGCGGGAGTGGCAGCGCGCCCCACGTGAGGGCGTCGTCAAACGAGCACTCGCACAGCTCCTGAAGATGCACAGACACGCACACGCGTGTCAGGGTGGAGGGGGGCTGCATCGGGGGCTTGCGGGAGTGGCGGCTTGCGGGAGTGGCAGCGCGCCCGATGCGAGGGTGTCGTCAAGCACAATGGGGCACGCCTCCAAACGGCAACACGCACGCAATGGCGCACACGCATGCACACAATGACATCATTATTGACATCCCTCATCAGCATCATATCGACACGCACAGGCACACACGCAGATGCACGTTCGTCATCACGTCACCACTGAATCATTGACATCCCTCATCAACATCATCATGACACCTGCACCAGTCACAACCCGTCTCCGCTCCCCTTGACAGCCACGCAGCCACGCAGCCACGCCCCCAACCATACCACACCGACCCCCCACCCCAAAACCACACCACACCCGCACCGACACAAGCGCACCCCACACCTGCACCAAGCAAAGCTCCCACACGTTGCTGCCCCCCGCGTTGTGCGGCACCCCCAAGCGCGGCCCAACGTTGCTCGCGAGGCTGGCCAGGTCGCCTGGCGCGGCGGTCAACGCACGCAGCTGCTGCAGCTGCTCCTGCCCCTGCGCCTGCTGCGCCTGCTGCGCCTGCTGCGCCTGCTGCGCCTGCTGCGCCTGCGTGTGCTCCGTGTTGGCCGAGTGGCTGTTTGCTCCAACACCGCCGCCACCGGCGGGTGCGCCACTGCCGCCGCGTTGGTGCAACAGCGCAGCCGAGCGGGCTCCTGCTCCTCCTTCACCGCCGCCGCCATGCAGCATCGAAACAGAGTGACCGACCCCCTCTCTTCCGCCGGCTCCCCCGCGCGTAATGTTGTAGTGATACGTGGTCACGATATTGGCGTGCACGACCGCCACGCACACGGCGGCCTCGGTGAGGGCCTGCGTGCACGTGTAGACGCCTCAGATAAGTGAGTTTGAGCGTACATGCAGATGTGCTGTGTCACTGGCGTTTGTGCCCTTCCCCCTGGAGCACACACGCACACACACACACACACACACACACACACACACACACACACCTGCTGCTTTGCTCCGCGCCCGTCGCTCGAGCTTCCATCATCCGTAAAGGAGACGAGCTTGATCGCGACCGCAAGGTTGCGCCAGCATCCGGAGTAGACATAGGAGGACGGGCCCTGCAGGGCGGGGAGGGCGCATGGAGAGCAATACAGCAGGTGGTGGTCAGGTTTGTTTCATAACGGTTGGTGGTTACAATTACGGTTGCAGCTGCAGTGGCTCGGTTACGGTTGCGGTTATGGTATTGACAGTTACGCTTGGTGGTTGCGCCATCATCCAGAGTAAACACGCACAAGAGGACGGGCCCATGCAGAGGGAGAGAGGAGGAGGACATGGCATGGCGGTGAGTGATCACGGGGAGAGATTTTCCAGTGGAGGAGACGACGTGTGTCGTGGCCGCCAGGTTGCGCTAGAATCCAGAGCGCACGGGCCCTTGATTTAGGGGTGGGTGTGGGGCGGGGTGGGGGCATACGCAGGCCACAGGCAACAGGCGCGCCCAAGCTTGTGCGTGCGCGTCTGCACATGTGTGAGCCCCACACTGCCCACCTGGTGGATGGGCGCCAGCAGCGTGATCTGCTCGTGGTCGACCTTCCACTTGCGGAGCACGGCCTTGACCTGGGGGCAGGGTATAGGAAGGCAGCGGATCAGTTAAAGGACCCGACCATGAGACTTAATAAGGGGTTCCTTATCTCCTAAGGGGTTCGATTAACGGAGGCGCGTTCTCGTCGCCGAGCCCTGGACCCAGCAATGCGGCGCTGCTGGTGACGAGGATCTCCGTGCCGCTGACGAGCGGGGTAAAATACGACTGGCCCGGCTCCTGCTAGACTGCCCCTCGGTGGAACACTTCAGGAGCGGCTTGCCCGGCGCTGCCATGGCTTGGCGAGTAGCCGCGGCGCTGCCGCGGCCCGTGCTGGGAGACGGCCCTTATCCTCCCCCCATGCAGGACGCCATGCGGCACCGATCTCGACGAGTTGATCGACGAGCGGAGGAGCGGGCGCCCGTCAATGCATGCTGGACATTGGTCAAGATGGCTGCCCTTGGAGGCGGGCTACCATCACGGCTTCAGCGGTGGCGACCGCCGAGGCAACACAGAGTAAATCCGCTTCACCAATCGCAGCGTTCGTCACCCGCTCATCCTCGGGGTCGCTCGTCTGCCGGTGACTGGCGTTGGAAGGTCTTCAGGCAGCCTCCACGACAACTCTGTCGTCCATGCACCCCTGGAGGGTGGGACCTGGCCATGCATGAGGCATGGGGCGCCGGCTGAGCCCCATGCAAACGAGAGCTGGACAGCCATGCACTGCCAGGCGGGACCGTTCCAGTCAGCGCCAGTCGGCTCTGCCGGCTTGACTGGCCACAAGGCCACTACTGTGACCCTGAGGAAGGTCCTCTCCTATATGCTCCTTGCCAGACATGTCTCTCAGAGACCGCTGTTTGGGGTAGTCTAGCCGGCGGGAGCGGTAGTCTATCGGCCGGGAGCCGGCGGTACTCTAGTACTTAAGTGTGCTGGAGTATCGGCGGGTGTCTAGTAGAAGAGTAGCCTGCTTAGCTGGAAACCCCGTGTTACTGTTACTGTCCTTATCTCCACATGTGTGTGTGCGCATCTCCACCAGGCGCAGACGCTCGTCCCCGACCCCCAAACACAAAAACAAGAGGAGGCCGCCAGTGTGTGTGTTTGTGTGCGTGCATGCCTGCGTGCGCGTCTCCGCAGTGCCGCACTCGCCTCGTCCATCGGGCGCAGCCGCGTGTCGCCCGCGCTGCCGACGAGGGGGCTCCCGGCCTCCGCTGGCCTCATCGCAACACAGCTGTCGGTGCTGCTGCACTCGGTGCCGCCAGACCCAGTGGCGGCCGGGGTGCAGCCAGCAGCAGCAGCGCTCCCGGATCCCTGCTGACCTACTGCTGCAGTCGATGCCGCAGCCGGCGCTGCGGTATCCGCGGCCGAGGCGGCAGCCGCGGTCGATGCGGCCGCTGCGAAAGCCGCGGCTGCATCTACAGCTGGTGCCACTGGCGGCGCGCGCACGAGCGCCGCAGCGGCTGCCTGCGGGAGGGATGGCAGTAACATGGTGTCTTCAGCACCAGCACTCCCGAACCCCTGTTGCAGTGTTGCATGGCGCGCAAGCACAGGCCTAGCACGCCAGAGCATCGGTGCCCGACGGACTGCAGAACCGACCACCACGCAAACACGCACGCACGCATCAACACGGACGCACCTCATAGCGCGCGTGCACGCCCCTCCTCTCCTCCTCACTCATGCTCTTCCAGCAAAGCTCGAGCGCGCACAGGACCGACTCAAACGTCGGGCGAGCCGAGGGGGCGTCTGCCAAGCATGCACGCCCGAGCTCCACAAAGCCTGGCATGAGAGCCTGTGTGTGTGCGTATGCGTGCGTATGTGCGTGTGTGTGTGCGTGTGAGAGTGTGTGCAGGGGGAGGGGGGGAGGGAGGGAGATCCTGCCCAGCACGTGCGCCACACTACTCTAGAGGACGCACCGCCACCGCTACCTATCCATAAGCTCTTCGCCAGGGGCTCCCGCCCTGGCGCCGCTCGATGGCGGACAACCGGGACATCTGCGCTTGGTACTGGGCGGCTGAAAATCTGGAAATTTCCCCTGACCGGCTCTGACGCACAGCGCTACTGGTGAACTGGTCCTGATGGGGCGAGGCTATGTGGCAGATGGGGCAGCGGTACGATGGAGAGCACGATGCACGATGCACGATGGCGAGAATTGCGGCGAGCATGCACCCCCTCTCACAACGATCGGAACTCAAGCAGATTGCGGCTCCTAATGTTTACTGTGCCTGGATGGAAGAGAGAGACGGATGGCGAGAAATTGAGAAACATGGGAAGCGAGGCACATGCGGCTAGGCTTTGTGAGGAGGTTGCGGCGCAGGGGTTCCCTGCCCAAAGGCGCAGATTATTAGATGGCGACGCGATCGATGCACCAGCCGTGCGACATGGGGCGAGGCGAGGCCCCACCAGCGGGCGGGCACCATAATGGAGATGGCGGCTAAGAACGGGGAATGCGGCTACCCGGGATGAGGCTACGGGTTATGCATGCCAGGGGACGGCGGACAAGGCTAATGCGTCACGGCGCATGGGTAAAGAACGGGGAATGAGGCTACGGGAGCTGGCGGGCGAGGCGCGCGCACGGCGCGCGCGGCGCATGGGGGTTGCATGGCGGCGCTCTGCGCGTGCATGCATGGAGGAGATTGCTGGCGGGCATGGAGGAGCTTGCTTGGGGCAAACAGGAGATTGCTCGCGGGCGTGGAGGAGATTGCAGGCGGGCATGGAAGCGGATGGCGAGAAATTGAGAAACATGGGAAGCGAGGCACATGCGGCTAGGCTTTGTGAGGAGGTTGTGGCGCAGGGGTTCCCTGCTCCAAGGCGCAGATTATAGATGGCGCAGCAATCAATACACTAGCCGTGCGGCATGGGGCGAGGCGAGGCTCCACCAGCGGGGGGCACCATAATGGAGATGGCGGTTAAGAACGGGGAATGAGGCTACAGGGAGAGGATACGGGTTACAGATGCCAAAGTGGACGGCGGAACAAGGATCAGCCATAGGTGTCACGGGAAATGGCTAAAGAACGGGAATGAGGCGGGTGGTACGGGTGCTGGCGCGCATGGAGCGCGGCGCTGCGCATGGAGATCGCATGGCGGCGCCCATGCATGGACGAGATTGCTGGCGGGCATACAGGAGATTGCTGGCGGGCATGGAGGAGATTTCTTGCGGGCATACAGGAGAATGCTGGCGGGCGTGGAGGAGATTGCTGGCGGGCATGGAGGAGATTGCTGGAGCCAATGGCGGCGGCGGGACTAGTTGTAGAACACAGGCGCACACCAACAATGCGTTGCTGTCACTACCTGGGTGGTATAAGGTGGATCTGGGGGCCCAGTGTCCTGTCTAGGTCCAGTGCGTGCGCGCGTGTGGGGGTTTACCCTCACCCCTACCAGGTAGCCAGCCAGTTTCCCACAAACTGAGTTTAAGGTGTCGGGCGCTAGCGCCGACACCGGTCTTATACATCATTACTGGTGTCACACAGACTGTAATATCCATCATCATCAGCGGTGTTGTGCAACCACACTGAAATGGTCAGACGTACGCGGCCGCTTTGATGCGCCACACACGACTGTAAAACCCAGAATCGGACTTCGCATCGCTGTGGCATTGCTGAACTCGTGGCATTGCTGAATAAGAGAGACGAGGTGCAGCGGCAGCGCTGCAGCCCCACTAAAATGGCCAGCCCTAGTCTGTGTCCATGTGTGTGCGCGCGCACCTCATTGGCATCGCTGAACACAAGAGACGAGTGCAGTGGCAGCGCCGCGGTCGCAGCCGGCGCGAGCCCCGGCGCCGCCGTGCGCCGCAGAAAGTCGCATGCGGGCTCGCCGTGGAGCAGCTGCACAGCATGGTCATGCGAGAGGTTGCTTCAGGGTTGAGGGTTGGGTCGTCGGGGGAGGGGTCGTCTTGCAAATGCACATGCACTGCCGTGCGCCGCAGGAAGCCCTACGGGCACGCCGTGGAAAAGCTGCACAGCATGGACAGGTGAGAGGTCGTGTTGGGGTTGAGGGTTTGGTGGGGTAGTGGGCAGTGGTCCCTGGGAAGGATTTTAGTAATCAGTTTTTTGCCGGCTCCAGCAACTTTGACCGCTCATACCAGGCACAATACACAGCGGATATTCATGCAATGCATGCCGTGGTGCTGCTCTCGGCAAGAGATTTACAACACATCGCTCACGCCCTCACCCACCAAGTGTGGGGTGGTTTTCTGGGAAATGGGAAATTCAGCTCGGAGCGGTATACGGCTCGCAGGGGATGTGTGGGGGTGGGGGGCACCTTGCACACATGCGCAGCGGTGCACCGCAGGAAGTCTCATGCGGGCTTGCCCTAAATAACTGCGGGCGCGACGGTAGGGAGGGTGTTGAGGGGGTTGAAAGGCAGTGTTTGGGGGCGGTCGTGTTGTGGACATGCCCGCGCCGAAAGGAGGGGTCGCCGGACCAATCGCCGGCCACGAGTCGCGTGCACGCCACCATGCCAACTGACTGGGGAATCCACCATCATCAGTGACGGTCGAGGAGTGGATGGGGGGGACCAACTTGATCTCACCCGCATCCCTCTCCAAAACTCAAAAGAACAACACGCCCGACGTACAGGACAGCGCCTGAAACATAACACTCGCCTCGCTGGTGCATGCTGCATACGTGTACTGACTGTAGGGCCACTGATAGAGCTAGTTACTTTGGTCCTATTGTTGCAGAGCCCCTCTGCGGCACAGCTCCTTTGGCGCGACCCTTTCATCAGTACAGGTTTGACAACCGCCTCCCTCACCTCCCACACCACCACGCCAAACCAGTACACGTCGGACGCATAGCTCAGCACGCCCCCGCGTCGCAGCACCTCTGGCGCGGCCCTATCATTAGTACGGGCTTTACGCCCGCCTCGCTCACCTCCCATACCACCACGCCAAACGATTACACGTCGGACGCGTAGCTCAGCGCGCCCCCGCGCCGCAGCACCTCGGGTGCTGCCCTATCATAAGTACGGGCTTTACGCCCGCCTCGCTTACCTCCCATACCACCACGCCAAACGAGTACACGTCGGACGCATAGCTCAGCGCGCCCCCGCGCCGCAGTCTCTCGGGCGCCATGTAGACCGGCGTGCCCGCTGCTGCACCAGCCCCTGCAGCGCCGCTGTTGGGTGTGTCACCCGCTGTGGGTTGTTGCCCCACAGAGTGGGTTCCCTTGACACCCAGGAGCAGGGCCCCGGACGCGGTCTCAAGCCGCTCGAGGTTCTTGGAGAGGCCAAAGTCGGCGACCTAAAGCGGATGGGGGGGGGGGGGGGGGGGGGACACCGTTCATTGTGACAATATCGAACCCGAAGCGTTCCCTGCAGGTCTGGTGCCACATCACGAGACCGCCATCACGCCAAAACCGTTGTGCGTCACTGAAACACGCACGTACATGGGTCTAATGCGCCATCACAGGCGTCCGACGGACTGTAAAATCGACCACACACACCTTGGCGGTAAGCGCGAGCCGATGGTGCGGTTGCGCCGCCTGCTGCGCCTCCTGCTGCGCGCCCTGCCCTGGCTGTCCCTGCTGGGGCATCCCCGACGCCCGCGCAGCATCATCAGCCGCCGCCGACGACCCCGCCACCGCCGCCGTATCAGATCTCCCCACCGTCACGGACACATTAACAACGCCGCCAACGCCAGCATCGGGAGCAGCAGTGCCGCCAGGGGGCCCCTCGGTGGTCGGCACCCCCGACGGCTGTGTGTGGTCACCTCCCGCCACCGCCGGCCCCGCCGCTGAACCAGTCGACTGCGCTGCTCCCGCTGATCCTGCGGCCGCTCTTGCTGCTGCTCCTGCTGCCCCTGCTGCTCCTGCTGCTGCTGCTGCTCCTGCCAATCCGGCTACCCCAGTCGACTCCGCTGCCCCCGCTGCCGTCACCGCCGCCGCCGCCGCGTCAGCATCAGCGCCCTTGGTGGTGAGCAGCACGTTTGCTGGCTTCAGGTCTGAGTGCACGATCCCGCGCGAGTGGATGTATGCGCAGCCGGAAGCGACGTCCCTACACATGAGGGACAAGGGTAGGGGGGTAGGGTAAGGTGTCCGGGTTAGGACGTCAAAGGGGGAAGCCGCATCAGCGTCAGCGCCCTTGGTGGTCAGTAGTACTTTTGCTGGCTTCAGGTCCGAGTGGACAATCTCGCGCGAGTGGATGTACGCACACCCAGAGGCGACATCCCTACACATGACGAACAATGGGGGAGAGGGGGGGGGTATTTTATCAGGATAGGGGGGCACGGGGGGATGTTGTGTGGGGGGGTTTGTATGGGAATGCATGAGGGATAGAGGACGGGGGGAGGGGGGCGGACACACACACATACACACAGACACACGCTCCCTCTCTCTCACACACACTCACACGCTCCCTCTCACACACGCACACACCTCGCAGCAGCCAGCATGAGCGCTTGGAGTGGGAGGCCCGTTGTGGCGTCGTGGAAAGCGCGGGCGCGCACCGCGCCTGCGAGCGTGCCTGCGTCACAGTACTCCTGTGGTGTGTTGAGTGAGGGGGGGGGTGAGAGGGTGTGACTCCTACTGCCTCCTGCAAGCGTGCCTGCATCACAGAACTCCTGTGATGTGTTGAGTGAGAGGGGGAGTGAGATGGTGTGACTCGTACTGCCGCCTGCAAGCGTGCCTGCGTCACAGTACTCCTGTGATGTGTTGAGTGAGAGGGGGAGTGAGAGGGTGTGACTTGTACTGCCGCCTGCGTGCATGCGAGTGTGTGGGGTATGCATGCATGCGCATGTGAAGTCACGTGTGTGGATGATGTACAACTGTCAGTCGGTGAAACGCCAACTGTACAACTGCCAATTGTACACCTGCTAACCCACCTGGATGGTGTACAACTGCCAGTCGGTGAGCCCGCCAACTGTGCAGCTGCCGACTGTACAACTGCGAAGTGTACAGCTGCCAACCCACCTGGATGATGTACAACTGCCAGTCAGTGAGCCCGCCAACTGTACAGCTGCCAACTGTACAACTACAACCCACCTGGATGGTGACCGCCAACTGTACAACTGTGCATATGCCAACTGTACAACTGCCAACTGTACACCTGCCAAACCACCTGGTTGATGTACAACTGCCAGCCGGTGAGGACCCCAACTGTACAACTTCCAACTATACAACTGTCAACCCACCTGGATGATGTACAACTGCCAACTGTACAACTGCCAACCCAACTGTGTGATGTACAACCGCCAACTGTACAACTGCCAACCCAACTGTACAGCTTCCAACTGTACAGCTTCCTTCCCAACTGTACAACTGCCAAACCCAACTGTACAGCTGTCAAATGCCAACCCAACTTTACAACTGTCACCTGTACAGCCGCCAACCCACCTGGATGATGTACAACTGTCAGTCAGTCAGACCGCCAACAGTACAGCTGCCGACTGTACAGCTGCCAACTGTTAAACTACAATCCACCTGGATGGTGACCGCCAACTGTTCAAGTGCCAACTGTATAATTGTACAACTTCCAACTGTACAACTGCCAACCCACCTGGATGGTGTACGAACTGCCAACTGTGTAACTGCCAACTGCACAACTGTACAACCCACCTGGATGATGTACAACTGCCAGTCGGTGAGCCCGCAGTCGAAGGTGCGATTCTGTCCACCGCTCCCCAGCGGCCTTATGTCATATGTGTACATCGTCACGACGTTGGGGTGGTGCAATGTTGCGTTGATGGCAGCCTCGCGGAGCGGCTTGAGGCTCTTGGCGGAGACCTCGGCAGAGTTGCCGAGGACCTGCGCGTAAGGGTGCAAACATGTCTTGACAAGTTTTTCGTGTGCTTATGCGTTTCGGAGTGGGTGGGCGCGAGCGAACGCGCACGCTGCTTTGCGCGCACCCACAACGAGCGGCGCGTGCGCGCGCACGCGCGCACACACACACACACACACAAACACACACACGCACACACACACACAGCGCGGCGCGTGCACGCAAACAACGTGGCACGCGAGCGTGCGCTTGTCGTCGACCACTCTGTACGGGTGTCTGCCCTTGCCCTACCACATCCCCAACGCCCAAGGCGGCGAGCATCGGGCGTCGCCTCAGCCGCCACCCCCGACCACCCAAGGTGCCCACCACCGCCCGAGGCGCACCCCCAGCCGCCTCAGGCGTTATGACCGCCTTCACTTGTGCGCCTCGGGAGCTGGGATTGTGGTAGGGCTTGTAGTCGACCACTCTGTACGGATGTTTGCCCTTGCCCTACCACATCCCCAACGCCTAACGCGGCACGCATCGGGCGCCGCCTCAGCCGCCACCCCCGACCGCCTTAGGCGCCCACCACCGCCCAAGGCGCAACCCCAACCACCTCGGCGTTATGACCGCCTTCACCTGTGCGCCTCGGGAGCTGGGATTGTGGTAGGGCATGTAGTCGACCACTCTGCCGACGTTTTAGGGTTCCAGGTTTAGTTTTTTTTAGGGTTTAAACCCTAAGCCCTAAAACCCTAAACCCTAGACCCTAAAACCCTAAACCCGTCTGCCCTTGTCAGGGCCACGCACCTGGAACGTGACGCGCTTGATTGCGACCGGAAGCCCTCGCCAAGTGCCCTTGTAGACGACACTGTATGCGCCACGGGCGAGCTCCTCCTCCACCTGCACGAGCGGTGGGGTCATGGCGGTGGTGCTGATGTTGCTGGTGGCGATGATGCTGGTGGTGGGCCAAGTGCCCTTGTAGACGACGCTGTACGCGCCATGGGCGAGCTCCTCCACCTGCGCGAGTGGGGGTTGTGACAGTACTGATGCTTATCCTGCCATGGCAGAACTGATACTGGTCCATGCGAGCTCCTCCTCCACCTGTGCGAGTGGTGGGGTCGTGGCAGTGGTGCTGATGCTGGTGCTGGTAATGGTGGTGGCGATGATGTTGGTGGTGGGCCAGTTGCCCTTGTAGACGACGCTGCACGCGCCACAGGCGCGCTCCTCCTCCACCTGTACGAGTGGTGGGGTCATGGCAGTGGTGCTGATGCTATTCCTGTCATATGGCAGCACTGATACTGGTCCTCTCATGGCAGTCCTGATACCGTGGTCTATGCGAGCTCCTCCTCCACCTGTGCGAGTGGTGGGGGCATGGCAGAGGTGCTGATGATGCTGGTGGCCCAAGTGGTGGGCAAAGGGTCCTTGTAGACGACACGGTATGCGCCACGGGCGAGCCCCTCCTTCAACAACAACTATAAAACCCGAGACCCGCACCTTCCATCGCCCAGTTGAGCTCTTGTCGTCTCGGCGGAGGAACGTCGGGAGGCTGGCGGCGGCGGGGACGACCTCGAATTCTGACCTGAAACAGGTCCACTCCCAGTGCGGCCTGCCATGCCTGTAACCCTAACCCCTAAACCCTAAAATGGCCTTGAAATGTCCAAACCCATCCACCCTAAAGCTCTAAACCCCGAGGCCCACACCTTCCATCGCCCAGGTAAGCTCTTGTCGTCGCGTCGGGGGAGCGTCGGCTGGCTGCCGGCGGCGGCGCCGACCTCGAGCTCGGCCGCGTGCGGATTCGCTCCCTTCGAAGACACCGCGAACGCCCCGTCAGCGGACTCGTCGCCATCGGACGCACCCACGCCGCCGCCCCCTCCGCCCCGCCCGCTGCCCTCCCGCCCCCCGCCTCCCCCGCCGTCGCTCGGGCCCGTCGGACAGACCCAGCGGAGCGTCCCGGCCACCGCGTTGAGCTTGCCATCATAGCTGGAAAAGGAGGGCGCGTACGCCGCGCCGCGCTGCCGCCGCCGTTGCCGCGCGCGCACAAACACGAGCGCAGCGACGCCGAGCGCGCCGAGTGTGATGCACCTAGGAGTTGCAAGTTGCGGGGTTAAGGGTCATGGGTTGTAAGGTTCAGATTTGGGGCTTCAGGGTCGTGGGTGTTTGGGTTCAGAGGTGTCCAGGCTGGAGTTTTCGGGTCGAGGCCTTGTGATTTAGGGAAACACGGTTTAGGACCCTAATAAGCAGTGACCCCTGTGCACAAAGGATTTTAGTAATTACTTATTTCCCAGCAAGATCGACCGCTCATACCAGGCACAACACACAACGGGTATTCACGCAACGCATGCCGTTGTGCTGCTCTCGGCGAGAACTTT
This sequence comes from Chlamydomonas sp. UWO 241, assembly GCA_016618255.1. Classification (NCBI taxonomy): domain Eukaryota; kingdom Viridiplantae; phylum Chlorophyta; class Chlorophyceae; order Chlamydomonadales; family Chlamydomonadaceae; genus Chlamydomonas; species Chlamydomonas priscui. The sequence goes on from VFSX01000368.1 coordinate 25,102, forward strand.
CCAATGCACCCCTCCGAGCCCTCCCCCACCAAGTGTGGAGTGGTTTCCTGGGAAATCGGAAATCCGGCTCGGAGCGGTATACGGCTTGCAGGGGGATCACTGCTAACATGCCCAAACCGGCGAGCGTCACGCACCTGACAACGCTCGCGACAATCGCGGCGATCGTGGCGCCGTCGCTGCCACCGCCGCTGGGGGCGGGGGTGGGCGGGTATTTGCCAGTGAGGGGCTGCGGGGCTGCCGACGCTGTGCCCGGCTTGCAACACACACACGCACACGCACACACACACACACACGCACACACACACACACACACGCGCACGTGCGCACACACACACACACACACGCACACAGGGGACCCACTGCACACCCGACGACGCTCGCGACGATCGCGGCGATCGTGGCGCCGTCGCTGCTGCCGCCGCTGGGGGCGGGGGTGGGTGGGTATTCGCCGGTGCGGGGCTGCAGGGCTGCCGACGCTGTGCCCGGCTTGCAACACACACACGCACGCACACACACACGTGCATAATCAAACACACACACACACACAAACACACACACGCGCACGCGCACACACACACACACACACGCGCACGCGCGCACGTGCGCACACACACACACGCACACAGGGGACCCACTGCGCACCCGACGACGCTCGCGACGATCGCGGTGATCGTGGCGCCGTCGCTGCTGCCGCCGCTGGGGGCGGGGGTAGGTGGGTATTCGCCGGTGCGGGGCTGCAGGGCTGCCGACGCTGTGCCCGGCTTGCAACACACACACGCACACACACACACGTGCACAAACAAACACACACACACACACAAACACACACACGCGCACACACACACACACACACACGAGCACGCGCGCACACACACACACACACACACGCGCACAGGGGAACCACTGCGCACCCGACGACGCTCGCGACGATCGCGGCGATCGTGGCGCCGTCGCTGCCACCGCCGCTGGGGGCGGGGGTGGGCGGATATTCGCCGGTGCGGGGCTGCGATGCTGCCGCCTCTGAGCCGCCGGCGTCGGCGTTGTTGGAGCCTGGCGCGGCTCCGGGTGCTGGACCCGGGCTCAGAGGGGGGCCCGGAAGCGACGTCGCGGGGTCGGGGGCGCCGGGGGATGACAGGAGCTCTGGGGGGGGGGGGCAAAGAGTGTGCGTGTGTGGGGATTTGCGTATGGGGGGGGCAGCCAGCCGCGCAGCACAGGAGCTCATGCTTGCTCGGGGCGCCGTGTACACGGCCGACGCACCACACTTCCCCACACTTCCCCACACTGTGTCCTCACTTGGCTCGACCAGCGGCTGCACCACGGCCACTTCCCCACACTCTCCACACTTCCCCACACTTCCCCACGGTATCCTCAGCCGGCTCGACCAACAGCTGCACCACGGCCACTTCCCCACTTCCCCACACTTCCCCACACGGTGTTCCCACCTGGCTGGACCAGCGGCTGCACCACGGCAGTGATTTCCTTTTCAAGATTTTCAATTAATTATTCCACAGCCGGATTTGCTTTGACCGCGTTGACCGTTAACCTCTCGTCGACCGTTTGTCCTCATACATAGGTCATTTGAAAGCCGTTGACATGCTCTGTCTGGCAGGCTTGTCCGACTTACAATCCACTGGATGGGTTGAGCTGTGTGCAAGGTCAAAGTACAGTCGGGATACAGTCAAATGGCTGTGTAGAGCCGAAAAGGAAATCACTGCACCATGGCCACTTCCCCACTTCCCCACACTGTGTCCCCACCTGGCTCGACCAGCGGCTGCACCACCGTCACGCCGCGCGGTGCGACCGCTGTCAGAGTTACGTTGGTGGCGGTGATGCCAAAGAGTGAGAACTGCGTGCGGGGAGGGGGGGGGGGCGGGAGCGTCGGTGGTGTTGGCGTCGGTGTGTGGTGTTGGCGTCGGTGGTGTTGGCGGCAGCAATCGTGTTTCGCGGTGGTGCGCATGCATGCGCGTGTATGCGTGCGCGTGTGCCGGTCGAGGTGGCACGAGGTAGAAGATTAAACATGCGCGTGCTTGCACAACGTACGCCCGCTCGCAGCTGCTCCACAGCACCCGGCTCCTCCTCACTGCCTCACGATCGCAACGACAGCGCCACCTAGTGCGTGTGCATGCATGTGCACAGCCTCGCACTACCCCCCCCCCCTCCGAACTCACGCGGTGGTGGTGCGCATGGTGGCTAGTGGTGGCTACCAATAGCCCCTCACTGGGGGGTCTGCCGCCCCCCACAAGTGATTGATAGGGCCAGAACTGGACTTGTATCCAGGCGGTGGCACTAGGACTAGAAGGTAGTCCTCGCTGGGAAGCCGATGTAACTGTAACTGTTACTGTCAAACACGGCAAGCACTGCTACTATTACTGCAGGTGCGCATGCGTGCGCGTGCCTGTGTGCCGGTCAAGGTGGGAGAAATGAGAAGGGATAACATGCGCGTGCTTGCATAACACACGCCCGCTTGCTGAAGGTCCACCACGCCCGGCTTCTCCTCACTCCCCTCCTCGCGTTTGCAAAGACAATGCCACCTAGTGCGTGTGCGTGCATGTGCACTGCCCGCCCCGCTCCAGTGATTTTGTTTTGGGCTACTGGGAGCCATTGGTAGCCATTTTATTAAGCGATTTCCCGAGTTGCTCGATGGTCTGACGATCCCATCAGATAGAGCCCACCAAGAGCTTGAAAATGACATGTAGCTGACATTCAACGGTCAACGCTAAGGCAGCAGTCAAGGAGAGGCAAGTTGGTCAACGGTTTAGGGTTTGGTAACCCTAAAAAACTAAACCCTAAACCCTAAACGGTACGTTGGTTCAACGTTTGGTTTCTACCACACAAATGACGAAACACACTCGAAACAAAATCACTTCCCACACTCCGCACTCACGCTCGCAAACACGACGTCCCCGGGCACCTCGCCCCGCCCCACCGCCGCGCCCTTGTCCCCAAAGCTGACCGCCACACGCGGCAGCGCTGCCAGCGGGGCGGCCGCGTCGCTTCCGCGCAGCTGCGCGCCGCCGCCGCCCACACTCGCCGACGTCGCCACAGCGCCGCGCAGCATCGCCTCGGTCGCGGGGTGTAGCCGCATGGTGTCGGCGGCATCGGCAGCGTCTGCATCTGCTGCACCTCCGGCGGTGGCACCACAAAGCAAGCGGCGCGCCGGCGGCGCACCGCCGCCACCACCGTCGCCGCTGTCGCCGCCGACCGCCACCGCCTGCTCCTTTTTGGTCGTGGGGTGCAGCCGCATGGTGACGGCGGCGGGTGCGTCTGCTGCGTCTGCTGCACCGCCGATGGTGGTGGCGGAGAGCAAGCAGCGCGCCGGCGGCGCGCCGTCACCACCGTCGGTGCTGGCGCCACCGGCCGCCCCCGCCTGCTCCTCCTCTGCTGGTCGCGACAGCGTGCGCATGAGCTGCAGCTCCAGGGGGGAGACCACCAGCGTTACATCGGAAAGGACCAGCCGGGGCGGGGCCTGCATGCATGAACGGTTGGGTGCTGCAGTTGGTGGCGGTGGTGGCAGTGGTGTGCCGCCCTACCACAATCCTAACACCTGCGCCACGCAGATCCAAGCGGTCGATTTGTCTTAGGTGGTCGCGAGCGGCGGCTGCGTGCACAAAGGGTTGGGTGTTGCAGTCGGTGGCGGTGGTGGCGGTGATGTGCCGTGAGAGAAGAGGAGGGGAAGCACGATGGACCTCACGGTAGGGCGAAGCAGCGAAACGGGCGGCTTTACACGTTGTACATGTAGGGAGCTCCCACGTGCCCGATGAGGAGCCCGGACGTGAGGTCAGGCCTAGGCCAGAGCCGAGCGCACACGCACACGCACACACGCACACACACGCACACGCACACGAATGGCCGATGGGAGGTCTACCGCCTGAAATCACACGCGAATCGTGAATTTTTGTGCAGGCAGTTTTAAAGTTGCGATTTCACACTTTCGCAACAAAATCAAAGTTCCTGCAGCGGCAATACATGAATCCATTCACAATTGATCCGCAGAACCACTGCCGCCCGCCCACCCGCGCACCTCGCCCGTGCGGTCAAAGTCCAGCAACCACATGAACGACGTGAAGTTGGAGAGGCGCGCTGCGTCCCCCGTGGGGCGCGCGCGCGCGGGCGGAAGATTCGCGAGGGTCAGGCGGCGGAGGTGCAGCGCACACGACCCTGCGGTGGTGTGCGTGTGCGTGTGTGTGTGTGTATGCGTGTGTGTGCGTGCGTGTGTGTGTGTGTGGAAGGTTCACGAGGGTCAGGCGGCGGACGTGCAGCGCACACAACCCTGCGGTGTTGTGCGTATGCGTGTGTGTGTGTGTGTGTGTGTATGCGTGTGTGTGTGTGTGTGGAAGGTTTACGAGGGTCAGGCGGCGGACGTGCAGCGCACACGACGCTGCGGTGGTGTGCGTGTGCGTGTGTGTGTGTGTGTGTGTGTGTATGCGTGTGTGTGTGTGTGTGGCAGGTTCACGAGGGTCAGGCGGCGGACGTGCAGCGCACACGGCGCTGCTGCGGTGTGTGTGTGTGTGTGGGGGGGGGGTGCGTGAGAAAGTGTGCGGTTGTGTGTGTGTGTGTGTGTGTGTGTGCGTGCTTGTGTGTACTTTGCAAACATCTGTCAGGGAGAGGGGTGGGCGGGGTGCGACCACAGCGCCCATCACCCATGCTTGAAATCCACCAGGAAGAGACGGGAAGCAGTGACCGCTGGGAAGGATTTACTTAAGTGACTGTCTCTCTCTCTCGGAGCGAGCGAGAAACACTTTGGCCGCTCACACCAGGCGCAATACAGAGCGGGTGTGCACGCAACGCATGCCGCCGTGCTGCCCCCGGCGAGAGCTTTCCAACGCAAACCTCCACGCCCTCTTCCACCAAGTGTGGGGTGGCCAAGTGTGGCCAAGTGTGGCCAAGTGTGAGGTGGCAAAGTGTAGGATCGACAATCCAGCCGCGAGCGGTGTCCGGCTTTCTGGGGGGTCACTGACAGATGAACTCACCGAGCGCCGCCACAGCTTGGCCGTCGCCTGCGTCCGGCGCCGAAGCGGGGCACAGCGCCAAGGCGCTGCCGTTGCCGCCGTCGCGGAGAGGCCACCCGGCGCGCAGGTCAAGCACCGTGCCTGTAGCGGAGAACGGGCTGCCGGAGACCACGGTCAGCTCGCTCACTACCGGTACGACTGCGCTGTTGTCGTTGTTGTACTTGCGTACCCGAATGGCGGTGAGCGCGGAATGCTGCAGTGGTGGTGGTGGGTGGGTTGGTGGGTTGTTGGTGGTGGTGGTGGTAGTGGTGGCAGCATTGTTGTTGGTGGTGGAGGTGGAGGTGGTGGTGGTGGCGATGTTTTTTTGTCGTTGTTGTCGTCGTTGTTGTTGTTGTACTTGCGTACCCGAATGGCGGTGAGGGCGGAATGCTGCTGTGGTGGTGGGGGGTGGGGTGGGTTGGTGTTGTTGCTGGTGGTGGTGGTGGCAGCGTTGTTGGTGGTGGTGGAGGTGGTGGTGGTGGTGGTGGTGGCGATGCTTTTTTGTCGTTGTTGTCGTCGTTGTTGTTGTATACTTGCGTACCCAAATGGCGGTGAGCGCGGAATGCTGCAGTGGTGGTGGGTTGGTGGGTTGGTGGGTTGGTGGTGGTGATGGTGACGTTGTTGTTGTTGTTGTTGTTGTTAATGTTGCTTTTTCCGTTGTCTTTGTTGTCGTTCTTGTGTACCCGGATCGCGGTGAGCGCGGCGCGCTGCAGCAGCGGTGCGTGGCGTGGGTTGTTGGTGGTGGTGGTGGTGGCGGCGTTTTTGTTGTTGTTGTTGTTGTTGTTTTTATTGTTGTTGTCGTTGTCGTTGTTGTACTTGCGTACCCGGATGGCGGTGAGGCGCGGAATGCTGCAGTGGTGTGGCGTGGGGTGGTGGTGGTGGTGGTGGTGGCGTTGTTGTTTTTGTTTTTGTTGTCGTCGTCGTTGTCGTTGTTGTACTTGCGTACCCGGATGGCGGTGAGCGCGGCGCGCTGCAGCGGCAGTGCGTGGCGTGGGGTGTTGTTGTTGTTGGTGGTGGTGTGGTCGTGGTGGTGGTGTGGCGATGTTGTTGCTGTTGTTGTTGTTGCCGTTGCCGCTGCTGCTGCTGTTGTTGTTGTTGTCATTGTCATTGTTTTTGTCGTACTTGCGTACCCGGATCGCGGTGAGTGCGGCGCGCTGCAGCAGCGGTGTGTGGCATGGGTTGGTGGTGGTGGTGGTGGTGGCGTCGTTGTTGTTGTTGCTGTTGTTGTTGTCACTGCTGCTGCTGTTGTTGTTGGCGCGGGCGTGGGCGTGGGATCGGATCGTTTGTCGTGACGCCCCCCCTCCCCTCCCATTCCTCCCACCCACACCACACCCAGCCCCATCAGAGCCCCCCCCCCCCTGCCTCATAAGATCGCACCCCGAAACACGCACCTGGAGCAGCACGTGGCGCGTGCGGCCGACCGGCGCGTCCTCGCCGCTGGCCTCGTCGCCCCCGCACGCATCGCTGCCGTTGCCGAGCGCAGCCGCCGTCGCGAGGCTCGCTAGCGGCAGGCCCCCCGCGACCTCCGCCACCTCCGCGGTGGTTGCCCCACGGGACTGCGCCGTGGGCGCGTCGCCCCACACGTGCGCGCACATGACCGCGAGCGAGTGCAGCGCCTCGCCTGAGTTAAGGGGTAAAGAGTTTTAGGGTGCAGGTTTTCCCCCTGGAGAGAGGGTTTTAGGGGTAAGGTTTTTAGGGTTAAGGGGTTTCCCCTGGGAAGAGGGGCGTGTATGTGTGTGTGTGTGTGGGGGGTAGTGAAGCGCCTCCCCTGAGTTTAGGGTCCAGTTCTTTTTAGGGGTTGGTTATTGTGGGTTTCAGGTTCTCGGGTTTCGGGCGGATCACACACGCACACACGAACACACACACACCTTGGACCAGGAACGCGTCTGCAAAGGAGACGAGCCACACGCGGGGGTCTGCACTGGGCTTGAGCCCGGGGAGGTAGCGCGGCCCGAGGGACGCGCGGACGAACGAGGCATTCTTAAGGCCCCACTTGCTGTCGATGCCAAGCGCGTCCTGCAGGGCGGCGTGGGGTTGCACACAGTCAAAGGCCTCTCCCTGGGTCAGTGGTCCCGCCAAGGATCGTGGGGAAATTATGGCTAACCCCCGACCCTCCGAACCTGAAACCATGAGCCTCCCAAACACGAAGCTGACTTGAAGCTGACCCGAAGCTGACCCCGAAACCAAAATCACTGGTCCGTGGCCACCTACCTCGAAGTGCAGCACGCCGCCAGCGTCGTCAAGATCTGGCGACGGGAGCTCGTGAAACCACCCGTTTGGCGCACGAGTGACCCATGCACGCGGCGCGACGCCGATCGGCAGCGAGAACACCGCCGCGACGTAGTCAAACTCTGCGTCCGGAAGTACAAGGGTCACGTCCTGTAGGAGAGGGAGGGAGGGGGCGTGGTGGGCGTGAGGTAGGCAGGCAGGCGGGCAGGGCGGGCGGGCAGGCAGGCGGCGGGCGGGCGGGCATACAGGCATGCAGGGGCGGGCGGGCGGCGGCAGGTGGCCGGGCGGGCGGGCGGGGCGGGGCGGGCGGGCCGGCGGGCAAGCAGATAGACAGACAGACAGACAGAAGACACACACATAAACACACACAAACACACACAGGCACACACGCACACACCCACCGACACACAGAAACAGACCCACAGACACAGACAGGCACACAAGACACGCAGAGACAAGCTTGCCTGCATCACCCACGCCAGCCGCATGGCGCTCACGACCACGGGCGGGATAAGGCACAAAGACACACAGACACACAGACACAGAGGCACAGAGACAGGCTTACAGAGACACAGAGATAGGCTCACAGAGAGAGGCCGCACTCGCCTGCATCACCCAGGCCGGCCGCATGGCGCTCACGACCACGGGCGGGATAAGGCACACAGACAAAGAGACAGGCTCACAGAGACACACAGACAGGCACACACAAGACTCACAGAGACACACTCGCCTGCATCACCCAGGCCGGACGCATGGCGCTCACGACCACGGGCGGGATAAGGCACACAGACACAGAGACACAGAGACACACTCGCCTGCATCACCCACGCCGGCCGCATGGCGCTCACGACCACAGACGGGATAGGACACACAGACACAGAGACACAGGGACAGGCTCACAGAGACAAGCCCACTCGCAGGCGGGCACACACCCACCGACACACAGAAACAGACCCACAGACCCACAGGTCCACAACAGACAGGCACACAGGCACACAAGACACACTCGCCTGCATCACCCACGCCGGCCGCATGGCGCTCACGACCACAGGCGAGATAAGACACACAGACACAGAGACACAGAAACAGCCTCACAGAGGCAGGCAGGCGGGCACACACTTATCGACACACACAGAAACAGATCTACTGACCCACAGACAGACAAGCACACACACGGCACGCAGAGACGGGCTTGCCTGCATTACCCAGGCCGGCCGCACGGCTCTAACAACCACGGGCGGGATAAGACACAGAGACAGGCAGTGAGGCAGGCAGGCAGGCAGGCAGGCAACAGGCAGGCAGGCTCGCAGAGACACAGACACAGAGACACACAGACACAGAGACACAGAGACAGGCTCACAGACCCATAGACAGACAGGCACACACAAGCACACCAGACACACTCGCCTGCATCACTCAGGCCGGCCGCATGGCGCTCACGACCACAGACGGGATAAGGCACACAGACACAGAGACACACAGACACACAGACACAGAGACACAGAGACAGGCTCATAGAGACACAGAGACAGGCTCACAGAGACAGACTCACAGAGACAGGCACACAGGCACAGAGACACAGAGACGGGCTCACAGAGACACAGAGACATGCTCACAGAGACACACAGACAGGCACACACGACACACTCGCCTGCATCACCCACGCCGGCCGCATGGCGCTCAAGACCACGGGCGGGATGAACGTGGTCAGCGACGTCATCGCCACGTTGGCGATGCCCAGCCGCCGCATCGTGATCGAGCCCTGTCCGTCAAACTGCTGCAGTGGGGCGCCGCACGCGTCGAGCGCGCCGTAGTAGTCGCGCCCGCATGACTGTCAGCACGCACGCATGTGCATGCACGCGGGCGTTGGTGTGGATTCGACTGTGTTGCTTAGGCGGCGAGCGTGTGTGTGTGTGTGTGTGTGTGTGTGTGCACGTGGTGGCGCACACGCCGTAGTAGTCGTGCCCGCATGGCTGCACGCAAGCACGCACGCGGGTGCGCGCGGGCGTTGGTATTAGACGGTGTTGGTTGGGCGGCGAGCGTGTGTGCGTGTGTGCGATGGCGTGCGCGCACATGTGTGAGTCAGCGCACCTGCACTGTGAAATCCGACATCACCGGTGGGAACAGGTGGAACGGCAGCGGCAGCACGGGCCACTCCGTCGGTTGGCTGAAACGAATTTTATAACAATTAAATTAAATTCATGTGAGCTTCATCCTAGCTACGGCTCCAAGTCGTAGGCTCGTGGCAGTTGGTTGAGTCAGCACACCTGCACCGTGAAATTCGACATCACCGGCGGGAACAGGTGGAACGGCAGCGGCAGCCCGGGCCCCGGGCCGAGCAGGCACAGGAACGCGCGCGTGCGGGGCGACTCGGGCATGGCCGCCGACCACGCCGCTACGAGCATCGCGGCTGTTGTTTGCATCACGCTCTGCACCCAGAGCGCGTCGAGCTCTGCGGTGGAGAGTTGCGGCGGTCGGTGTTGGATAGAGGACGCGCATGTGTGTGTGTGTGTGTTCTTGCGTGTGTGCGTGCATGTGTGTGCGAGCATCGCGGCCGTCATCTGCATAACGCTCTGCACCCAGAGCGCGTCATCTCTGCGCATGCGCGCGCATGCAGGGGGGATGTAGGGGGGATTGTTACCTCAAAGACGTTTTTTTGTGTGTGTGTGTGTGAGTGTGTGT
>VFSX01000368.1:37500-65000 GCA_016618255.1 Chlamydomonas sp. UWO 241
TCTGTACGGCTGCGAAACATGGGCCCCTACTAAAACACAACTGACTCGATTGGAGGTTGCCCACTCTAACTGCCTTCGTCGCATTCTGGGTGTGCGCCTGGTCGACCGGCACAGATTAACTTATATTCGGCAGGCGTGCGACACTGAGCCAATTGAGAGCCTTGTGGCAAAGCGATCAATGCAGTGGCTAGGCCATGTGATGCGCATGCCGGCTTCTCGTTTTCCTCGTACGACTTTTGACTGTACAATGGATGTGGCTCGGCAGCAAGGGCGGCCTCCAGCCTCCTCCCGACAATATTTTCCTAAGCTACTGATTCAGCAGCTAGGCGAAAGTAGTGGCACTCGTTCTGATTGGAAGACTTTTTCGGACACGCCGTTTGAGCGTGCTCAGGATAGGGTCGGGTGGAGAGCCGTGGTGTACGGTCCGGCTGTCCCTCAGGCGCCGGACCCTCCACCACGGCGGTCAAGTAGATTGGCAAGCGCCACTTGACCCCCTATCCCCTGGAAGCAGTTCGGACCTATTTTTGAGGCGTTGCACAATAGCTCTCCTCTTTGCTCTGGGACTACACGTTGGCAGGCAGCCGGCTGGTGGCTACCGCCCCTCACAAGTAATTGGTAGGGCCAGAACTGGACTTGGGTCTTGGCGGTGGTACTAGGACTAGAGGTAGTCTTTGCTGGAAAGCCGATGTAACTGTAACTGTATGTATGAGGAGAAACGGTCAACGGAAGGTCAACGATCAATGCGGTTAAAGCAAACTCCGGCTGTGGAATGATTAATTGAAAATCCTGAAAAGTAAATCACTACAGTGACTGTAGACTACCCCAAACAGCGTCTCTGAGAGACATGTCTGGCAAGGAGCATATAGGAGAGGTGGGAGTGCAGGTGGAAGTAAAGCGGAAGTGGAAGTGCGTGGAAGTGCGTGTGGGTAGCGGCGGCGGCGGCAGGTGTGGCTGTGCCATCAGCGGGCGGGGGGTGCGGGTTGCTGCGGACACTCGTGCCGGCACGGCAGCGCCACTGCGTATGGCGTGTGTGCGGTGCGGTGCAGTGCGGTGCGGAGCGGTGTATGCGGTGCGGTGCACGCGGGGTGGGGTGTGTGTCGTCGAGGTTGACGGTCGGTCGACGTCGTCGCCAGCGAGGCCCTCGAGAGGCCCTGCACCCGGTCTGCACGCGGCAGCAGCAGTGGCACGCCGGTCGGCACTAGGCAGTGGGGAGCGGGCAGAAGGAGCGGGCATTCTCTCTGTGTTTGAAGGGGAGGTGGCGCCACACGCGCGCGGTGGCGGGTGCGGTGTGGTCGCTGGGCAGAGCGCTGCGGCGGGTGTGCTACTAGCTTCGCTTCTAGTGGTTTCGGGGGTGGTCTTTTTGGTCCCTTCATGGTTTGTATACCTTGGGCCCCCCCTCCGGCCACTGGAGGGGTTGGGTGAGGATCCTGCACTGTGGTGCTGCTTGTTTGGTGCCCGCCATTACGTGGTTGGCGCTACCGTGGGCTACTTTTGTAGCTCGACCTTTTTGGTGGGCCTCGTGCCTGCTCTCTTAAGTTCCGCTGGAGCTTTGGAACCAAACGTGTGACCGCCGGCAGTAGATTGTAAAACAACTCCATCATTTGCGGGCCGCAGATCGCTCGTCTGCCCCTCATCCCCCAACCCTTGTGTCGGCCCAGTGTCCCACCTCCTCCCACTGCATGTCGCCAGCCTCGGATGCATAGAACCGCAGCGTGATGTGTCGGCCTGCCACCTGTGGGGTGAGAGCAGTGCGTGTGTGTGTGTGCTACGTGTGTGGTGCCAAACAGCGGCTGGCTGCAACAACTCCCATGCATGCATGCATGGATGGATGCATGGAACTTGTGCTGCCACGCCCACTCACGTCTCCATCAACGCGTGCCGCATAGCTGAAGTCGCACATCATGTGGCGTAGGAATAGCCAGGATTCACAGTCCAGGAGCAGCGTGGACTGGCGGATTTGTAGCACTGGCGTTACTAGCCCAGACAGATGGGGGAGCGCCGTCTGGTTGTGCCGCTGACTTGCGAGATCGGCCCAGCCCCCTTCGAGCGTGACGCCGTGCAGTTCCAACTTTGCGCCGACTGTGAGCGGCTGTTGCGAGGACAGCAGCACGCGCGGGGTGGTGTCCATCGACCCCTGGAGTGAACCAATCGCCAACACTGGCGGCACCGCTGCTCCTTGTGGCACGGCGAGCGTCATGCTGTCGCCTGGCTTCAAGATGCACACGTTGCCAGATGCAGAGCACGCCCCGGCGGCCAGAGCTGCGCCTAGAGTCTGCGTCACTCCCTGATGGCACTGCACCCACTGCACAGCAGGTGAGGCCAGCAACAGCAGGACTGGTAGAAGAAAGGCTGCTGCCATGCGGAGCGTGCCGAGGGAGCGTAGGGGCCCATGGCAACAGCCACAACACCCCATAACAATGACTCGTTGCGGTCTTGCGGCCAAGGGACCGCCAGCGCGAGAAGCAGAACCGCCGTGTGTCAGGGCTAGTATGCTAGTATGCTAGTATGCTTCAGATGCTGCATTCCAGTAGAGAGTGACCCGGAGGAAGCTGCGGGCAGCTGGCAACGTGTGCATACGCAAGCTCAGTAGGGTGGGTGCAGGCGTTGCCGTCCCAGGACGTAGTGGGGGTCTGCAAACGTCTGTGGGCAGCTCGTTTGTGTGGGGTGTGGGGAAAATCTACTTAAGTGGACTGGAGTGGGCGTCGCCCTGACCGGGTGGGCAAGACAGTTTAGTGCGAGGCAGGAGCACTTGGAAACCCAAAACACGGCATCAGCGCTGTGTGTTACATCGACACCGACAGTCCGAATCTGCCCATGTGACGCCTGCGTGCGCCTGGATCGCCCAAGATTCCAGAACTATGTAGTTGATCCCTAGCTGGCATTCCATGACGCACATCATCGTCGTCGTCGTCGTTGACAGCGTAACGCAATGAAGCGCTAGACCCTCAGTAAAAACACAAGCCCCGAAACCCACCAAGGCTTTCACACACATGATGATGATGAGAGTTTTACAGTCCACTTCTGGCGGTCACACAGCCCCCCAACACAGTTCCCCGCGGTGACAAACCGCAAAGAACTACTTCACACGGTTCTGAGAGCGGGTATGCGAGCCCATGTCCACACTCGACAAACACTGAGGCGGCACGCCCCTGACTCATTCCCACCTTAGCTCCTCCGCCACCCCCAGGGCCCCACACGGCCCGGAGTGCCTCAGCACCGTCTCCCCCGCTCCCCCTGACAAAAGTAGTATTGCGCTCCACTAGAGAGTTGCATCGCGATCAAGCGGGTCCTGTGAAAGGGCAAAACCACAGATTCCAAATGCATGTCATTCATGTCGTTCATTGGAGGATGGGGTTTGGTGGGGAGGGTGTGGATGGGTCTTGGAGTGTGGGGCTGCCTTGTAAGTGTGGATGGCGTTACCGTGGGCTACTTTTTGATGATGTTTGGTTACAATCCACTTCTGGCGGTCACACGTACGGTTCCAAAGCTCCAGTGGGACTTAGAGAAACAAGGCTCAAGGCCCACAAAAGGTCAAGCTACAAGTAGCCCACGGCAACGCCATCCACACTTGGTGGCGGGCGCCAAGCAAGCAGCACCACTGTGCAGGCTGCACACCCAGCCCCTCAAATGGCCAGAGGGCGGACCCAAGGTATAAAACCATGAAGGGACCAAAAAGCCCTCCCCCAGACCACCGGAAGCGGGGCTAGTAGCACACCCGCCGCAGCACTCTACTCAGCGACCACACCTCACTCGCCACCGCACGCGTGTGGCGCCACCTCCCCTTCAAAAACACCCCCAGAGGGAATGCCATCTAGCAAGCAGCTAGCTACTTGTAGCTTGACCTTTTGTGGGCCTTGAGCCTTGTTTCTCTAAGTTCCACTGGAGCTTTGGAACCGTACGTGTGACCGCCAGAAGTGGATTGTAACCAAACATCATCATTGTAAGGTTGGAGTGAGTTCCCGCTGCCTGGTGTGGGGGAAGAAGTATGGGGGGGAGAAGTGCGGCATCCATCGTCGGATCAGCATCTACAGCATCACACACAAGCCTCCTACACACGCGTCAACACAAAGAGCTCAGCTGGCAAGTTGCTAGCTCTGTCGCCATGGTCGAGGCTACGAGCAGCAGGGCTGATGGAGACAGTAAAACTCCCCCCTCCACCAGCGCGTCGAGCCTCGCCCGAGTTGTGGTTGTGCATGATATGTTCAACCTGTTTTGCGTTGGCGGCCTCGTGGCACTCACTGTCGTGTACCTGGCGACGGGCTCTCTCGGATGCTTTTGGGCTCTCCATGGCACTACAGGCATTTATTTTGCCAGCGACGTACTGTGGGTCATCCTGCAACCAGCGTGCGTGAAGGTGCGCGCTCTGCGGGGCCCTGAACTGTAGTGCCATCATAGGGGTTTCGCATGCATGCATGCATGGCCATTGCACTGCCAGGAACCCCATGACCCCCTCGCTGTCCTTCTGCCTATCCTGGTACTAGTACCTCTGACCCCGCACGCACGTGCACACACACGCAAACTGTGCACCCTGTCTGGCCCAAGTGACAGGGGGGGGGGCACACACACACACACACACACACACATACACACACACATATGCACACACACGCATACACACACGCACTCACACACGTACACACACACACGCATGCTAACTGCCCACCCACCCGTCCACGCGACGCCAGGGCCCGGCCGACATCATCATCCACCACATCCTGACTGCGCTCTACCTCCTCATCCCGTACTACCACGCGCGCTACCGCGTGCTCATGGCGGTCAACTGTGGGTGGCTGGGGTGCTGCTGAGGAATAGGAACTGACCAGACAGACAAACAGAGCAGCGGTCTGGAGTAGGACCTAAAATCAGGGCCTGAAGTCAGGACCTAAGTCAGGCCCTAAGTCAGGACCTAAAGTCAGGACACAGCGCCTGCTCAATCAGTCAGATCAATAGTGACCAATGAGGTGCACGATTGGCTGTGTACTACAGCTCAGTAGGTGCTGCTGGGCTCACACGGCCCAATGGCGCCCAGCAGCGCGCAGGGGTTGGCAATTTGAGGCACGGCCCTGAAACTAGGTCTTAGGGTCGGGGTTTTCAGGGTGTGTGGGGTCGGACGGAGTCAGTGACGGCACCGCCTCTGAAGTGTGTGTGCAGAGTGTGATTTTCTGGACCTGGCCCCATCCAGGAAGAGGGGCCGTCGGGGCTGGCACTCGGGCCACAGGTCCCCCATACATTGGCCAACTTAAGTCTGGAAGTAGGGGCCCAGTCGTGCAGCCCAGCAGCATGTGGGCTGCATGCACGTGCCAAATGGATTACTTCACCCCGCGGATTAATCCGTCCTCGGTCCTTATTATAGCCGCGCCACGCATTCTTCTCTCGGGACAGCGTGCTTGCCAGCTTGCGTGCCGGAAGCTGCACGGGAAGCCTCCCATGCAGGTCGTCTTCCAGCTGTCAGGCACAGCCCACAGCCGCCCTCTCCTCACACGTGCACCAGTGTTTCCGTTAGCCAACACGCAACCTGCAAACCTGCAAAACAGCGGGTTGAGATTGGCACATTCAGGCTGGCGCTGCTGGTTGAGATTGCGCAAATTTCAACGTGAAGGGTGTCAAAAATGACGTTTTCACACCCTTTTCGCAAAAATAAACGCGTCATGCATGCCGGAAGCTTCACACGGGACACACAGCTTCCCTTCAAGCAAGTATAAGGGGGGGGGCGCTCACGCACCACAGCCCTTCCCTCACACGCACACGCCCCCCCCCCTCTGCCCGTCCGAACACAGTGCTCATCGAGATCAACACGTGGCTGCTCATCGCAAAGCGCCACTACAAGAACCCGGCTCTAGAGGTGGGAGGCTTTTCTGTTTGTCGTAGGCCGTCTCAGGAGGTATTTTGCCCCCTGTTGCATCCCATCTTTGTCACGCGGGACTGCTTTGACAAACTGAACAGATCGAGGCGTGAATCACACGGCCAGTGCCGTCCCCTTGAGGATGACAAATATATATTTTGTTTTCAGTTTTTTGTTGTTTTCTGGGAGCTGACGCGCGGAACGTCCCGTTGACCGCCTTGGCCGCGGCCTCAGCGTTGACTGTTGACCATCAAATATAGGCCATTTTTAAGCTCTCGACAAGATCCATCTGATGGGATCGTCAGACCATCAAGGAACTTGGTTGGTTGAGCTCTGTCTGATGGGATGGTCAGTAGCCAAACGGCTCCCAATGGCTCACAGCAGCGGAAAACAAAATGACTGATGTCAAAACGTGTGGTGGCGACGGCAGGTCCCTCGCGTGCGCTCGTGGGCGCCAGGCGGCCCTCCCAACGTGGGGTGTTGCAGCCCTCGTGATGATGACGGATGTTACAGTCAGGACCGCCATACATGACCCCTAGCACTGATGAACTCCCCGCCCCCCCAGTGTCCCCTGGAAAGGATTTTAGTACTTATGTATTTTCCTTCTCCAGCAACCGCTCATACCAGGCGCAATACAGAGCGGGTTTGCACGCAACGCATACCGCTGTGCTGCTCTCGGCGAGAGCAGCACAGCCAACGCACCCCTCCGCGCCCTCTCATACCAAGTGTGGGGTGGTTTTCTGGGAAATGGGAAATCCGGCCCCGAGCGGTATACGGCTTGCAGGGGGATCACTGCCCCCCCCACACTCCCACCCGCCATACAGGCCTTCTACGCGACGTGGCTGTCGATGTGACTGGTCACGCACCCTGACCTGTAGACCCTGACTCGTGTCGCATAAACCCTCGCGCACGCGCACGCATGCACGCACACACACACACACACACACACATGCCTGTCACAGGCCGCCTCCTACTACTTGACGTGGCTGTCGATGTGACTGGTCGCGCACCTTGACCTGTAGACCCTGACTCGTGTCGCATAAACCCTCGCACACGCGCATGCATGCACTCACTCACACACACACACACACACACACACACACACACACATGCACCTGCCTGTTGCCACACACACACACACACACACATGCACACACACACTCACACGTACACGCACACACACACACGCGCCTGCCACATGCCGCCTTCTACTATGTTGCTGTCGATGCAACTGGTCGCATACCCGGACCTCTAGATTTCAACCCTAGGCACAGAAACCCTTAAACTTGTGCACACACACTCACACACACACACACACACACGCACGCACACACACACACGCACTCGCACACACACACACACGCCTGCCACAGGCCGCCTTCTACGCGACGTGGGTGTCGATGCGACTGGTCGCGTACCCCCTCCTGGCGCTTCACTACTGCCACCTCTACTACCATCACTCCCTGGAGATGGGCACGTTTGCAAACGTGGTGCTGCTCGGACCGTTCCTCCAGGTACCATGTATACCCACACTTGTGCCTTTGTGTGTAGGGGTGCTTATTAAGGTCCGAAATAACTACGTTGAGAGTGCCTTTGTGCTTCACTACTGCCACCTGTGCGTACCATCACTCGCTGGGAGATGGGCAAACGTGGTCTGCTCGTCCTATTCCTCCAGGTATGGTTATGGCAAAACTAGTGGCACTCGTTCTGATTGGAAGACTTATTCGGGCAAGGCGTTTGAGCGTACTCAGGATAGGTTCGGGTGGAGAGCCGTGGTGTAAGGTCCGGCTGCCCCTCAGGCGCTGGCCCCTCCACCTCGGCGGTCAAGTAGATTGGCAAGCGCCACTTGACCCCCTATTCCCTGGAAGCAGTTAGGACCTATTTTGAAGGCGTCGCACAATAGCTCTCCTTGTTGCTCTGGGACTACACGTTGGCAGGCAGCCGGCTGGTGGCTACCGCCCCTCAGAAGTAATTGTTAGGGTCAGAACTGGACTTGGGTCTAGGCGGTGGTACTAGAACTAGAGGTAGTCTTTGCTGGAAAGCCGATGTTACTGTAACTGTATGGTTATGGAGTGTAGGTACAATCATGTGATGCGTATTATCGGTCATGAGCTGGCGTTGCTCGTCCACTTTGGTAGGCTGGAGCATTCGTGGGTGTTCTCTAGTAGGAGAGTAGCCTGCTAAGCCAGAAACCCGGGGTAACGTGTGTGCTGCGCACCTAACAGGCAGCATATTCGAATTGTCTCGGCGATGAGTAACATTCGAGCAGACAGGTGGCTGGCTACTGGCGAGGTAGGGCCCTTAGTAGGTTTAACACGCTTTACCTGTTTGACACGGACCCAGTACAGCTTAGGTGCCCCTGTACAGACATACGGACAGACAGACAGACAGACAGACAGACAGACAGACACGACAAACAGACACGGTACCCCGGTACAGACACGGTTCATGCTTTGACAGGTTTGACACGGAACCTGGGGCGCGTTGAGGACTCGCTAGAGGAGGCCATATGTCTAGAAGGGGGTTTCTGTTAGGAGAGCCCGCGAGCCCACACAGCGTGCCAGCCTGCCAATGGCCCTTTGCATGCTCTCCTAACAGAGCCCCTTGGACTTCCTAGTCTTAAGCCTGACGAACCCATGCCCCGGGGTCTTCCGGGCGCGTGCGTGTTGAAGCGTAAAAATGCATCTGCCTTGAAACCGGGTGGGCCGCGCGTTAGCGCGCGCGCCTCCTCTTCCCCCCCTCCACAAAAACACGCACCCACCGCCCAACTGCATATACCGTGGGTGAGTCGTGCCTAACGCACGTGCTCCCCCCCCTCCCCCGCCCAACTTGCGCCACGCCTCAGGGCTATCTCTCGTTCCTCAACTACTGGTGGACGATCGCGATGGTGCGCGGGCTCGTGGCAAAGCAGCGGCGCGGCGCGCGCGACACGCTCGCCACCCCGGACAAGGCAGCCCCCCTCCTGGGGGCAACGGCGGCGGCAGCGGGAAGCGGCGGCGGCGAGTCGGGTCCGAAGCAATCGGCGCCGCCAGCGGGCGCGGTTCACATCGACGCCGACGCAGCAGCCGACGCAGCTGCCACGACGGGGCCGGTGCGTCGACCCGGGCGGGCGGCTAGGGCGTGATGCAGGGAGGCACGCGCCCCTGCCGCCAGCTTGTCTCCCATCCCCACCAGCCGCCGCCGCTGCCCGCGGGCGCGGTTCACATCGACGCCGACGCCGCAGCCGACGCAGCAGCCACGACAGGGCCGGTGCACCGACCCGGGCGGGCGGCTGAGGCGTGATGGAGGAGGCACGCCCATGCCGCCAGCTCGTGACGCCCATCCCCACCAGCCGCCGCCGCCGCCCGCGGGCGTGGTGCAGCGCCGCCGACGCAACAGCCGACGCCGCACCCACGACGGGGCCGGTGCGCCAACCCGGGCGGGCGGCCAAGGCGTGATGGGAGTAGGCACGCCCTCCTGTACACGCGCCTGCCGCCCAGGTTTCGGCTCCCATCCCATCCACCAGCCAGCGCCACCCTCGGGCTCGGTGCGCAGCTCCGCTGGCGCTGGCGGCGCGCGTGCCCCCGCCGCTTCCGATGCTTGCGCGCCCGCCGCGGGTGCCGAGGGTGTGACGGGGCCAAAGCGGCGGCCAGACCAGGTGCCAAAGGCGTGCAGTGCGGGCTAGGTGCGTCGCTGCAACGGGCACCCGGCGGCTAGTGGCAGCTGGTTGTGGGTGAGCGGGCGTGCGCGCCGCTGCTGCGGCCGGGGCCGGTGCACCAAGGCGTGATAGAGTTTTTGATTTAGAGAGAGAGGCCGCGCAGTTGTCTGTTGTGCACTTAAGAGAGACAGAGACAGAGTGGTTGTACGAGCGACAGAGCTGGTAGCGCTTCGCGCGGCCTTTGGCTTTCCTGCATCCGCGCCGCGCAGCCCTAGCAAGGGGACTGGGACTTCGCATGTAATACCTTGAGTCGTCCACGCCAGCCCCCTGCTGCCGCCAACTTACCTAGGCCTCACCGTTCTCTGTCACGAGGGCCATGAGAGAGAGGGCCACCAGCCCTGGCGCTGCGTGTGAACGTTCTCACGTGACCATGTCTGCGTCCTTGGTTACCGCTTTCACGGGTGGGTAGTGCTCACATATCTAGCAGCACACTGGCTTGCAACAGATCTAGGCGCAGGCATTGCCATCACTGCCATCAAATGTCACAAGAGCCCGCGACGTTCCGCTTGCACTACCGGGCCAAGCCTACGCCTCCTCCGCGCGCATGCCTCACGTGCGCATCACCGCCACGCCGACCATGTCCTCGCGGTCATCAAAGTACCTGCAGGCGCGTGTGTGCGTGTGTGAGTGGCACTCCCTCAAGCAGTGGTTCCGCTCAGGATTTGGGGAAAAGTATGGCTCAACCCGGGCCTCAAGGCTCACTTGCTCAAACCGCGCAATTTCAACCCGCAGCATCAGCCCCGATCGGCCAAACTCAACCCCGTGTTGCAGGTTTGCGGGTTACGGGTTGGCTAACGGAAACACTGCCCTCAAGGCGACAATTGGTCACCCGCTATGCTCAAGACGCCCTCGTGCAGACCTCTGGAGCGATGTCGCCTCGACTGCCTAATCGATCACACACACCGCCCTGCCCCCCCCTCCACACATACGCACACACTCACTCCAGCTACCGCCGTGCCTCCCCCCCCCCACAACACACACATGCGCACACGCCCACACGCCATCAGCGGCGTCCAACAGACTGCTAGATCGACCAAAAGCGCCGAGCACGGTCGTATACGCCTCTGTAGAGGTGTCCCTGGCTGATAACATCCAACATCATGGCCACACACACTCAATCCAGCTCCCTCCCCCCCACCCACACACACGTGCACACTCACTCAAGCTTGGTGAGGTGCTTGGTGAAGGCAAAGTCGTCCGGGTGGTCGTCCATGAGCTTGATGAAGTCGGGCGCGCCTGTCGTTCGTTCGGGGCAGGGGGAGGGGGCACGCCTCATAAGGCAACGCGTAACAAGACTTCCTTCTGTCTTGATGAGCAAGGGGGAAGGGGAGGGAAGGCAAAGGGGCGTGCCTGCGGCGCGGGCTCGTTTGTTCGGGGTGGGGTTGGTGTGTGTGTGGGGGGGGGGGGGGGGGCACGCCTTGTGAGCCACTGGAGCAGGCTTCCTGATAAAACATGCTTTCGGCGGCGACGGCGCGTGCCTGCGAGCATTCCCGAGGAGCAAAGTGACTTGGGATTGGCTGCGGGAGAAGACGAAAAGGTGTCTGTCATTCAGAGATCCACGTCGCCTTGCCGCTCCCGAGCCTGAAACCGGAGATGACAGGCTCCGCTAGGCCTAGCCAGTGCTTCTTCAATTGATTTCAACTAATTAATTCTCACAGCTGGGCCGCTGGCGGCCAGGATTAAAATCGGCCCAAACCGGCCCAAACCGACAAAAACGGCAAAAATCGACCAAAATCGGGCGGTAAACCCTAAAAAATAAATAAACTATTTCCGCCCAGAAACCGCCGTAGGCGGTAAACAGCCCAATCGAAGAAGCACTGGGCCTAGCGTAGGTCATAGCGTCTAATACAAGCTTTCGGCGGCGACGGCGCACGCCTGGGGCGGCGACGGAGCACGCCGCCCTACCACAGCACCGACGTCCGGGACGCGCAAGTCAAGGCGGTCATAGCGCCCGAGGCGGTCGGGGTGCGCCTCGGGCGGTGGTGGGCGCCTCAGGCGGTCAAGGCTGGCGACTGAGGCTGTCTCGGCGCGCCTGGGGCGCCACCTCATCCGCGCAAGTCGAGACGCGCCCGAGGCGCCGCATCGGGCGTTAGTATGTGAAACGAAGAAGAAACTGCTGTTTTCACAGCCATTTCAAAGACGCAGAACTAATTAAAACCGCATGGAGTAGGAAACCGCTGGGACCACCCACCCGGGAATATCAGGTTGCCTGCGACGGCGACGCTGCCCTTGGGCAGCAGAGCCGGGAGAGCCGGAAACCAGATTGCGTTTCACAGCAAGTTCACGAACCCAGAATCAATTTAAAACCCAAAGAGAAAATCGCTGCCCAGTCCCAGATCTTAGGACTTCCCACCTGGGAAAATCAGGATGTCTGCGACTGCGACGCTGCCCTTTGGCAGCACGCCCGCCGCACGCAGGCGCTAGTCTAGAAATTGCTGTGAACAGAAGAAAAAGAAGAAGACGAAGAAGAAGAGGAAGAAGAAGGAGAAATGAAACGACAACATCACCGCCCCCCCACCTGGGAATATCAGGTTGTCCGCGACGGCGACGCTGTCCTTTGGCAGCATGCCCGCCGCGCGCAGGCGCTTGAAGTCGGCGACATAGAGGTCCTTCCAGTGGTCGATGAAGACCTGCGTTGGTGGTTGTTTTGGAGGTTGTTTGGACGTTGTTTGGAGGTTGTTTGGAGGCTATTGGGAGGTTGCTGGGAGTTTAGAGGTCCGTCCAGTGGTGGATGAAAGCCTGTGATCGGTGGGTGTTTTGGAGGCTGTTGGGAGGTTGGTTGGGAGGTTGGTTGGGAGGTTGTTGGGAGGTTGTTGGGCGATTGTTGGGAGGTTGAGGTCCTTCTAGTGGTCGATGAAGGCCTGGTGGGTAGGTGTTTTGGTGGTTGTTGGGTGGCTAGGCGGAGGTTGCTGGGAGGATGTTGGGAGTTGTTGCGAGGTTAAGAGGTCCTTTCGTTGGTTGATGAAGACCTGCGGTCGGTGGGTGTTTTCGAGGTTGTCGGGTGGGTGTTTATGAGTTTTTTGGGAGATTTTTGGGAGGTTGCGGAGGTTTTCGGGAGGTTGGTCGGGAGGTTGTTGGGAGGTTTAGAGGCCCTTACCAGTGGTCAATGAAAGCCTGTGCTCGGTGGGTGCTTTGGAGGTTGTTGGGAAGCTGGTAAGGAGGTTGTTGGGAGGTTGCTGGAGGTTGTTAGGAGGTTGTTGGGAGGTTGTTGGGAGGTTGGGAGGTTTAGAGGTCCTTGCCAGTGGTAAATGAAGACCTGCGGTCGGTGAGTGTTTTGGAGGTTGTTGGGAAGCTGGTAAGGAGGTTGTTGGGAGATTGCTGGGAGGTTGTTAGGAGGTTGTTGGGAGGTTGTTGGGAGGTTGTTGGGAGGTTGGCAGGTTTAGAGGTCCTTACCAGTGGTAAATGAAGACCTGCGGTCAATGGTGTTTTGGCGGTTGTTGGGAAGCTGGTAAGGAGGTTGTTGGGAGATTGCTGGGAGGTTGTAAGGAGGTTGTTGGGAGGTTGTTGAGAGGTTGTTGGGAGGTTGGGAGGTTAAGAGGTCCTTACCAGTGGTAAATGAAGACCTGCGGTCGGTGGGTGTTTTGGAGGTTGTTGGGAGCCTGGTAAGGAGGTTGTTGGGAGGTTGCTGGGAGGCTAGGAGGAGGTTGTTGATAGGTTGTTGGAAGGTTGTTTGGAATCGAGCACTCGTGCTGTTTGTCATCTGGGTAACAGTTACAGTTACATCGGCTTTTCAGCGAAGACTACCTCTAGTCTTAGTACCACCGCTTAGACCCAAGTCCAGTTCTGGCCCGAACAATAACTTGTGAGGGGCGGTAGCCACCAGCCGGCTGCCTGCCAACGTGTAGTCCCAGAGCAAAAAGGAGAGCTTTCTGGGTGGGTGCGGTGAAATGGAGTGTGACCGGTGGTTGTCGAAACCGACACCACCTGTCGATGCTGGCTCCTGCCACCCCTCCCCCCGCTCACCCGCCCGCCCGCCTGTAACAGCTACCCTTGTGCATGTCCAGTAAGGAGTTAGCACGAAGGGTGCTATATGTCAGGACCAGCCAGTGGCCTAACATCTCGAGATCCGACCTCTCAAATCCCTCTCTGGTAAGAGGGTAGAGCTGGGAACTCACACCTGCTCTCCTCGTTAAACCACGCATACACGCACCAGGTCAAGGGGCCCCACGCCGTGCGCACTGAGCACGCCAATCGCGGCCTCGCAGTCGCCAATAAGCACCTCGACAACGTCTTGCAGGCCGGCGTGTGCCTGGAGGTGTGTGTGTGTGTGTGTGTGTGCAGCCTGGCAGTCTCCGAGGAGCACCTCGACAACTTCCTGTAGGCCAGGCACAGGCGTGTGTGTGTGTGTGCGTGTGTGTATGTGTGTGTGTGCGTGTGTGTGTGTGTGTGCGTGTGTGTGTGTGTGTGTGTGCATGCGCATGTGTGTGTGTGTGTGCATCCTCGCAGTCTCCAAGGAGAACCTCAAAAACGTCTTGTAGGCCAGCGTGTGCCTGAAGGCACGCGTGTGTGCGGGGGGGGGGTGCGTGCGTGTGTGCAGGTGTATGTGTGTGTGTTTGTGTGCGTGTGTGTGTGTGTGCGTGTGTGTGTGCGTGTGTGTGTGCAACCTACCGTCTCAGAGGAGCACCTCGACAACTACCTGTAGGCCGGCGTGTGCCTGTAGGTACGCGCGCGTGTGTGATTGTGCGTGTGGTTGCATGGCACACAGTGCCACGGTGCCGTGTCTCGGGTTTCAGAGTGCTCCTGCCTCGCACTTGCCGTCGTCGTTGAAAGCATAACACAACGGGGGCGCCAAGACCCTAACTAAAAAACCTACAAAACACACAAGGCCCGGAAACAGACTCTAGCCACAGAAGCGATCCCCCCCCCCCATCACAGTGACCCCCCCCCCCCCGTTGTGACGAACCGTCAAAGAAGACTACCCGCATGGTTCGCACTTGGACTGTGCTGCCCACCCAGGTCAGGGGAGCAGGCAAGTGGTAACTCACACAGCATACACAACACATCCAACTGGATCCATCCAGCCTCGCCCCCCCCTCCCTCCCCACACACACACATGCATGCATGTATGCACACAACACACATGGATCGCGCACGCGATCACACACACACAAAATGGTCCCTAGTATAACTATGCAAACAAAAAAGGGCCCAGAGCAGCGCCTTCGTGCCCTGCCACCGCGTCCCCCCCCCCCCCCACACACAGTGCCAAGCACCACACGCACACACACACACCACACACACACACAACAACAACAACAACAACAAAACACACCTGGATCGCGCGCGCGATGGCAGCGAACCGTGCGTCGACCTCAACGCAGTACAGCTTGGCACCGGGCGGGAGCCTCGAAGCGATGCGCACGCTCGAGTAGCCACAGTAAGTTCCGACCTCCATGAAGACACGCGCGCCGCGTGCGACGGCGGCCGTGACCTGTGTGTGCGCGTGTGTGCGCGTGTGTGTGTGTGTATGTGTGTGTGTAGCCGCAGTACGATCCGACCTCCATAAACACACGCGCGCCGCATGCGACAGCGGCCGTGACCTGTGTGTGTGTGTGTTGTGTGTGTTCGTGTGTGTGTGTGTGTAGCCGCAGTACGTTCCGACCTCCATAAACACACGCGCGCCGCATGCGATGGCGGCCGTGACCTGTGTTTGCGTGTGTGTTTGCGTTTCTGTGTGCGTGTGTGTGCGTGTGTGCGCGCGTGTGTGTGTGTGTGTAGCCGCAGTAGGTTCCGACCCCCATGAACACACGCGCGCCGCATGCGACGGCGGCCGTGACCTGTGTGTTTGCGTGTGTGTTTGCGTTTCTGTGTGCATGAGTGTGTGCGTGTGTGTGTGTGTGTGTGTGTGTAGCCGCAGCACGTTCCGACCTCCATGAAGACACGCCGCGCCGCGTGCGACGGTGGCCGTGACCTGTGTGTTTGCGTTTCTGTGTGCGTGAGTGTGTGCCTGCGTGTGTGTGTGTGTGTGTGTAGCCGCAGTACGTTCCGACCTCCACGAACACACGCGCGCCGCATGCGACGGCGGCCGTGACCTGTGTGTTTGCGTGCGTGCGTGTGCGCGCGTGTGCGTGTGTGTGCGTGGTCGATTTTACAGTCTTGTTGAACGCCTTTAATGGCGTATTAGACTTGTGCTTGCGCACTCAATCCCTGAGGCAGGCAGATACTATCACCCGTACTAGTCCACTCAGTGGATACACATTGACTGTGTCCATCCCACTAGCTCTAGTACATCTGGTCGCGCCATGCGTCTCAGTTCGGGCAGCCAGCCTGGCCACCCTCCTCCTCCTCCGTTCATCACGTGGTGCACGCCCGACATGCCGCCAGCCTCCATGCATGGCGCTTGCGCTGCGAGGGCGCTTGCTGCCAGTGCACCTCCGTCGTCATGTGTCTCATGCAAGTAAGATTCGCCCTGCATGGAGACCCTCCATGCAGGTCACTGAAGTGCCCCGCGATTCGTGCCGTAGCTGCAGTCCGTAGGCCGAAGCCGTCGCCGCAGCCGATGTCAGTAGCCGTGGCCGATGCAGATGCAGATGCAGATGCCCAGAGGGCGGACGTGTAGCCGATGCGATGCGAGTGCAGATGCAGGGTGTCCCTGGCCGTAGCCGAAGCCTTAGCCGATGTCAATCAATAGCCGATGCCCATAGCCGGTGCCCTGGCTGTAGCGTAGCTGCAACCTCTGCCCTGTGCCGGTGCCCGTGGCTGCATGGGGTACCGACGATGGCGGCGCCGACTTCTGCCAGCAGCCTGCCCTCCGTCCCCGCATGCCTCACAGTTGCCTGCCTTATGACGCTGTGTCTCAAACAGCCACTAGCGCTCTGGATCAGGGCGAATCGGCGACATAGCCGATTTCCCAAAACCCAGAGTCGCTCACGCTGCAGCAGCACCCTGTCAGCCCAGTTGGTCCGCCATTGGCGGCGTCGGGGCGGGAGCCCCCGACGATTTTGACGCCACTTGAAGTTTTTGTGTGTGCGTGTGTGTGTGCGTGTGTGTGCGTGTGTGTGCGTGTGTGGTCGCAGTACGTTCCGACCTCCATGAACACACGCGCGCCGCATGCGACGGCGGCCGTGACCTGTGTGTGTGCGTGTGTGTTTGCGTTTCTGTGAGCGCGTGTGTGTGCTTGCATGCGTGTGTGTGTGTGTGTGTGTGTGTGTAGCCGCAGTACGTTCCGACCTCCATGAAGACACGCGCGCCGCGTGCGACGGCGGCCGTGACCTGTGTGTGTGTGTGTGTGTTCGAGTGTGTGTGTGTGTATGTATGTGTGTAGCCGCAGTACGTTCCGATCCCCATGAACACACGCGCGTCGCATGCGACGGCGGCCGTGACCTGTGTTTTTGCGTGTGTGTGTGTGTGTGTGTGTAGCCGCAGTACGTTCCGACCTCCACAAACACACGCGCGCCGCATGCGACGGCGGCCGTGACCTGTGTTTTTGCGTGTGTTTGCGTTTCTGTGTGCGTGAGTGTGTCCGTGCGTGTGTGTGTGTGTGTGTGTAGCCGCAGTACGTTCCGACCTCCACGAACACACGCGCGCCGCATGCGACAGCGGCCGTGACCTGTGTTTTTGCGTGTGTGTTTGCGTTTCTGTGTGCGTGTGTGCGTGCGTGTGTGCGTGTGTGTGTGTGTGTGTGTGTGTGTGTAGCCGCAGTACGTTCCGACCTCCACGAACACATGAGCGCCGCGTGCGACGGCGGCCGTGACCTGTGTGTTTGCGTGTGTGTGCGCGCGTGTGTTCGACAAGCTATATGGCGGGGAGACCAAGCTCAGCGACGAGACCCTGAACCAGCTGGAGAACGATGTAGCGGCGTTTGAGCTCACACGCGCCACAGAGGTGGACGAGGCGCACGGGCGCCCCCCTGACCTGGCTGAGACGGAGGCGTGTGTGCGAGCGTTGCGCTCGGCCGCCGCTCCGGGCGGTGACCAGCTGGACGCCATGCTGTTGCGGTGCCCACCTGCCATCGCATGGCTCCACCGGGTCATCATCGCCGTATGGCGGTCGGGAGAGCCCCGAGGGAATGGAAAACTGCTATTATCACACCGTTATATAAGGGGAAGGGTCCGCGTGACTCCCCTGGTAACTACCGCGGTATAAGCCTTCTCTCTATTGCCGGGAAAGTGTACGCTGCCATACTTCTGCACCGCGTCTCCACGCAGGTTGATGGTCAGTTGCATGAGGCTCAGTGTGGTTTCAGAAAAAGCAGAGGCACTGTTGATGCGATTTTTACTCTGCGCTCGCTGAGCGCGGCACATGCCGAGTACAAACAATGCATGGCTGTGGCATTTGTCGACTATTCTAAAGCTTACGATTGCATAAACCGTGCGGCACTGTGGAGAGTCCTTAGATTATATAGTGTTCATCCGCACATTATTGATCTGTTGGAGGATCTTCACACCAACACTGCAGCTGCCGTGCGGCTGGGAAAATCGGGCACGAATTCCCCGTGTCGTCTGGTGTGCGACAGGGGTGCGTCATTGCTCCTGTGTTGTTCAATGTTTTTATTGACCACATGATGATGATGATGGATCTTACAGTCTGTGTGACACCAGTAATGATGTATAAGACCGGTGTCGGCGCTAGCGCCCGACACCTTAAACTCAGTTTCAGTGGGAAACTGGCTGGCTACCTGGTAGGGGTGAGGGTAAACCCCCACACGCGCGCACGCACTGGACCTAGACAGGACACTGGGCCCCCAGATCCACCCTATACCACCCAGGTAGTGACAGCAACGCATTGTTGGTGTGCGCCTGTGTTCTACTACTAGTCCCGCCGCCGCCATTGGCTCCAGCAATCTCCTCCATGCCCGCCAGCAATCTCCTCCACGCCCGCCAGCAATCTCCTGTATGCCCGCCAGCAATCTCCTCCATGCCCGCCAGCAATCTCCTGTATGCCCGCCAGCAATCTCGTCCATGCATGGGCGCCGCCATGCGATCTCCATGCGCCGCGCCGCGCTCCATGCGCGCCAGCACCCGTACCACCCGCCTCATTCCCGTTCTTTAGCCATTCCCCGTGACACCTATGGCTGATCCTTGTTCCGCCGTCCCCTTTGGCATCTGTAACCCGTATCCTCTCCCTGTAGCCTCATTCCCCGTTCTTAACCGCCATCTCCATTATGGTGCCCGCCCGCTGGTGGGGCCTCGCCTCGCCCCATGCCGCACGGCTAGTGTATTGATTGCTGCGCCATCTATAATCTGCGCCTTGGGGCAGGGAACCCCTGCGCCACAACCTCCTCACAAAGCCTAGCCGCATGTGCCTCGCTTCCCATGTTTCTCAATTTCTCGCCATCCGCTTCCATGCTGCCGCCTGCAATCTCCTCCACGCCCGCGAGCAATCTCCTCCATGCCCGCCAGCAATCTCCTCCATGCATGCACGCGCAGAGCGCCGCCATGCAACCCCCATGCGCCGCGCGCGCCATGCGCGCGCCGCGCCCGCCAGCCTTGTCCGCCGTCCCCTGTCATGCATAACCCGTAGCCTCATCCCCGGTAGCCGCATTCCCCGTTCTTAGCCGCCATCTCCATTATGGTGCCCGCCCTCTGGTGGGGCCTCGCCTCGCCCCATGCCGCACGGCTGGTGCATCGATCGCGTCGCCATCTAATAATCTGCGCCTTGGGGCAGGGAACCCCTGCGCCGCAACCTCCTCACAAAGCCTAGCCGCATGTGCCTCGCTTCCCATGTTTCTCAATTTCTCGCCATCCGTCTCTCTCTTCCATCCAGGCACAGTAAACCATTAGGAGCCGCAATCTGCTTGAGTTCCGATCGTTGTGAGAGGGGGTGCATGCTCGCCGCAATTCTCGCCATCGTGCATCGTGCTCTCCATCGTACCGCTGCCCCATCTGCCACATAGCCTCGCCCCATCAGGACCAGTTCATCAGTAGCGCTGTGCGTCACAGCCGCTCAGGGTAAATTTCCAGATTTTCAGCCGCCCAGTACCAAGCGCAGTTGTCCCGGTTGTCCGCCATCGAGCGGCGCCAGGGCGGGAGCCCCTGGCGAAGAGCTTATCACATAGTGAAAAAGGCGCTAGACATGATGCCAGAGGGGGCTGGCGTGTCAGTCGTGACCCGAGCCGGCGGCTCTCTGTTGTCGTTGTTGGTTGAGCGCATAGTAATGCTGATGTATGCCGACGATTTATGTTTATGTACAACTATAAGTGCTAGCTCTATATTTGTTGTTAAGTTCACAAGCTCTTCGCCAGGGGCTCCCGCCCTGGCGCCGCTCGATGGCGGACAACCGGGACAACTGCGCTTGGTACTGGGCGGCTGAAAATCTGGAAATTTACCCTGAGCGGCTGTGACGCACAGCGCTACTGGTGAACTGGTCCTGATGGGGCGAGGCTATGTGGCAGATGGGGCAGCGGTACTATGGAGAGCACGATGCACGATGGCGAGAATTGCGGCGAGCATGCACCCCCTCTCACAACGATCGGAACTCAAGCAGATTGCGGCTCCTAATGGTTTACTGTGCTGGATGGAAGAGAGAGACGGATGGCGAGAAATTGAGAAACATGGGAAGCGAGGCACATGCGGCTAGGCTTTGTGAGGAGGTTGCGGCGCAGGGGTTCCCTGCCCCAAGGCGCAGATTATTAGATGGCGACGCGATCGATGCACCAGCCGTGCGGCATGGGGCGAGGCGAGGCCCCACCAGCGGGCGGGCACCATAATGGAGATGGCGGCTAAGAACGGGGAATGCGGCTACCGGGGATGAGGCTACGGGTTATGCATGCCAGGGGACGGCGGACAAGGCTAATGCGTCACGGCGCATGGGTAAAGAACGGGGAATGAGGCTACGGGAGCTGGCGGGCGCGGCGCGCGCACGGCGCGCGCGGCGCATGGGGGTTGCATGGCGGCGCTCTGCGCGTGCATGCATGGAGGAGATTGCTGGCGGGCATGGAGGAGCTTGCTTGAGGGCAAACAGGAGATTGCTCGCGGGCGTGGAGGAGATTGCAGGCGGGCATGGAAGCGGATGGCGAGAAATTGAGAAACATGGAAGCGAGGCACATGCGGCTAGGCTTTGTGAGGAGGTTGTGGCGCAGGGGTTCCCTGCCCCAAGGCGCAGATTATAGATGGCGCAGCAATCAATACACTAGCCGTGCGGCATGGGGCGAGGCGAGGCCCCACCAGCGGGCGGGCACCATAATGGAGATGGCGGTTAAGAACGGGGAATGAGGCTACAGGGAGAGGATACGGGTTACAGATGCCAAAGGGGACGGCGGAACAAGGATCAGCCATAGGTGTCACGGGGAATGGCTGAAGAACGGGAATGAGGCGGGTGGTACGGGTGCTGGCGCACATGGAGCGCGGCGCGGCGCATGGAGATCGCATGGCGGCGCCCATGCATGGACGAGATTGCTGGCGGGCATACAGGAGATTGCTGGCGCGGCGCATGGAGATCGCATGGCGGCGCCCATGCATGGACGAGATTGCTGGCGGGCATGGAGGAGATTGCTGGCGGGCATGGAGGAGATTGCTGGCGGGCATACAGGAGATTGCTGGCGGGCGTGGAGGAGATTGCTGGCGGGCATGGAGGAGATTGCTGGAGCCAATGGCGGCGGCGGGACTAGTAGTAGAAACACAGGCGCACACCAACAATGCGTTGCTGTCACTACCTGGGTGGTATAGGGTGGATCTGGGGCCCAGTGTCCTGTCTAGGTCCAGTGCGTGCGCGCGTGTGGGGTTTTACCCTCACCCCTACCAGGTAGCCAGCCAGTTTCCCACTGAAACTGAGTTTAAGGTGTCGGGCGCTAGCGCCGACACCGGTCTTATACATCATTACTGGTGTCACACAGACTGTATATCCACATCTCATGTTGTTCTCGCATGACCCAGCTCAGTTGGCGCTTATGCTGAAAATCCTTGACAAAGTGTCCTCTAGCTTTGGCATGCAAATCAACGCCGCCAAGACAGAAGTGATGATTTTGCCAGCAGATTTTGACGCGGATCTGCCCACGTTTGCGCTGACTGGTGGTGAAGTGAAGACCGTCTCTGCATTTAAGTATCTAGGGAGTTGGATAACCCAGAGTGGTGGTGTGGAAAAGGAGATCGGTGTGCGTGTCGGTCGCGCGCTGGGCGTGTTTGCGTCTTTTTGAAAAGATTTGGGCCAGCAAGAAGATGCAAGTGCAGTCTAAGATGCGGGTTTAAAACACATTCGTGCTGCCCCACTTTCTGTACGGCTGCGAAACATGGGCCCCTACTAAAACACAACTGACTCGATTGGAGGTTGCCCACTCTAACTGCCTTCGTCGCATTCTGGGTGTGCGCCTGGTCGACCGGCACAGATTAACTTATATTCGGCAGGCGTGCGACACTGAGCCAATTGAGAGCCTTGTGGCAAAGCGATCAATGCAATGGCTAGGCCATGTGATGCGCATGCCGGCTTCTCGTTTTCCTCGTACGACTTTTGACTGCACAATGGATGTGGCTCGGCAGCAAGGCCGGCCTCCAGCCTCCTCCCGACACTATTTTCTTAAGCTACTGATTCAGCAGCTAGGCGAAAGTAGTGGCACTCGTTCTGATTGGAAGACTTTTTCGGACACGCCGTTTGAGCGTGCTCAGGATAGGGTCGGGTGGAGAGCCGTGGTGTACGGTCCGGCTGCCCCTCAGGCGACGGCCCCTCCACCACGGCGGTCAAGTAGATTGGCAAGCGCCACTTGACCCCCTATCCCCTTGAAGCAGTTAGGACCTATTTTGGAGGCGTCGCACAAAAGCTCTCCTTTTTGCTCTGGGACTACACGTTGGCAGGCAGTCGGCTGGTGGCTACCGCCCCTCACAAGTATTGTTAGGGCCAGAACTGGACTTGGGTCTAGGCGGTGGTACTAGGACTAGAGGTAGTCTTTGCTGGAAAGCCGATGTAACTGTAACTGCGCGCGCGCGTGTGTGTGTGTGTGTGTGTGTGTGTGTGTGTGTGCGTGTGTGTGCGTGTGTGGCCGCAGTACGTTCCGACCTCCATGAACACACGCGCGCCGCATGCGATGGCGGCCGTGACCTGTGCTTTTGCGTGTGTGTGCGCGTGTGTGTGTGTGTGTGTGTGTGTCTGTACGTGTGTGTGTGCGTGCGTGTGTGTGTGAAGCCGCAGTACGTTCCGACCTCCATGAACACAAACGCGCCGCGTCCGACGGCGGCCGACACCTACGTTAACGTTCGTGTGCTGATCAATAGGATGAGTTAACAATCGACTTTGAGCGTCCACACGCACAGGGGGTCACGCGTACGGTTCCACTCAGCTCAGGACGATCCTTTCGCATGGGAACTCGCTTGGGATGCGTCGAGGGGTTAGGGCTCAGGGTGACGTGCTCAGGGCTTACCCTACCACGTTCCCAACGGTGCCTCAGGCGACACCTTTACTTGCGCGGATCAGGCGGTGCTCCAAGACCACCTGAGGCACACCACCGACTGCCTGAGGCGATCGCCCCAGGCGTTGCCCCAACTGCCTCAGGCGCCACCCCGACCACCTGAGGCGCCCACTACCGCCTGAGGCGCACCCCCGACCGCCTGGGGCGTTATGACCACCTTCACTTGCGCGCCCCAGACGTTGGGATTGGGCTGGGAATACATTGCACGCTCTACCCGGAAGGCAAGCCCCACCTCCGTGTCCAGGATCTCCCCCTTGACGTCCCCCACGTTCATGAGCCACTCGGACTGCGACGCAAACGCGTCGATTGCGGCGAGCACGCTGGCCGCGTCGCCCAGCTCCGCGTTTGCCAGCACGTACTCCAGCAGCCGCGCCTCACGTCCGTCGCCCTGCGCGTCGGTGCAGGCGCAGGCGGCTTGGGTGTTGCCCTAGGGGGGGGTATGAAATAGTCGGGGGTATACAATATCCCATTCTCAGTTCCTCAGCCCTAGGCGCTGCTAGGGGCTACAGACAGGTCCCCTCACCCCCCCTCCGGTGGAAACATGGGTCATGCATATATGAAGGCCTCCAGAAGTGGGGGCGGGGCGAGGGGGGGGACTGCTGTGGGCCATAGTGCAGCTGATGTGTGGGTTTCGCAACAGGGCCTCAGCCCGCCACCCCCATGCAAACAGCTAGGGATGTCTGTGGCATCAACAGTCGAGCCTCCGGTGTTGCCCCTGACACACTCCCAATCCGCACAGGTTAAGGCAGCCATAATGCATGAGGCGGTCGGGGTGCGCCTCGGCTGGTGGTGGGCGCCTTGGGTGGTGTCTGTCTATCTGTCTGTCTGTCCGTCTGCCTGCCTGCCTGTCTGTCTGTCTGTCTGCCTGTCTGCCTGTCTGCCTGTCTGTCTGTCTGTCTGTCTGTCTGTCTGTCTTCTGTCTGTCGATCCGACTCACCGACCGACCGACTGACCTGTGTTATGTCGGCATCGCCGTACTTTTTGGCAGCGCCCATCGTTGCACCCTCGCCGTGCTGCGCAGTGGCGGTCGCTGTGGCAGCAGCCGCGGTGCGGTGGCTGTGGAGTGGCAGTGGTGCGGCTGCGGTGTGCCTGGGCGCCAGAAACGGCCTAGGGGTGGCCTGCGTGGAGCAGGTGTGAGTGTGTGTGTGTGTGTATGTGTGCAGAGACAGAACGGCATCACATTCGAGGGTTGCGTTCCTGGCTTGCAACACTTTACCCTTTCCTACTGTTTGTCCGCTTGCCTAACTGGGGTGAGGAGGAAGAGGAGGTCTGGTAGAAGCACGCAGCTGTGCATGGCAGCACACTCATGCGCATGCAGACCAGACTCCTGATGCATACAGGCTGGTGCTGCGTACCTGCGTCGCTGTGCTGCGTGCCCGGGGTGCCGATGTGCTGCGCACAGGGCTCGAGGAGATGAGGTGAGGCATCAGCTTGTCGTAGTGTGCTCAGGCTGAGATCCCACACGCGTGGCGCAACGTGATGAGTGCGTAACGTGGTGTCGCAATTGCAGCTCGTTGCGATGTCGATGTCGTAACGATGTGCAACGTACGCAGGGTGTCGAAGCCCACCGATGTAGATTTCAGTTGTGATGCCTTGTAAGTTGCTGGGGATGTATTGAGGGGATAATCACGCGTGGCGCAACGTATAAAGCGCAGAGATGGACGTCCTGTCGCGACCTATTTTATGCCAATTTGCCCACACCCACCCCACACAAACGCAACGCAACATGGGCCCCACATCCCCCCATCGCGGACGCCCTGCCCGTGCCAGTAGGATGACAGGGAGGAGCAAGTGGCTGTCTGCGAGAAGAGAAGAGAAAACAGTCCACACCAGTGCAACAGGTGCGATCAAATCCTTCGCACTCAAAACCTCGTCTACCCGTCTTGGCCAGTCCTTATGCTGGCCATTGAAAATTAGACAGCACATGGGGGGGGCACCTACGTGCGTGCGTGCACCCCCTGGTCTCCCCCCCGGCCCCCCATCTACTTCTGCTACTGAAGGGGCTCTCACATCACTCCCTCCTGCCCGGCAGTCCTGCCCAGCGCGCCGACCTCGTGCTCAGGTGCGCCACTGCCAGGCAAACACCGCACGCGCGTGCTCGCACACACACACGTGCATACGCGGGCGTATGGGCCGCAGGCAGCGGCGCGTGCGGCCGTGCACACGCTCTTTTATTGTCTCGCCACTTCCCAGCAGGCGGGGGTCGGTCGATCATGCCTTGGGCGCCGACAGGTAGCCCTTTTCCCTCAGGAAAGCCAGGATCTGTGCCGCCTGGTCCTCCGGGCGGCGCAGCACGCCGTCTGGCCCGGCTGCCTCGATGACGAGCTCGGGAGCCGTGGGCTCCTGTGGGCATGCATGGGTGCCAGTGATTTTGTTTTCAGTCTTTTTAGTTATTTTCCGGGAGCCGGCGCGCGGACCGTCCCGTAGACCGCCTTGATCGCTGCCTTAGCGTTGACCGTTGACCATCAAATATATGTAATTGTCAAGCTCTTGACGAGATCTATCTGATGGGATCGTCAGACCAGCAAGCAACTTGGTTGGTTCGGCTCTATCTGATGGGATCGTCAGTAGCCAAATGGCTCCCAATGGCTCCCAGGAGCCCAAAACAAAATCACTGATGGGTGCGGTGTGGGGGATATGTGCCATGAAGGACGTGACAAATCGTGTGGTACACACCGAACAGGCAGCGTCCTCGACTTTGCTCGACGTACAGCGCCCCAGCACGACCAAAACGGGTCGTTGGCCACTGGTGGTGGGGGGCCTTTTGGGTCATGGGATATGAATGCTCCGCTGCTGTGCAGTTTTGAAGTGTGCCAGCCGCCCCCGGTGAGTGCATGGCTGGGATCGTGTCCCCTTTACACCCCTTACACCTCTACCGTAGCAGGTGTCTTTGGGGTGGGTAATTGGTGTGCGTGCCACGTGTGTGTGTGGTGGCAGGGCGGGGGGCGGGCGGCGAGCACTCGCGCAAGTCCGCACAACCCACCCAGTGAGTGCGACGCGGTGCTGCAATCACACGCCCGCGCGCTCGGACGCCCGCCCGCCGGCACAAGCCCCTGGCTGCTGCTGCGCGTGCATGCATCCACACACACCCTCATGAACCCTCAACCCACCTCGTACGGGGCGTCGATGCCGGTGAAGCCCTTGAGCAGGCCGGCGCGCGCCTTCTTGTACAGGCCCTTGGGGTCGCGCGTCTCGCACACCGCCAGCGGCACCTAGGGGGTTAGAGGTGGGAGAGGGGCGGGAGGGCGTTGTTTTGGTGCGTGTTGGTGGGGCGGCATGGGCGCTTGCATGGGCGCTTGCATGGCATGGTCACCCAAGCGAGCTCGAGCTCATGCATGCTCATGGAGGGGCACAGGTCCCCTCCCATCAGCATGCATGGGCCACCCACAAACTGCAGCCGCAAGCACAGCCGCTTTCTGGCCCCTCGCGCGCGATCTGACCTTCATGTAGATCTCCACCATCTGGCCCGGCGACAGGCGGCTGCGCACCGCCTCGCGGTCTGCGAGGTAGGGCGAGATGAAGCTGACGAGCGTGAGCACGCCGGCGTCGGCGAAGAGCTTGGAGACCTCGCCGATGCGGCGGATGTTCTCGGTGCGATCAGCTGCGCTGAAGCCGAGGTTGGAGTTCAAACCGTGGCGCACGTTGTCGCCGTCCAGCAGCACGGTGGCGCGGCCCTGCTCGACCAGCGCGTGCTCCAGCGTGCACGCGACCGTGGACTTGCCGGAGCCGCTGAGGCCGGTGAACCAGAGCACGCTCCCGCGCTGCTTGAGCAGCGCCTCCTTGGTCGACGTGCTCACCATGCCCTCGTGCCACTTGATGTTCGTAGAGTCACCCACGTTGTAGGCAGAGAAGTGAGCGCAGCGGGGCGAGCACACGTGCTGCTGGGTGCATGCATGCACGCCATGCATGCACGAGCCTGCCGCCTGCAGCTGCTGCAGGAGCCCCGAACCCTGCGCCACCAGGCCGCGGGCCACGCGCTGAGAGCTCATGCCTTGCTGCTGGATAAGTAGTAGTCAGTAGTGTGCGAGGGACGCAACGCAATGTACGCAATGTACGCGGGTTAGGCCATTAACCCCAACCCATTGGGGTTCCATCCTCCGTCACTGTGCAGCTATTGTGGAGTGGGTGTGGTCGGGTGCACGAGAATACTGTCATATTCGCAGCAGTGCTGAGCCTCGCGAAGAATGTGATTTTTGCGTCGACAGCTGGTGCGCAGCATGCAGCTGCTTGGGCCTGGCTACTCAGCCGTGCTGCAGGAGATGGCAGCAGATGCACTGATGCATCGTCCTCTGAGTGCTGAGATTGCGACCGCCATCGCTGCTGCTGGTGCAATCCCTGCACTCGTGCCGCTGCCGAGTTTTGGAGCCAAAGTGCAGGGGGAAGCAGCCAGAGACTGCGGCCGCTGGCATCGCTGTGCGCTGTGCGCTGTGGCGCTGCTGTGCGTCGCTCCGCTGGTACGGATGCTTGGGCCTGGCTTTGGTGACAACACAAGCACTGCAGGCGCTCGGTAGCAGCGCCGACGTCCGAGCGAGCATTTCCGCCGCAGAGGCCAGTGCTGCAGGAGGCGGCGACGGGGCGGCGGACGGGATCGGCGGACGTGCCGGCATACACGGCACGCAAGTAGG
>VFSX01000368.1:72500-95000 GCA_016618255.1 Chlamydomonas sp. UWO 241
ACGACCTGATCGACATGGTGAACGAGCGCCACAAGAAGAACGCAAAGTGTGAGCACGCGCTCGCGCTGCTGCAGCGGAGCGCAGAGGCACTGCCAAAGGTGTGTGTGTGGGGGGGCTGTGTGTGTGTGTGTGTGTGTGTGTGTTTGCGTGGGTGCGTGTGGGTGCTTGTGGCAGTGGGTGGGGTGCCACAAGAAGCACGCCAAGTGTGAGGATGCGCGCCCGCGCTGCTACAGCGGTCCGCAGAGGCGCTGCCAAAGGTGTGTGTGGGGGGCTGTGTGTGTGTGTGTGCGTGGATGTGTGTGTGTCTGCGTGGGTGTGTGTGGGTGCTTGCGGCAGTGGCAGTGGGTGGGGTGCCGCAAGAAGCACGCCAAGTGTGAGCATGCGCTTGCGCCGCTGCAGCGGAGCGCAGAGGCGCTGCCAAAGGTGTGTGTGTGTGTGTGTGTGTGTGTGTGTTTGCGTGGGTGCGTGTGGGTGCGTGTGGCAGTGGCAGTGGGTGGGGTGCCACAAGAAGAACGCCAAGTGTGAGCACGCGCTTGCGCTGCTACAGCGGAGCGCAGAGGCGCTACCAAAGGTGTGTTTGTGAGGGGGGGGCTGTGTGTGTGTGTGTGTGTTTGCGTGGGTGTTTATGGGGTATTTCTTTGCGGTTTGTCACAACGGGGGACTGTGCTGGGGGGTTGGTGTGCGCCTCACTGGCTGTAGGCTTTTGGGTCTTGTGTTTTTGCTCAGGGTCTAGGCGCTCCCGTTGTGTTATGCATTTGACGACGACGTGGGTGCGTGTGGGTGCTTGTGGCAGTGGCAGTGGGTGGGGCGCCACAAAAAGAATGTCCAGTGCGAGCACGCGCTTGCACTGCTGCAGCGGTCCGCAGAGGCGCTGCCAAAGGTATGTGTGTGTGTGTGTGTGTGTGTGTGTGTGTGTGTCAGGGTTCTCCTTGCCGATCGGATTCCTATGAGGAGACCGCCCGAAGGGCAGTTTGCCGATGGAGAGCGAAAGGGGGGGTCGGAAAAGCCGGAAAAGGCGGAGGTCCAGGGGCGCAGCCCCCAGAAAAAAGGCCCAAACCGGGAGAAAATCCTGCGAGCTCTCCAGAAACCCGGAGAGTTCTGGAGGCTCTCTCCAGGAAAAGCGACAGCCTGATAGCCCCAAAGGAAACCCCTGGTGTGTGTGTGTGTGTTTGCGTGGGTGCATGTGTGTGGTCGATTTTACAGTCCGTCGGACGCCTTTGATGGCGCATTAGACCCTAGGAAAGAGGCCGGCAGCTGTCAAAATTAGACCCCTAGCATGCCATCTGCCATCATGATTGCTGTGCACGCGGTGCGTGTCTCAAAACAGGCGACAAGGAAGTCGTGCGTGTGTGTGGTGGTGACAGTGGCAGCGGGTGGGGTGGGTGGAAAATGGGTCCCTTTGAGAGACTACAGCGGAGCGCGGAGGCGCTGCCTATGGCATGTGTGTGCGTGCATACGTGCGTGCGTGCATGCGTGTGTGTGCCTTGTGTGTTTATGTGTGTGTGTGTGTAGCCCAGGCGGATGCACTCCCTTCCTCCCTCTTGGGAGTTTGCTGTTAAATCACATATGGATAGAAAACGCAAGTTTCTGTTGTTGCTGAGATTTGTAAGTGTGAAGGAGAAGTACAGAACTAAGAGCGGTGCTTGGCACCTAAGCTTCCATTCCGTCAGCTTGGGTCGCTAGCACCGCTCCAATTCGCAATCCTTTTGTGGCTCGGAGGTTTTGCCTCTGAGCTGTACCACCCACCCACCCTTCTCAGTTGTAGCATTTGGGAGTGCTAGCTAGAACAGGGTCCGGCCGCTTGACATTGGTTGTGGGCAGTGATATCACAAGCCGGTTTTGGCATGGTCACTGTCTGCGGCCGGTGGAGGCCAGACTCTGCCCGAGCCGTGACCTCCGTGGTCACGCGTGACTGTAAGGACAAACTGAACACCATGAAGACAGCTGAGACAGAAACCCTCGCGCATGCACACACACACACACGCACACACACACACACACACACACACACTTGTACACACACTCATACACACACACACACACACGTCACCGCAGGTGGAGGAGAGTTTGGAGACGGCGTTGCTGAGTCATCAGTATGACCTCTCCCTCATCAATCGAGCAATCCAGGTGTGTGTGTGTGTGTATTGGCAAGCGCCACTTGACCCCCTATCCCCTAGAAGCAGTTAGGACCTATTTTGGAGGCGTCGCACAATAGCTCTCCTTTTTGCTCTGGGACTACACGTTGGCAGGCAGCCGGCTGGTGGCTACCGCCCCTCACAAGTAATTGTTAGGGCCAGAACTGGACTTGGGTCTAGGCGGTGGTACTAGGACTAGAGGTAGTCTTTGCTGGAAAGCCGATGTAACTGTAACTGTGTGTGTGTGTGTGTCACACAGTGTGTGCGTGTGTGTGTGCGTGCGTGTGTACATGCGTGTGTGTGCATGTGTGTTTGTGTGTGTGTGTCATCAATTGCACGATCCAGGTGTGTGGGGAAGATCAAGCACCGGGTGGTGTGTGTGTGTGTATGTGTGGTTTGTGTATGTGTGAGTGGGTGTGCGGGTGTGTGTGTGGCTGCTGAGTCATCAGCACGACCTCTCCCTCATCAACATCAGGTGCAGCAAGACGTGTACCGCTCCAATTCGAGTGGACGGCAGTACAACATCAAAGCTTGAAACCTCCCAAACCCCAACGTCGGGTACAACAGCCAAACCCGTTAATCTCCAAACGCTCATTTGAGGTTTGAACCTCCCCGAAACCAAAAACCCCACGCCCCCAAACCATGGGGACTTGCACATCACACCCCATCACACTTCCGTCATGCTGCCACACCTACATCACACCTCAGCACACTTCCTGCACGCTGCCACACCTACTTCACACCAACGCCACACCTGGTTCATTGTCGAGGTGCGGTGCAACAAGACGTGCACCGCTCCAATTCGAGCGGCCAGCGATACCACGGCAAACCCCGAAACCTCCAAACCCTCAAACGTCCTCGAACCCATTCCCCCCCCCTCAAAAAACCATGGTACTGCAGGTGCAACAGGATGTGTACCGCTCCAAGTCGAGCGGCAAGCGGTACGACGTCGTCGCCGCTTTCATTGTGTTCAAAGTGCGTGCGGCCTCGGGTCTGTTTTTTGGGGGGTGCAGGTTCGCGGCTCAGGTTTGGGGGTCAGGTTGATACGGGTCAGGGACTGATGCGAGTGTGAGCACTGGTGTCTTCCGCCATTCCCAGCCCTCTGGTCGGTTGACCCGACCAACAGACCAGACCCCTCTCAGACCAACAGACTCTTAACCTGGTAGGTCGAAAACCCCAGGCTGCAACATCTGTCTACATGATCACCTTAAGCAGTTAGGACCTATTTTGGAGGCGTCGCACAATAGCTCTCCTTTTTGCTCTGGGACTACACGTTGGCAGGCAGCCGGCTGGTGGCTACCGCCCCTCACAAGTAATTGTTAGGGCCAGAACTGGACCTGGGTCTAGGCGGTGGTACTAGGACTAGAGGTAGTCTTTGCTGGAAAGCCGATGTAACTGATCACCTCCAACTGCAGGAGGAGCTCGCCAAGGAGATGTGCCTCAAGGCGCAGCCGCGCCGCATGTTTGGGCGGCCGCAGCCAGACCAGCTCTTCCTGGGGGACATCGCGCTGCACATTGAGCAGGTGCGGAATCCCTGGTTGATTTTACAGTTTTTTGTTGTCCAGGCTTGACCGCATTTTTGCATTAAAACAGCCCCAACACTGTGCTGTGTAAACGCGACAGCCAGGCCAGCACTTCCTGGGGGAGATCGCGCTGCGCATTGAGCAGGTGTGACCCCCCCTGGGTCATGTTACAGTTGTTCGTTGTCCAGGCTTGCCCCAGCCCCATCCTGCTGTGGCCGTCGTGCGGATACGCCACGCTCGTCTGCATGCCCGTCAAGTAACACGGGGTTTCCAGCTAAGCAGGCTACTCTTCCACAAGAGACACCCGCCGCTACTCCAGCACACTTGAGTACTAGAGTACCGCCGGCTCCCGGCCGATAGACTACTGCTCCCGCCGGCTAGACTACCCCAAACAGCGGTCTCTGAGAGAATGTCTGGCAAGGAGCATATAGGAGAGGACCTTCCTCAGGGTCACAGTAGTGGCCGTGTGGCCAGTCAAGCCGGCAGAGCCGACTGGCGCTGACTGGAACGGTCCCCGCCTGGCAGAGCACGGCTGTCCATCCATGTCCATCCATGCCCGTCATCGCGTTCCTTCTATTCGGCACTGATGGGCTTGACCGCATCTTTGCATAAAAACAGCCCCAACACCGTGCTGTATGAACGCAAGAGCCCGGCCAGCTCTTCCTGGTGGAAATCGCGCTGCACATTGAGCATGTGGGAACATCGTGCTTGTGTGTGTGTGCCACACACTGTGTGCGTGTGTGTGTGCGTGTGTTTCAGTGTGTGTTTGTGTGCGTGTGTGCATGTGTGTGTGTGCGTGTGTGTGTGTGTGCGTGTCTGTGTGTTTTTGTGTGCATGTGCGCATGTGTGTGTGTGTGTGTGTGTGTGTGCATGTCTGTGTGTGTGTGTGTGCGTGTGTGTGTGTGCATGTGTGTGTGTGTGTGTCACACCCTACTATGTGTGTTGTGTGTGTGTGTGTGTTTGATGGCTACCGCCCCTCACAAGTTATTGTTAGCGCCAGAGCTGGACTTAGGTCTAGGCGGTGGTACTGGGACTAGGAGGTAGTCTCTGCTGGAAAGTCGATGTTACTGTTATATGTGTGTGTGTGTGTGTGTGTGTTTGGTGGCTACAGCCCCTCACAAGTAATTACTAGCGCCAGAGCTGGACTTGGGTCTAGGCGGTGGTACTGGGACTAGGAAGTAGTCTTTGCTGGAAAGTCGATGTTACTGTTACATGTGTGTGTGTGTGTGTGTGCGTGTGTGTGTGTGTTTGTGTGTGTGTGTTTGGTGGCTTCAGCCCCTGACAAGTAATTACTAGTGCCAGAACTGGACTTGGGTATAGGCGGTGGTACTAGGACTAGGAGGTAGTCTTTGCTGGCCGGTGTTACTGTTACTTTGTGTGTTTGTGTATGTGTGTGTGTGCATGTGTGCGTGCGTGCGTGTGTGTGTGCGTGTGTGTGCTTTCTGATTGCATTCCAAACCTGGTCCCCTGAACCTGCCATGAGCATGCACCTGTACAAAAACTGGGAATGAGAGCCCCACCTTGACTCAAAAGTTGCATGGCGCGCGTGAATGTCTGATTCCACGCTTCTTCTTCTCGCTCCCGGGCGCGTCCTTTTGGTAGTGTTGGCCCCAGTGATTTTGTTTTCAAAAATAATAGTTGCTCTCTGGGAGCCGGCGCGCGGACCAATGTCCCATTGACCGCCTTGACCGCTGCCTACGCGTTGACCGTTGACCATAAACATTTGCCATTTTATCTCTTGATGGGCTCTATCTGATGGGGTCGTCAAACCATCAAGCAACATGGTTGGTTAAGCTCTATCTGATGGGGTCGTCAGTAGCTAAATGGCTCCCAATGGCTCCCAGGAGCCCAAAGCAAAATGATTGGTTGGCCCGTTGGCATTGGCCCCGTTGGCTCAGCCAACGGCCAGTGCCAACAGTGGGCACCGCCCTACGAGAGCTGACGTGTAAGTCGCGACTAAGTCGCCTCAGAGGGCAATCCTAACCGAGTCTTTAATGTCAGGCCAGCTCGCGTGGGGCCGTTGGCTGCAGTGATTGCCCTGCAAGCCGTATACCACTCCGGGCCGGATTTCCCATCTCTCAGAAAACCACACCACACTTTTTGGGAGCGAGCGTGGAGGGATGCGTTGGGAAGGAATCGCCGAGAGCAGCACAACGGCACGCGTTGCGTGAACACCCGCTATGTATTGCGCCTGGTATGAGCGGTCATCTCGACGAGTTGATCGACGAGCGGAGGAGCTGGCGTCCGTCAATGCATGCTGGACATTGGTCAAGATGGCTGCCCGTGGAGGCGGGCTACCATCACGGCTTCAGCGGTGGCGACCGCCGAGGCAACACAGAGTAAATCCGCTTCACCAATCGCAGCGTTCGTCACCGCGCTCATCCTCGGGGTCGCTCGTCTGCCGGTGACTGGCGTTGGAAGGTCTTCAGGCAGCCTCCATGACAACTCTGTCGTCCATGCACCCCTGGAGGGTGGGACCTGGCCATGCATGAGGCATGGGGCGCCGGCTGAGCCCCATGCAAACGAGAGCTGGACAGCCATGCACTGCCAGGCGGGGACCGTTCCAGTCAGCGCCAGTCGGCTCTGCCGGCTTGACTGGCCACAAGGCCACTACTGTGACCCTGAGGAAGGTCCTCTCCTATATTCTCCTTGCCAGACATGTCTCTCAGAGACCGCTGTTTGGGGTAGTCTAGCCGGCGGGAGCGGTAGTCTATCGGCCGGGAGCCGGCGGTACTCTAGTACTGAAGTGTGCTGGAGTATCGGCGGGTGTCTCTAGTAGAAGAGTAGCCTGCTTAGCTGGAAACCCTGTGTTACTGTTACTGTATGAGCGGTCAAAGTTGCTGGAGCCGGGAAATAAATAATTACTAAAATCATTCCCAGGGGACACTGGTTGGCTGTGTTTGCACCTTGCACCGCGCTGCACAGGGGGGGGGGTCTGTGGCGTCAGTGCAGTGATTTTCTTTTTGGCTCTGCACAGCCATTTGGCTGTATTCCTGCTGATCTCTGACCTTGAACACAGCTTACCGCATTCAGTGGATTTGTAGTCTGACAAGCCCGCCAGATAGAGCTCGTCACGAGCCTTCAAATGACCTATGTATAACGACAAACGGTCGACAGGAGGTCAACGGTCAACAAGCTCAAAGAAAAATCGGCTGTTGAACAATTACTTGAACATCTTGAAAATAAAACCACTGCATGGATCCGCGACACCACTTATCAGCACCGCTGACCGAAACCTGCAAAACAAATTAACCACGAGAGACTGTCACATCCGTGTCAGATCCCTCGTCAAATCTCTCGAGTTCTCCAAGTCGCAGCGCTTTGGGTACTCTCAGAGTATCAGAGTCTGATAATCGACCATTGATAATTGCACCCACCACCCACAACCACAAATCGAAACCCCGATCGGTTTTATGCAATAAATACCGTGTAGGGATTGTCTAGGTGTCCATGTGATACAGCTGTAGGGAGCTAGCTAGAAGCAGGGGTCGTCACTCTCTCAGTTCGCCATCGTCGCCCTCCTTTCCCCGCCAGCTTGAACACATCAAATCATCGCTACGTGCTGGTCGGACAGG
This sequence comes from Chlamydomonas sp. UWO 241, assembly GCA_016618255.1. Taxonomy (NCBI): domain Eukaryota; kingdom Viridiplantae; phylum Chlorophyta; class Chlorophyceae; order Chlamydomonadales; family Chlamydomonadaceae; genus Chlamydomonas; species Chlamydomonas priscui. Next base: position 79,734 of record VFSX01000368.1, read on the forward strand.
CAGAAGCGGTCGTGCAGTTTGCGCGACACGGCGCATGTGACGGGCAAGGTCGCATCACTCTGATCTATTAGTCGGCTCGCAAGCACCCTCACTACGCTTGCTGCGCTGATCATGCCTCACAGGCGCCAACATGCCTCACAGGCGCCTGGGCCGTCAGACCTCAAGTATGAGAACCTTTAGTTCTCCAAAAGTCGCAGCGCTTTGGGTACTCTGATCATCGACCATTGGTGATGGCACACACACACCCCGACCACCACCACCACCCCAATATGCACCCCAGGCACCCGAGCCCCCAGACTTCTAGTACAAGGGTCTTGAAGTACGTGCGAAACATTGGCACGCGCTGTTGTTTCCATTAAAATGATGGCGCCGAACAGAGCGTAAAACCCATCACCACCATCACCAACAGTCCCCTCAGGCACCCGAGCCCCCAGACCTCTAGTACGAGGGTCTAGTAGTGTGCACGAATCATTGACGCGCGCTGTCATTTCCATTGAAATAATGGCGCCGAACAGAGCGTAAAACCCAGCACCAGCATCACCAATGGTCCCCATAGGCACCCGCGCCCCCAGAGCTCTAAAATGAGAGTCTAATAGTACGCGCAAAACATTGGCGCACGCTGTCGTTAGCATTGAATGATGGCGCCAAACAGAGCGTAAAACCCAGCACCACCATCACCAACAGTCCCCATAGGCGCCCGAGCCGTCGGACCTCAACAACGAAAACCTGTAGTTCTCCAAAAGTCGCAGCGCTTTGGGTACTCTGATCCTCGGCCATTGATGATGGCACACACACACCACCACCACCACCACCACCCCGACACGCACCCCAGGCGCCCGAGCCGTCGGACCTCAAGTACGAGAACCTTTAGTTCTCAAAAAGTCACAGCGCTTTGGGTACTCTGATCATCGACCACTGATGATGGCACACACACACACACCGACCACCACCACCACCCGACACCCCACAGGCGCCCGAGCCTTCAGACCTCAAGTACGAGAACCTGGAGTTCCCGAAGTCGCAGCGGTTTGGCTACTGGCTCGCGTCGTGGACGTTCAAGGCGCTGATCCTGATTGGCGGGTTTATACTTGTCGGCCTGTCTCCTGCGATCAAGCACAACCTGGGCGCATGGGCGAGCGGCACGCCTGTGGAGCAGGTGGGTGGTAGACGGGTGGTAGGTGGGTGGCAGGCGGGTGGCAGGTGGGTGGCAGGTGGGTAGTAGGAGAGTCCAAGTGTGGAGGTGAGGGCGAAGGAGTGAGATCGGGCTTGCGTGTGTTCATGTGCTGCATGCGCACACACGCACGCACACACACACACACGTGCAGTGCAACGAATACTGCAGCTACGACGGGTCCGCGGGCGTGCCGACGCTTGATGCCGACACACGAGAGGTAAGCTTTTTCAGACAGAAAGCACAAGGCTGGGCGGTCGTTCAATGGCGACATCAAATGAATCCATCCCCTAATGCCTCTCTCCCTCTGCCTCTCCCTCCTCCTCCTCTCCCCCCAATCGCATCGCCGCAGCACTCACCCAACCCGTGCGAACGAAGGCGTCAGTCTATATCAAATGGATCTGTACACAAGTCCTGAGACCTCCTGTTTGCACTCATTTCTTCCGTAATCTCTCCCCCCTCCCTTCACCAAATCTACGCCGCCTGCTGCGCGACCAGCGCACGATGCTCGGAACCGGGCTCTCTCACGCGTGCAAAGAGGCCCTCTTAAGCTCAATTAAGGGTACTCCTTTTCACTATTGTATGGACTGATCTCTCTCCCTCTCCCCTCGGGAGGGGAGAGGGAGAGAGATGAGTACATAAAATAGGAATCCCCTCCTCCCCCCTCCTCTCGACCGCCCCCCCCTCCCCAGATTTACGCTTCCTGCCACGCGACCGGCCTCCCGTGCCAGACGACTCTCCCGAGCTCTACCATGAGCACTATGTTTGCTCGTTTTCTCGATTGTTTTTATACCAATCTCTCCCTCTCCCTCACTCCTCCCCCCCCACACACACATGCACACGGCCCGCCTTCAATCAGATCTACGCCTCCTGCCACGCAACCGGTGTCGCGCCCGGCCTCCCGTGCCAGACGACTCTCTCGAGCTCTATCAGGAGCTATACTTTTACTCGTCTTCTCAACTGTTTGTGCCAATCTCTCCCTCTCCCTCACTCTCCCCCCCCCACACACACATGCACACGGCCCCCCTCAAATCAGATCTACGCCTCCTGCCACGCAACCGGCGTCATGCCTGGCCTCCAGTGCCAGACGACTCTTTTGAGCTCTATCAGGAACACTGTCTTTGCTCATCTTCTCGATTGTTTGTACCAATCTCTCCCTCTCCCTCACTCCTGCCCCCCCCCCCAAACACACACGCACATGCACACGGGCCCCCCCCTTCAATCAGATCTACGCCTCCTGCCACGCAACCGGCGTCATGCCCGGCCTCCCGTGCCAGACGACTCTCTCGAGTCAGGAGCTATATTTTTGCTCGTTTTTCGACTGTTTGTACCAATCTCTCCCTCTGCCTCACTCCTCCTTCACACATGCACACGGGCCCCCCTTCAATCAGATCTACGCCTCCTGCCATGCAACCGGCGTCATGCCTGGGACCGGGCTTGCGTGCGAGACGACGTCGATATGCTACGAGTGCTACTGCCGCATGGTCATCATGGGGATGATGCTGAGCGAGGTGTCGTACTGCTCCGAGTTCAAGGTGCGGTTACTCTTGCAGCTACTCTTGCGGTTACTTTTGCAGTAACTCAGTTATCTGCTTGGTTACTCTATTTGTTACTCTGCTAACAGTGCCTAATGCCGCATGGTCATCATGGTGATAATTTTGAGCAAGGCGTCGTACTGCTCCGAGTTCAAGGTGCGGTTACTCTTGCAGTTACTCTTGCGATTACTCTTGCAGTTACTCAGTTATCTGCTTGGTTACTCTGCTAACAGTGCTACTGCCGCATGGTCATCATGGGGATGATGTTGAGCGAGGTGTCGTACTGCTCCGAGTTCAAGGTGCGGTCACTCTTGCAGTGACTCTTGCGGTTACCCAGGTGGTTGCGGCTACCAGTGCTTTGTGTTACTGGGTTCTCTGTGCTATTCTTTCTCTTTCTTCTCTCTTCTCTTTTCTCTCTTCTCTCTTCTCTCTTCTCTCTTCTCTCTTCTCTCTTCTCTCTTCTCTCTTCTCTCTTCTCTCTTCTCTCTTCTCTCTTCTCTCTTCTCTCTTTCTTTCCTATTTGGGTTTACTGTTCCCACCTCCCACACTCCTCTCCCACAAAGGGCCTCGTTGCACTCCAGCTCGGCACCCAGGCGCTCGCCGTCATCAAAATCGTGCCCTGTTTCATTTCACACTCCTCATTGCCGCTCCTTTTTGTCTTTTTTTTACAATGACCTCTCAGCCCTGACCGCTCCCACTCTCTCCACAGGGCCTCGTCGCGCTCCAGCTCGGCTCCCAGGCGCTCGCCGTCAGCACCATCGTGCCCCGTTTCATTCCACACTCCTCCCTGCCGCTCCTTTTTCTTGCTTTTAACAATGGTTTCTCAACCCTGGCTGCTCCCGCACTCTCCACACTTTTCACAGGGCCTCGTCGCGCTCCAGCTCGGCTCCCAGGCGACCGCCGTCATCACGATCGTGCCCCGTTTCACAATCCTCCCTGCTCCTTGTTCTTGTGTTTAACAATGATTTCTCGGCCCTGGCCGCTCCCACACTCCCACATAGGGCCTCGTCGTACTCCAGCTCGGCTCCCGGGCGCTCGCCGTCATCACGAGCGTGCTTGTAAATACGCTCTTGCAGCTCCTGGCAAGCTCCTGATCCCCCGTTCCCTTTTTTCTCACCCCCACAATGCCTCCACAAACAGGGCCTCGTTGCACTCCAGCTGGGCTCCTCCCTGCCGCTCCTGTTTTTTTGTTTTGAACAATGACGTCTCAGCCCTGACCGCTCCCACACTCTCCACACTTTTCACAGGGCCTCGTCGCGCTTCAGCTCGGCTCCCAGGCGCTCGCCGTCATCACGATCGTGGTCGTCAACATCTCGCTGCCGCACCTCATCAGGGCGCTCTCTCGCTTCGAGAAGCACCAGGTCCGCACGACCGAGGCTCGCAGCGCGACGCGGGTGAGTGGCGATGAATCGTGAAACACATGGCATTACTGTCGCGGCATACCTGTATCGTTGGGCATAATAGGTGGCTGCATCTGCTGCAGCAGTTGCAGCGGTTTGTGGAGCACCAGGTCCGCACAACCGAGGCTCGCAGCGCGACGCGGGTGAGTGGCGATGAATCGTGAAACACATGGCAAGGCATGGCATGGCATTACTATTGCGGCATGTATTGATGGATACAGATGTTGCATGCTGCTGCTGGAATAGTTACGGCGGTTCGTGAAGCACCAGGTCTGCATGACCGAGGCGCGCACCGCGACGCGGGTGGGTGGCGATGGTGGACTTTGCGGTGCGCATTGCATTGCAGCGGCATGAAATGGTAGGGACGCACGGCAGCTGCATCTGCCGCAGCAGTCGCGGCGCTCCCTCGGTTTAAGAAGCACCAGGCGCGCAGCGCGACGCCAGTGAGTACTGAACCAACACGCTGCTTTGGGGACAAGGTTGGGGGTAGCCTGCCCCCAAAATACGTGTCGGGGGTGGCAGCGCCGCTCGGAGCTGCCCCAAACCCCATGTCGCAAGTTAAAGACGCTCGTGCTCCCACTCCCTCGGTACTGCATGGATTTCGACAACTCGAATTGCATTGGATAGCCTATAACAAGGGCTATCTGCAGAGGTATTGCAATGCCAACACAAGCACAAACACGCGCACACACGCATGGTGCGGTCTTGGTGCGGCCCATGACCGGGGACGGGGGGGTGCGACCACACAACATATGGTACACTCAGGAGTGCAAGGACGCACGCCGCGCGGACCGGGAAGCGGAACGAGCGCACGGGGCGCAGTCACCGGCCGCCAAAGAGGCAGGGAAGGCCTATAGGCGGACCGCGCGGCACTCCCGCCGCGCGAGCGAGGCCCGGGAACACTCCGAGCTGATTGAGGACAGGAAGGGGAACCCTCGGCGGTTTTGGCAGCGGGTGAAACTACCTGGCCAGGCGGTCGGTCTGAGGGACGTGGAGGGGTGGACAGATTATTTTAGGGATTTGCTGGGGGACAACCATGCTAACGCCACTGATACGACTCATACGACTAATACGACTAACACGGATGATGCCACTGACCATGGGCACGGGCCCCCGTTTGCCCTCCCCACGACGACGGCCACGGAGCGGGCGGCAGCGCTAAATAATTCATTTACTGAGGCGGAGGTGTATGCGGCACTGATGGGCATGGACGCGGGCAAAGCCCCAGGCGTAAACGGCATGCCGATAGAGTTCTATCAGAGGGCATGGGCTAGGGCGGCGGAGGGGGGCGATGCAACGGATGCTGTGGATGAGGAGCACCTGCTCGCTGGCCCCATCACACACCTGCTCAATCGGGTCTTCCGTGAGGGGTACCCGACTGCATGGCACTTGGGGGCAACCACGCCGGTGCCAAAGCCGAAAGGCAGCCTAGACGTGCGGGACGATTACCGAGGGATCACGGTGGGGAATGCCCTCGCCAAGCTATACAGCTTGGTGCTTATGAACAGACTTCAGGAAGGCTTACAATTGCGTGCACCGCCCATTGCTTTGGGAGTGCCTAAGGAGCCTGGGGGTACATGGGGAGTTCATGACGGCGCTGATTGCCATGTACGATGGGTCCGCAATGTGTGTGCGCATCGATGGGAAAGTGGGACCCGCGTTTCCTTCACACAAGGGGGTCATGCAAGGCGACCCACTGTCACCGCTGCTGTTTGGGCTTTTTATTGACGCATTGGAGGGAGTACTAGACGCAGAGCTCCCGGGTGATGGGGTGGAGATGGCGGGGCGGTTACTACGGCTGCTGCTGTACGCTGATGACTTGACGCTGCTGGCAGAGACGCCCGAAGCGCTTCAACGCATGCTAGATACTCTGCACGCCTTTTGCGGCACGCGCGCACTAACAGTAAACGTTGAGAAGTCAGAAGGGGTGGTGTTCAATGACCAGTTCTGCCCAGTCGGGGCGGCAGGGGGGAGGGTAACGCTGAGGTTTGCAGGAGCAGATCTACCCGTGACATACGAGTTCCCATATCTGGGCATGCTCTTTCACCACCGGCGGGCAGTGGGGGGGGACGTGGGCACCCGACGCTCTAGGGGCCAGCGCACCAGATACGCGCTAACTCGCAGATGCTATATAATACGCCTTAACAATATTGGCATTAAGGCCCACCTGTTCGACACGCAAGTACGGCCTGTGCTAAATTACGGGTGTGAGGTGTGGGGCCCTGCGATGATGGCGGATGCTGGGGGGGCGTGTTTGCCGGGGCGGGCGGACGGTGGGAGAGAGGCAGGAGTGGGAGGGGCGCTAAGGCCGCACGCGACGGATGGCGCACCCTGGAGGAAGTGCTTCTGCAATTTACCCGTGCGTCCCTAGGAGTCCGCAGCAACAGGCAGCAACTGGGGATTTTGGCGCGGGAGGCGGGGTGGCGGCCGCTGGCGGCAGATTGGCTGCGCCAGGCGACGCGCTTTTGGGATAAGGCGCGGGGGCGGCCTGACGGTGACCTGCTTAAAGATGCAATGCGGGAGAGCTGGGGGCTGGCCGAAGCGGGGGGGACGTGCTGGGCGGCACGCTTGCAGGTGTGCCTCGGAAGTGTGGGGCACACCCTGGCGTGGGACCAGGAGGGACCGGTACGCATCACCAACCTGCTGGACGTGGCGACCGCGGCGTGGCTGGCCGCCGCGACAAGCACACCGGCGCTGCCGAGCGGCACTACCGTGCGTGATGTACCTGAGGAGTGGTCGCGCGGCTTTAAGATGCTGACCTACATGCGGTGGATGGCGGGTAGCGACAGCGAGCCACCGGCCCTGTTGAGCTCAGGGCTGAACAGTGCTGCCCGGATCACGGCTCTAGCTAGGTTCAGGATGGGGCTCCATGAGCTGCAGATAGAGCGGGGGCGCTACGCCGTGGCGGGACAGAGGCAGCGACGCAGCCAGCGGGCGTGCTGCCTATGCGGTGGGCTAGAGGATGAGGCACACATGGTATTTGAGTGCCCTGCCTATGAAGAGGCACGGGTGCAGGCCCACAGCCTGTTTCGGTCCATCCCTCGCCCCGAGGAGGCCGATTTAGATGAGCGGATGCGGGAGTTTATGAATCCTCGGCCAGGCCAGGAGAACCCCAGGTTTTGGCACGAGCTGGCTGACTTCCTTGTCGCCTGTTTTGAGACACGCACCGCGTGCACAGCAATCTTGATGGCAGATGGCATGCTAGGGGTCTAATTTTGACAGCTGCCGGCCTCTTTCCTAGGGTCTAATGCGCCATCAAAGGCGTCCGACGGACTGTAAAATCGACCACACGCAGTGCGTATTGTGAGACGCGGCACAGGTTGCTACGGCATTAAACGCTGGATACGTTGCATCTGCTGCAGTTGTTGCAGTGCTGCGTTCAACTGTTCACCCTATCTCACTATTTCTGTCTCACTCCTTGCTCTTTGTGTGCGTGCCTCTCACTCCTCACTCTTTGTGTGTGTGTGTACTACAAGCCACTACGGCCATGTACTTTCTCAGCACAAACTCGTCCTCATCGCAAACGCATACTCCCCACACACACATCTACAGCTTGCGATCACTCCTTGTTCCCTCTCACTTTTTTGTCTCACTCTCTCACTCTTTGTGTACTACAGGCCATCATGACCATGTACTTCCTCAACACCAACTCGCTCCTCATTGCCAATGCGTACTCCCCCCCACACGCATCTACAGCCTGCGATCACTCCTTGCTCCCTCTCACTCTTTCTCTCACTCTCTCACTCTTTGTGTACTGCAGGCCATTATGACCATGTACTTCCTCAACACCAACTCGCTCCTCATTGCAAACGCATCCATCCCCACACCCATCTCTCACTCCTCACGCTCTCTGACTGCTCACTCATTGTCCCTCACTCTCTCACTCCTTGTGTACTTCAGGCCATCATGACCATGTACTTCCTCAACACCAACTCGCTCCTCATCGCAAACGCGTACTTCCCCAACCTGCGCGCCGTCCTCAAAGACACGTGGGCCGGCCCGTTCATCTTCCTGGGCATCTACAACGACCTTACGCCCAACTGGTACATCGACGTCGGGCGGCCGGTTGCGTTCTCGCAGGTATGCATGCGTGCGTGCGTGTGTGTGCTGTGTGTGTCTTCTGTCTCTGTCTCTCTCTGTGTGTCACTCTCTCTCTCTCTGTCTCGCTCTGTGCATGTCTGCCTGTTTGTCTCTCTCGGTGTCACTCTGGCTACATGTAGTCTCTCTCTGTGCCTCTCTCTATATGTGTGTTCTCTCTCTCGCTCTCTCTCCCTCTCTCTCTCGTGTGTGTGACACCTAGGCCTGCTGATTCATCTTCCTGGGCATCTACAACGACCTCACGCCCAACTAGTACATCGACGTCGGGCGGCCGGTGGCGTTCTCGCAGGTGCGTGTGCATGTGTTTGTGCGTCTCTGTCTCTCTGCGAGGATGTCTCTTTCTCCGCGCGCGTATGTATGTCTCTCTGTGTGTGTGTATGTCTCTCTCTGTGTTTCTGAGCCTCTCTCTCTCTCTGTGTGTCTGTCTCTCTGTGTCTGTCTCCCTCTCTCTCTTCCTCTCGTCATCTCTCTCACGTGTGTGTGACACCTGGGCCTGCTGATTCATCTTCCTCGGCATTTACAAGGACCTCACCCCCAACTGGTACGCGCCCTGTGCGTGTGAGTGTGTGTGTGCTGTGTGTGTCTCTCTCTCCTCTCTCTCTCTCTGTCTCTCTCTCCATGCGTGGCCGTCTCTCTCTGTCTCTTTCGCTTGCTGTGTCTCTCTCAGTGTCTCTGTGTCTCTCCTTATGCCTCTCTCTCTTCTCTCTCTCTCTCTCTCTCTCTCTCTCTCTGTCTGGGGCTGTCTCTCTCTATGTGTGCCTGCCTCTCTCTCTTTTCCTCCGACACCCGTCGTTACGCATGCCTGCTCTCACTTCGCAGTACAACAGCGTGCTTACGTGAGCGGCGCTGGTGGGGATCGACGTCTGGTGGGCGCGCCACAAGCGCGCTGCTCACGCACACACACACACACACATGCCTGTTACATGCACGCCGTCTTGTGGGCGCGCTGCAAGCACACACGCTGACTCCCTCCCCCGTCTCTACCCGTGCCCTCACTCGACAGTACATCGGGGTGTTCACGCGCGCTGCGCTGGCAGGGCTCATCGACATCTGGCGCCGCTACCAGCAGAAAGAGAGCTCCCTAACCCCCAACCCCTACAAACCTTAACCCTGGCAGTGCCGCTGCTGCCTGCCATGTGACACACGCTGCTGATTCACACACGCTACGCGTACGCCACCGCAGCACATCGGCGTGTTCACGCGCGCTGCGCTGGTGGGGATCGACGTCTGGTGGGCGCACCACAAGCGCGCTGCTTGTACACACACACACATACACACGCACACACACACACGTTGCCCGCACGCCATCGCAGTACATTGGCATGTTCAGGCGCGCTGCTCTGGTGGGCGCGCTACAAGCGCGCTGCTTGAAAGCACACACACACACACACACACACTCACACACACACACATATATACACACACACACATACACACACACATACACATTGCATGCACGCCATCGCAGTTCATTGGGGTGTTCACACGCGCTGCGCTGGTGGGCATCAAAGTCTGGTGGGCGCGCCACAAGCGCGCGGGCTCGTGGAAGGCGCTGACTCAGCGCGAGCTCAACCTCGCATACATGGGGCCGCAGTTTGTTTTGGAGCAGCGGTGCGTGTGCGTGCGTAGCCGTACCACTCGCCGTACTTGTGTATGCTGTGTACACATATACAGGGCAGTCATAGGGTCACTGGTATATGCTGTGTACACATACACAGGGCAGTCGTAGTGTCACTGACACACCGGGGTATTGTGCCCTGTTGTTATGACACAGCATGCGTGTGTGTGTGTGGCAGTGATGCCTTCGCGCGTAACGCTGATACGTGCGCTTCGCCGAATTCACACAAAATTCACATTAATTTGGGACACACCAGCCCAACACCGGCCCGTGTTCCATTTCCGAGTTGTCTGGCCCAGCCACCCACCCCCCTGCAATAACGCAGGTACGGCGAGCACCTCGGCGTCATCTTCATCACGATGCTCTTTGCGTCTGCGATCCCCATGCTCTACTGGTCGGCCGCCGCGTCGTTCGCCACGATGTTCTTTATCGACAAGTACTTCCTGCTCAAGGTTTGTTTGCGGGTTAGGGTTGCAGGATGGGGCGCCTTTTGCCATCAACTAAATGTATAACCTGAAGAACACTAAAGAAGGTGACTCTGTTCAGCGGCCGCGTTGTTCTTTATCGACAAGCACTTCCTGCTGAAGGTGTTTGTGGGGTTTAGGGTTGCAGGGAGGGGACGTTTTTTGCTATCCAAAAACTGAAGAAACTGAAGAAGGCGGCTCTGGTCGGCGGCCGCGTCGTTCGCCTGGATGTCCTTTACCGACAAGTAATTTCTCCCCAAGGCTGGTGTTTTAAGTCTTGTATTGGGGCGCAAGTTGGATACCAATGACCAATTCTTGCTGTCAAACCAAAAACATTGTTTGTTTTCTTTACAGAAAGTATCAGGGGGGGGGCTAGTCGGCGGCCGCGTCATTTGCCTCGGTGTTCTTTATCGACAAGCACTCCTGCTAAAGGTTGGTTTGTGCTGGGCTGGATGGGCGGTTGAGTTAAGAGGTGGGGGGCAAACTTACTTGGAAAAGCTTCAACAACAAAAAAAACTGGCTGGCGGACGCGTCGTTTGCCTCGATGTTCTTTATCGACAAGCACTTCCTGCTTAAGGTTTGTTTGGGGCTGAGGGTGAGTTGAGGGTTGCAGGATCGGGGCGCCTTTATGCCATAATTTTTTTTTAACTGAAGAATACCGAAGAAGGTGACTCTGGCCGGCGGCCGCGTCGTTCGCATCGATGTTCTTTATCGACAAGCACTTCCTGCTGAAGGTGGATGTGAGTCTTGAGATGGGGGAGGGGGGGATGCTGTTAATGCTGGCTCTCTCCCATGGTGTACGGCACCTTGGTGTCCCTCCAGATCTCCGTGATAGCGGTGTCTCTCACTGTCTCTCTCTGTCTTTCTCTCTCTCTCTGTCTTTCTCTCTCTCTGTCTCTTCCTCTCTTTTTCTCTCTCGCACACACGCTCACGCACACGCACACACACACGCACACACACACACACACACGCACACACACACACACAGGTCTGCCGCAACAGATTGCTCACTACTCCCCACACCTCGGAATCTACGCGATAGAGGCACCTCCTTCCCCCTTCCCTCCCTCTCTTTCTTCCTCATCCTCTCTGCCTCTATCTTTACCTCCATTTCTCTCTAACTCTCTCTTTCTGTCACTTTCTCTTTCTTGCCCTCTCTTTCTCTCTCTCTCTCTCTGTCTCTCTCTCCCTTCACAAAACACACACATACACACACATACACACACACACAGGTCTGCCGCAACCCCATCCACTACTCCCCACACCTCGGAATAAACGCGGCAGAGGCACCCCCTCAGCCTCTCTCCTCTCTCTCTCTCACTCACTTTCTCTGTCTTACTCTCTCTCTCTCTCTCTGTGTCTCTCTCTGTGTGCCTCTCTCTCTCTCTCTTTGTCTCTCTCTTTCTCTCTCTCTCTGTCTCTCTCTCCCTTGCTCTCCTTCACACAAACCACACACACACACATGCACACACACACACGCACACAGGTCTGCCGAAACCCCATCCACTACTCCCCACACCTCGGAATCTACGCGGCCGAGGCCCTCCCGTTTGCCGTACCGTGGCACCTGCTCTTTGCGTTCTGGGCGTTCAGCTTCATCGCCGTGCCGCGCTCATTCCTCGTGGTCGACGTGGTGGGTGATCATGCACACCCCTATCCTTTGCCCATCCTTGCTTCCTCCTCCTTATATGTTCAACGACAAAAAAAGATAAGAAGAGAGAGTGCCGTAGCAGTTGCTTGTATGCGTTCTGGGCGTTCAGCTTCACCGCCATGCCGCGCTCAATCCTCGTGATCGACGTGGTGGGTGCTTAGTCATACCCCCTGTCCCCCCCTGCCCATCCTTGCCCCCTCCTCGTATTTTTTTTGGGGGGGGAATACCATTTCACCTGCTATTTGCATTCAGCTTCATCGCCGTGCCGCGCTCTTCCTCGTGGTCGACGTGGTGGGTGGTTTTACATACCCCTATCCTGTGCCCATCCTGGCCCATCTGTATCTTCACCCCCTGTATGTTGAACAAAACACATACAGCCCGGGAGGCCGTCCAGACAGCCGGGATCGCTCTTTATATGGGAGTGAGACAACTTTCCCCACACACGGTTGGTCGCGCCGTTCTGGCCCCATGTATTCAAATCCAATTCGCAGGAGCTCCTGGCCGTTTCAAGTCAAACCAAATGTAACAGTTAAAAGGCCTTATCCCCAGCTGTCCGTTGATGTCTCGATCATTATCAGCGACCCAATATCGAGTGAGATCTGTGGGGGCAAAGTTCAAAGTGAGACAATTTGCCCCGTGTCCTCCTGAGGAGAGAGATTTGCCACCTTGCAGGTGGGGGCTTCGTCGACAGTGTGGGTGTCGCCGAATTTGAATCGTCAACACGGTGTGCGAGCTTGAGCCGCACACACCGGCGATGCCTGCGCTACTGGGCCTACTCGTGAGGCTGTCTGCCAAAACGCTGTACAGCGCAGCTGTGACAACCAACCAGCCAACCAAGCGTTGCATGAGGCCGTCCGCATGCACCGGAAATGCCTGTAGTACTAACAGCATTACACCCCGGCAATTGATACGAGGTCCGACCCGTGCACTGGGATGTGTTTCGAATAGAGGGTGACCGAGGTCGTCCCGTACACTCACACACACATGCATGCATACATACATACATATACACACATGCACACTTACACACACACATACATACATACTGTGAGACAAACTCTGAAAGCACACACACACCTACGCACACACACACACACATACACACACACACTTCACCCTTTTCCAGGTTTACGGTTGGATCAACAGCGTGGTTGACGGGCTCTCAGCCCTGTGGGAGAACACCAATGCGCTCACGAATTTGCAGGTGTGCGTCTGTGTGCACGCGTGTGTGTGTATGTGTGTATGTGTGTGTGTGCGTATGTGTGTGTGTGTGTGCGTGCATGTGTGCGTCTGTGTGTGTTTGTCTGTGTGTGTGTGTGTGTGTGTGTGTGTGTGTGTGTGTGTGTGCTTTCCGAGGTTTCTCTCCCGGCTCTCTGTACGTTCTCCGCAGGTAGTTGACAGTTTACACTTTACAGTACGCACTCTCGGGGCGTGGGATTGAGGGAGCTGCCTTACGAGGGTAGCTACCATATCTTTGCAGGTAGGTGGAGCTTCCTCTCTAGGAAGATCCGTACGGCCGCTCTCCCTATGTGTGTGTGCGCGCGCGCGTGCGACAACACGTCATTTGGCTGTATTCCGGCTGTACTTTGACATTAAACACAGCTCAACCCATCCAGTGCATTGTAAGTCTGATGATCTTACAAGAAGGAGCTCGTGAAGAGCTTTCGAATTTCCTTTACATGAGGGCAAACGGACAACGGGAGGTAAACTGTCAGCGCAGTCACAGCAAAATCCGGCTGTGAAAAAACAATTGAAATCCTGAAGAAGAAGAACACTGCTCGGAGCGTGTGTGTGCACGCGTGCAACACCACGTAACTTTCCCGGAGCCGCCCCCCCTGCCCCGTCCCACGCACCCACCACATTCCATTCCATTCCATTCCAGATCGTTACAAAGATAACGGCGATATCGTTCCAGAGGTCGGCGAAAGGGCGTCTGTCAATAGCGGGAGACCACTCGTCGCTATGAGGGGATATAATGCCACTCTGCTGCGGGGGGGCTGCCTCTGAGGCACTGTATCTAAGTACGCTGTGTTGTACGCTGACTAAACTGACTGTGATCACTCTCACTCTCTCTGAGGCTTTGTGGTGGTCGCAACCTCTATCCCGCCTTAATCAGATCGCCGCATATGGACTCCCACAGCTGTGGAAATCTCGCTAGGGTGAGCCATCCGGGTGGGACTCGGTTGTCGAGGATGCGCGTGAGCTCTGGGTACGCGGCGTACTTGGCTCGCTCTCGTTTGAACTGGTCAAAGCGATTCTTGACGGCGTCTCGAAACCGTTGGGATGTGAAAATGTCACCTGCATTTTGCCAGTACGACGTGATGGCCCCTCCCGCGTGGAGGCCATCCGCGTCCGGTCGACGGCACATGAAAAGTGCGGCGGTGGCTGGGAAGATGGGGTGTGGAGGGTGAAGGGGCTGGGGAGGGGGAGGGGAGGGGAAGATGGCGGGGCTGGGGTGGGGAGGGTGGAGGGGCTGAGGAGATGGAGAGGGGGGGAGGTGGCGGATGAGGGGACCGATGAACGCAGCTCGGTGTTTGTTGATGGTGTCGATGATGGGCGCTGTGGGTGGGTCCTTGGCGTGCATCTCGATGGTGGAGGTGTGAGGGAGGAAGGGGAAAGGTTGTGGGGGATCCGCTTAAGGCGGCGTAGGAATCGGTTGTGAGTAACCTCGAGGCGGTGGATGTGGGCTTTGTTCAGTGTCCATGCTTGGCATCCATAAAGGAGTGCGGAAACAACATAGGCATTGTACAGACGGATCTTAGTAGAGTCAGAGATGACTTCAGGGGGGGCGTCCCATAACCGTAGGGTGAGGCGTTTGTAGGCAAACCAGGCAGAGCCAATGCGGCGTGAGATCTCAGCATCGAGTATCCCGGCGTCTGAGTGGGAGACAGGGTGTGCATCGGAGGGGGAGGGGGCCGCGGGTGTGGAATAAATACTGCCGAGGTATTTGAACTTGTCTGTGGGGTGGACGAGGTGGGGTTTAGAGGAGGAAGTGGAAGGGATGGAGACCGGTGCTGGGGTGTCGGTGTGGGCAGACGGGTGACCCAGGATTTGGTGCACGATCTTGGCGTAGTTGATCTCGAGTGCGAGGTCGGAGCAGATCTGGTCGAGGCGGGCGAGCATGTCTTTGAGGGCATCGATGTCGAGTGCCATCAGAGCTATGTCGTCCGCGTAGAGGAGGAGGGGGAGTAGGGTAGAGTCAAAACCGTGGCGTGGGAGGGGTGTGTGGAGAGTGCCGTTCACCACGTAGCCGATTTGGATGCCTGCGTTGGGGAGCTGGGCTATCAGGGATCGGATGACGGTGTCGATGAAGATGTTGAAGAGGAGGGG
>VFSX01000368.1:100000-105000 GCA_016618255.1 Chlamydomonas sp. UWO 241
ACAGATTAACTTATATTCGGCAGGCGTGCGACACTGAGCCAATTGAGAGCCTTGTGGCAAAGCGATCAATGCAGTGGCTAGGCCATGTGATGCGCATGCCGGCTTCTCGTCTTCCTCGTACGACTTTTGACTGCACAATGGATGTGGCTCGGCAGCAAGGCCGGCCTCCAGCCTCCTCCCGACACTATTTTCTTAAGCTACTGATTCAGCAGCTAGGCGAAACTAGTGGCACTCGTTCTGATTGGAAGACTTTTTCGGACACGGCGTTTGAGCGTGCTCAGGATAGGGTCGGTGGAGAGCCGTGGTGTACGGTCCGGCTGCCCCTCAGGCGCCGGCCCCTCCACCACGGCGGTCAAGTAGATTGGCAAGGGCCACTTGACCCCCTATCCCCTAGAAGCAGTTAGGACCTATTTTGGAGGCGTCGCACAATAGCTCTCCTTTTTGCTCTGGGACTACACGTTGGCAGGCAGCCGGCTGGTGGCTACCGCCCCTCACAAGTAATTGTTAGGGCCAGAACTGGACTTGGGTCTAGGCGGTGGTACTAGGACTAGAGGTAGTCTTTGCTGGAAAGCCAATGTAACTGTAACTGTAACTGTAACTGAAGTCAATAAAGGCGGCGTACAGCGGTTTGCGCTGGAGGCCGCTCTTCTCAATAAGGTGTTGCAGGATGAAGGCGTTATCTGGGGTCCCCCTCTTCTTCCGGAAGCCTACCTGGCCCCGCGCCCGGTACCCCTCCCGTTCTGCTAAGGCGTCCAGCCTGTTCATAAGCACCAGGCTGTATAGCTTGGCGAGGGCATTCCCCACCGTGATCCCTCGGTAATCGTCCCGCACGTCTAGGCTGCCTTTCGGCTTTGGCACCGGCGTGGTTGCCCCCAAGTGCCATACAGTCGGGTACCCCTCACGGAAGACCCGATTGAGCAGGTGTGTGATGGGGCCAGCGAGCAGGTGCTCCTCATCCACAGCATCCGTTGCATCGCCCCCCTCCGCCGCCATAGCCCATGCCCTCTGATAGAACTCTATCGGCATGCCGTTTACGCCTGGGGCTTGCCCGCGTCCATGCCCATCAGTGCCGCATACACCTCCGCCTCAGTAAATGAATTATTTCGCGCTGCCGCCCGCTCCGTGGCCGTCGTCGTGGGGAGGGCAAACGGGGCCCCGTGCCCATGGTCAGTGGAATCATCCGTGTTAGTCGTATTAGTCGTATGAGTCGTATCAGTGGCGTTAGCATGGTTGTCCCCCAGCAAATCCCTAAAATAATCTGTCCACCCCTCCACGTCCCTCAGACCGACCGCCTGGCCAGGCAGTTTCACCCGCTGCCAAAACCGCCCAGGATTCCCCTTCCTGTCCTCAATCAGCTCGGAGTGTTCCCGGGCCTCGCTCGCGCGGCGGGAGCGCCGCGCGGTCCGCTTATAGGCCTTCCCTGCCTCTTTGGCGGCCGGTGACTGCGCTCCGTGCGCTCGTTCCGCTTCCCGGCACGCGCAGCGTGCGTCCTTGCACTCCTGAGTGTACCATATGTTGTGTGGTCGCACCCCCCCGTCCCCGGTCATGGGCCGCACCAAGACCGCACCCACCTCACCCGACGAGTGCAACGCCCGGGCTGCCCGCTCGACCGCGCCCTCGAGGCGGCTGAGCTCCTCATCCACCGTCGGTGCCCCCCGAGCTCCCAAAACGTCCGTCATCATCCCCCCCAGGAGCTGTGCGTACGCCCCCTCGCCCCCCTGTGGCCACCTAAACCTGGACGGCGTTTCGCTCGGGGCGCCGGCCTGAGCCGCAGGTACCGCAGTAGCGGGCTCATAAGTAAGGGTCAGTACTACTGGTCTGTGGTCAAACCTGCCCCCGCCTAGCCTTGGTGGGTGTTGGTCGTGCACATGTAGGGTAGTGCCCGGCCGTGGTGCCCCCGCGCCACTAAAGGCAAGGTCAGGGGACGCCACAAAGTAGTCGACCAGACTACGTTTTTCCTGCCCAGTGCGTGGTAGGTGAGGGCCCCATGCTCATCCCCCGGAAGGCGACCATTAAGGATAAACATTCCCATGTCCCGGCATAACTGCAGCAGGCGCTGCCCATGCGCGTTGTGCACGCGGTCAGCCGACTCTCTCGGCCCCACCTGCCCTGCCTGCGCGATGTCGCCCTCACGCACCGCAGGGGCGGGCCCCCCATCCCCCCTGTCTCTATCCCTATCATCCTCCTGCCCTGTGCGTGCGTTGAGCCCAGCACGAGGACTTCCCCCTTTGCCCGGTACTTAGAGATGCCCTCTACCAGGGCTGTTATGTGTGCCTCTACTGACAGGTCCCCCCCCTCGAGCAGCAGATACTTGGATTTCGCGTGGGGGATGTACGCGGCGCACGCGTACACGTCCCTAGCGCCCGTGATCCTAAACCAGAGCATCCCAAGCTCGGGCACATCCCGAATTACGCTGTGTGTGTGTGGAGGACGGGACGTGTGTGTGTGTGTGAGGGTGTGTGTGTGTGTGTGTGTGTCTGCGTGTGTGTGTGTGTGTGTGTGTGTGCGTGTGTGTGTGGAGGACAGGGCAGAGGTGTGTGTGCAGTGTGTGTGTGGTTGTGTGGGGGGGGGGGGGCTTTTGTCCCTCACGATGTACATGTGAACTCTGACTCAGTGTGTGTGTGTATGTATGTGTGTGTGTGTGCGCGCGCGTGTGTGTACGTGCGTGTGTGTGTGTGTGTGCACGTGTGTGTGTGTGTGCGTGTGCATGCACGCGCGAGGCATGAGTAGTTATCCAGGCTGCCCGTGCGGTGGGCGTGCAAGCAGGGCGTGCAAAATGTCCGCGCCTCTGCCGCTTCACTGTCAAAGAAAGTCACGTCACCCGTGGTGACACACGCACGCCGACCAGGTCCCAGTTTGGGCGGTTGGTTGAATGAGGCCCCGAGATGCCCTAGACTGAACACATAGACTGAACACAACGACTGAACACACACACACACACACACAAAAACTTCAAGTGGTGTCAAAATCGTCGGGGGCTCCCGCCCCGACGCCGCCAATGGCGGACCAACTGGGCTGACAGGGTGCTGCTGCAGCGTGAGCGACTCTGGGTTTTGGAAAAATCGGCTATGACGCCGATTTGCCCTGATCCAGAGCGCTAGTGGCTGTTTGAGACACGGCGTCATCAGGCAGGCAACTGCGAGGCATGCGGGGACGGAGGGCAGGCTGCTGGCAGAAGTCGGCTCCGCCATCGTCGGTACCCCCATGCAGCCACGGGCACCGGCACCGGGCAGAGGCTGCAGCTACGCTACAGCCAGGGCAACGGCTATGGGCATCGGCTATTAATTGACATCGGCCAAGGCTTCGGCTACGGCCAGGGACACCCTGCATCTGCACTCACATCGCATCGGCTACACGTCCGCCCTCTGGGCATCTGCATCTGCATCGGCAACGGCTACGGCCACGGCTACTGACATCGGCTGCGGCGACGGCTTCGGCCTACGGACTGCAGCTACGGCACGAATCGCGGGGCACTTGAGTGACCTGCATGGAGGGTCTCTCCATGCAGGGCGAATCTTACTTGCATGAGACACATGACGACGGAGGTGCACTGGCAGCCAGCGCCCTCGCAGCGCAAGCGCCATGCATGGAGGCTGGCGGCATGTCGGGCGTGCGCCACATGATGAACGGAGGCGGAGGAGGGTGGCCAGGCTGGCTGCCCGAACTGAGACGCATGGCGCGACCAGATGTACTAGAGCTAGTGGGATGGACACAGTCAATGTGTATCCACTGAGTGGACTAGTGCGGGTGATAGTATCTGCCTGCCTCAGGGATTGAGTGCGCAAGCACAAGTCTAATACGCCATTAAAGGCGTCCAACAAGACTGTAAAATCGACCACACACACACCAGGGGTTTCCTTGAGGTCGGTCATCCTTTCATTTTTGACGTGATTCCTGGTGGTGACACACGCGACACCTGTGACACACGCACGCCGACCGGTTCCCAGTTTGGGCGGTTGAATGCGGCCCTGAGATGCTCTAGACTGAACACACACACACACACACACACACGCACACACACACAGAGAGAGAGATAGAGAGAGATATCGTTACAGAGAACTCTGCACGGCAGACCTAGATAGGCTGTTTCTAGTCATCAATTGAGGAGATTCCGTTTGAAGGCGGGAGACCAACCGTGCGCCAGCAAGAGGGTGAACAACCTCATACACACACACACTGCCACACACACAGGCAACGAAACCGGTCGTTGACGAAGACGACGAAGACCCCGCCAACGCGGTGCGCCTGATCGGCGTACCCGAGTTTGACATCGCGGTGCGTGGGGAGGGTGGAGGGGGAATGACAAGGGAGGGGTGTGTGGGAGAGGGTGGGTGGGTGAGTTGGTGTGCGGGACGTGCGTGCCAGAGTGGTTTCGGTGAGTTGCATGCATGCATGCATGCATGCAGCAGCACATGGAGTCATCAACACATGTACTAGCACACACGCACTAGCACACAGGTAGTCTTTGCTGGAAAGCCAATGTAACTGTAACTGTAGCACACAGGCACTAGCACACACGCACACATGCACTAGCACACACGCACTAGCACACACGCGCTAGCACACACGCACTAGCACACACGCACTAGCACACACGCGCTAGCACACACGCACTAGCACACACGCACTAGCACACACGCGCTAGCACACACGCACTAGCACACACGCACTAGCACACACGCGCTAGCACACACGCACTAGCACACACGCACTAGCACACACGCGCTAGCACACACGCACTAGCACACACACAAGCACACGCGCTAGCACACACGCACTAGCACACACACACTAGCACACCCTCGCTTTCCCCGTCTGCCCAACAGGTCCGCACCAAGCTGCTGACTGGACCAGACTCGTACGATATGGCCACGCTGCTTGCGCACACATACGCACACATACGCTCACATACGCACACATTTTGACAGCTGCCGGCCTCTTTCCTAGGGTCTAATGCGTCATCAAAGTCGTCCGACGGACTGTCAAATCGACCATACACA
>VFSX01000368.1:107500-112500 GCA_016618255.1 Chlamydomonas sp. UWO 241
TGAGGGGCGCGCGCTGTGGGAGGCAGGGACACGCTCTCCCATGGAGCGTGCCCTGGGCCGTGCTCTGGGGCTTGTCGCACTTTGATTCTACGGTCACGCAGCGGCGGGTGCGGCGGCGGGTGACAGCCTGGTGAACGCAAGGACCAGGCGGTGCTGCCGCCGGACGTGTGTATGGCGCGCTGCGAGGGGCGCGATGTGAACGGCACGCTGCGAAAGGGCGCCCCTGGTTTGCGGCGGCGGGCCGGCGGACAACGCGACGCCGCCGCCGGGCGGATCTGGCACGCTGTGTGTGGGGGGGGGGCGCTGTGAGGGTGCGCGCTGCGAAAGGGCGCCCCTGGTTTGCAGCAGCACGGCCACGACGGCGGCGGCGTGATGGCGCCACTGGGCGCGTCTGGCGCGCTGTGTGTGTGGGGGGGGGCGCGCTGCGAGAGGGGCGCCACTGCAGGTCCAAACCAGCTGATTTGCAGCAGCGTGGCCTCAGCGGGGGCGGCGTGATGACGCCACTGGTCGTGTGTCTGGCCCGCTGTTTGCAGGGGGGGGGGGCGCTGTGGACGGCACGCTGCGAAAGCGCGCCCCCGGTTTGCGGCGGCGTGGCCGCGACGGGGGCGGCGTCATGGCGCCACTGGGCGTGTGCCTGGCGCGCTGTTGGGGGGGGGGGCTCTTGACGCTCTGATGGTGGTGCGGGTGATCACCCCTTGTGGGTGTGCGCACATTTGTGGGGGGGTCCTTGTGCAGGTATGATTGCGTTTTATTGGTTGATGTGTGCTGGCGGCCTGGAGTGCGCCGCTGTCCATTCATCCCACCGAATGCCATCCTGTCTCTTTGCACAGGGGGCTGAAGACTCTGACACTGTGTTTAGCAATATTGTAAGGCTCCTGCGTCGCGTCACGTTCAGTGGCGTGTGGATGTGCCCCCCCCCTCCCCTCCCCCCCGTGTGTGTGATGTACCGCAACCGCGCAAACGACGCGTGTTACTAGGCAAAATACGCGAGCCCCTCAAGCGACGAGCGTCGACCATCCCATCCCCACCTTGTTGTGATCGCGCCACACGCCTCATTGACTTGGGGCTTGAAGGTGGAGGGGCGTGCTGCACATGGGGGGAAGGGGCAGCAAACGACAGGGCAGGGGGCGCATGCGTTTGGGGGGGAGCGTGCCGTGTGCGGCCTGGAGAGCTGAGGTGGCCTTGCCAGGAATGGCGCATGTTTGGAGAGTATGAATAGCGCTCCATCACGATGAACACGGGATCAGGAGTCGAAGAGTCCTACAGCGGGAGGAGAGTGCAAGCTGTTCGCTGATGTTCTTCAAATACGAGATGTGCGCCTTGTATCATATAACAGCTCGCGGAGGGGGCACTTGCAGACTGCTAGAACGCACGAGCAAACGCCTGCTTATACACCAGCTGACACCATCAGAACATCATCATATGAGCCTGTAAGGTGTGTCACACACACACACACGACTATAGGCTCCATCATCACCATCAGAGTGGCCTGTAGTTTGACGCTCTGGGCACTCGAGTCCCCAGCGCCGCGCACGGGTAGATATGTGGGTACGCAGCGCTGCCTGAGATCAGATGTTGTCTTGCGCCAGCGTCTGTCGCCGCGCAGTCGCGACACCCACGACGGCCTCGTTCAGCAGCTGCGGCACGAGCGCCAGTTGCGCCAGATCATGCAGGACGCGCCGCATGACAGGGCGGCATGCTGGTGGGACCTGGAAGATGTCTGCACCCCGCGCAAGCAGCACGCTGACGCACTCGTCGCGGGCGTCGTCCGGCTGGTCGCTGCCAAACATCTCGCTCGAGCGTGGGCCCTGGCACAGCGCCTCCATCACCTTGGTCATGTGTGCCTGCTAGGCGTCGCTTGGTTGCGACTCGGCAGCGACGCAGCGCAGCAGGAGCAGCAGGGGCGCGCAGGAGCGCGTGGGATGATGCTTAGTGCCGGCAGGCTGGCCAGCAGCAAAACCGGCCGCATATATCAGCGCAGATTTTTCGTCTGTGTTGCAGACCGCCATCATAGCTGCGGCGTCGGCAGACGGATGGTCAAGCAGCAGGCGCATGGCGTCCATGAAGCCGTTGTGGGCAGCTAACGCGAGGGGGGCATCACCACATGAATCTGTTTGCATCAGCATGGCTGCAGCATCCGCAGACGGGTGGTCGAGCAGCAGGCGCATGACCTCCACATGGCCATTGGCAGCAGTATAGTGGAGGGCAGTAAATCCATCGCATTGTTCCATCAGCATGGCGGCTGCGTCTGCAGACGGATGGTTGAGCAGCAGGTGCATGGCCTCCACATGGCCATCGGCAGCAGTCAGGATGAGGGCGATAGAACCATAGCCATCAGCGTGCATCAGTAAGGCTCCTGCGTCGGCAGACGGGTGGTCGAGCAGGAGACGCATGGCGTCAACGTGGCCGTTCTCAGTTGCGTGGATGAAAGCTGTCCACCCAGCGTTTGTAAGGGCCATCATGGCTCCCGGCTCGGCCGCATGCTGCAGCAGTAGCCGCATGGTGCCCAAGTGGCCGTGTTCGGCAGCATGCATCAATGCGCTCATGCCCTCCTCGTCCACGTCCATTAGCATGGCATGACGCATGGACTCTGACACAGCTGATCCACCGGGCTGTCCCTGCCCATCTGGCTCAACGCCCAGCAGTCTCTCCAGTGCGTCAACGTCGCCCTCGCGTGCTGCTGCCCACAGCGCCTGGCGCGCCTCCTCCAGCTCCTCCTCCTGGACACCCACCGACTGCCCACGACTCGACATGTCACGCATGCGTACCAGGGTGCCACGACCTCATAGACAATATCTTGTTTAGCATTTGGAGGGTTTCTTGGTGTGGGGCGATGGGTGGCTCATACCTGGCTCAAACTGCAGCCCGAGCTCGCCCGTCTACTGTCCCCGTACCACATGTCCCTGCACGCGCGCACGGGGCCAGCGGGTTGCTCGCAGTCTGCGCGTGGACGCGGTGGTGCCATGCTGAGGCAGCGGGTGGTGCCATTCGTTACGACGCGCCTGCAGCGCCCATCTGGCGCCTCCACGGCCTGCCGATGCAGCAGCACCGTGGTGGAGTCGTCCTCTGAGGCTGCAGCGCCGACGGGAGACGCGCCTGTGGGGCAGAGGTGAGGGTAGAGTGGCGTGCTGAATTGGGCTTGCAAGCGCCATGCCGCCAATCGGGCACACTAGGGGCGGCGTGCGACTCACCACAAGCTAAATTAGCGAGTGCAAACTGTGGATGTCTGTGGATGTGGTCTCACTTGAGCAATTGACGTCGATTGGCTGCCTGACACTCCATGCATGCATGAGTGAGTGCATGGCGTGGCGTGGCCAACCATTCACGCACACAACAATGCACACACAAACGCACATGCAAGGACACACGAGCAGAAGCACAACGACATGCACACGCACGCACACACAAACACTCACACACACACACACACACACACACTCACACGCACACACACACAGACAAACTGTACGTGATCATACGCGTGTCAGTGAGGGACATTGGCATGCTGTGCCGGGGTCCCGACAGCACGTGCGCTGGCACACACACACACACGCACACACACTCTCAAGCACACTGGAGCGCAAACACACGAGCATGCCGACACAAACACACGCGGTCACACGCCCACGGCGTGCAGGAAGCGCGTGCTCTCTGGCGTCCAGCCGACCGGCAAGCTGCACCTGGGCAACTACCTTGGTGCTATCAAGAACTGGGTGGGGCTACAGGAGACGTACGGTGGGTGGGTGTGGACACGCACACGCACACACACACACGCACACACACACACGCGCACATGCACACACACACACGCATACACACACACACACACACACACGCACACCCCACCCCACCCACCCACCCAGACATTTTTTTCTGCGTCGTTGACCTGCACGCCATCACCGCCCCCGTCTTTTGCTTGCGTGCGCATATGAACGCACTCGTGCCCCCACTCACCCGCACACACACACAGACACCTTTTTCTGCGTCGTCGACCTGCACGCCATCACCGTTCCTCACGAGCCCGCGGATCTGAAGGCCTCCACGCGCAGTATGGCGGCGACCTATTTGGCGGCTGGGATCGACCCAGCGCGGGTGAGTGAAAAATGCAGACAGAACACCAGGGGACACCCCTGCAGAACACATGCAGACAGAACACCAGGGGAAACCCCTGCACAACACAATGGTTATTTCCACATTACCACAATGAGTATTGGGACCTGTGATCTGGGGGATCTGCTGGGGATCTGCAGTAAGGATCTTGACCAGCACAAGCTCACGGCCTCAACACGCACAGCATGGCTGGAACCTACGCAGCGGCCTTGATAAACCCAGCGTGGGTTGAGTGTAAGGTCCTGGGACCTGTGATCTGGGGAATCTAAGGATCTTGATCAGTAGAAGCCCAAGGCTTCAACTCGCAGCATGGCGGCAACCTACCTAGCGGCAGGGATAGACCCAGCGCGGGTGAGTGAAAAATGCAGACAGAACACGATGATTATTTCCACATTACCAAAATTAGTATTGGGACCTGTGATCTGAGGTATCTGCTGGGGATATGCAGTAAGGATCTTGACCAGCACAATATCAAGGCCTCCACGCGCAGCATGGCTGTAACATACCTAGCGGCCGGGACCGACCCAGTGCAGGTGAGTGACTTTGTGTGTCTTCTACACAAAAGCGTGGTGTTCTGATGGTGGCCCTCACGCGTGAAGCAGCGTTGTCTGAAGTTGTGTGTTGTGGTGCTCTGGTGGCGTCTCCGCGCGCAGCATGGCTGCGACCTACCGAGCGGCAGGGGATCGACCCAGCGCGGGTGAGTGAAAAATGCAGACGGAACACAATGAGTGTTGGGACATATGATCTGGCGGGTCTGCAGTTAGGGTCTTGACCAGCAGCAGTTCAAGGCCTCCCCGTGCAGCATGGCGGCAAGCTACCTGGCAGCAGGGATCGGCACAGCGCAGGTGAGTGAGGATGGCCCTGATGGTGGCCGTCACTACCACAGCCGG
>VFSX01000368.1:117500-179053 GCA_016618255.1 Chlamydomonas sp. UWO 241
ACCTCCCCAGGCCCAGTGTTTTCCTTTTCGGCCGGGTTATAGGTATAACTGAGGGGGCGGCGGCTCTATCTCGCTGTGCCACATCCACGCTCGGCACACGCACACACACACCAGTGTTTCCGTGAGCCACCCTGCATCCCGACAAAGTGCACTTTTGGGTTGAGATTGGCCGATTCGGGCTGGCGCGTCGGGTTGTGATTGCGCGAATTCCGACCCGAAAAAGTGTGAAAATTGGCATTTTCACACATTTCCCGCCAAAATTCGCCTCCGTCGGGTTGAGATTTGCGAAGTCAGCGTGAGGCCCGGGTTGAGCCAGCATTTTTCCAAGATCCTTAACGGAACCACTGACGCACACACACACACAGTGAGGCACTTGCAGCTGCTGCACCTGGATCATACATCACACCATCTCACCTCCCCAGGCCCAGTGGTTTCCTTTTCGGCCGTGCACAGCCGGACAAAGCCGGGATTTCAGTCAACTGGCCGTGGCACAAAGCGTAGGAGATCAGGAAATCACTGCGCAATGCCGCTTGCATTCCACAACTCGCCTCCCTCCAGGACGGCACCGCCAAGATGTCCAAGTCTGCCGAGAAGAACGTCAAATCTCTAACGGCCCTTCCATGTTTGGTGTGTTGGGAGAACTCCCGAGTCCAACAGCCCTGACACCAGTTGCACCCTGGAACCCCCCTCCACACACACACACACACACACACACACCACACACACGCAGGATGGCACCGCCAAGATTTCAAAGTCTGCCGAGAACGACCTCAAGCCCCTTTGGGGACCGCTCGAGTCTCATAACACTGACACCAGGTTAACCCTACCCCCCGCCCCCCTCCCTCCCTCCACCCATACACACACATACACACACGCACACACACACACACACACACAGGACGGCACCGCCAAGATGTCAAAGTCTGCCGAGAACGACCTCTCGCGCATCAACCTTACGGACGACGCCAAGGAGATCCAAAACAAGGTGGGAGTGGGGGAGAGTGGGAGGGAGAAGGGGGGGAGGAGGGAGGGAGGGGGGAGGGGGGGAGGACGGAGGGAGGGAGAGAAAGGGAGGGAGGGAGGGAGCTGCAAGACCGACGCCTTTGACGGCCTCGAGTCCGGCACGCAAAGAAAGACACACACAAACATGCAAGCACACACACACACACACACACACCACCTGCGCGCGCAGATCAAGCGCTGCAAGACCGACGCCTTTAACGGCCTCGTGTTTGGAAACCAACACACACACGCAACACATACACACACACACGCAACACACACACGCAACACACACACACACATGCAGATCAAGCGCTGCAAGACCGACGCCTTTGACGGACTCGAGTTTGGAAACGAAGAGCGACCCGAGTGCAGCAACCTGCTCACGCTCTACCAGCTCGCATCTGGGCAGAGCAAGGTGTGGAGTCCCACACATGGGCACCGCACATGGGCACCACATGGGCACATGGGCACGCATGGGCACAAGGGCATGGGCAGCGAGGAGCGGGGCCCGAGTGCAGCAACCTGCTCACGCTCTACCATCTCGTGTCTGGGCAGAGCAAGGTGCGGGGTCCCACACATGGGCACCGCACATGGGCACCGCATGGGCACCGCATGGGCACCGCATGGGCACCGCATGGGCACCGCATGGGCACCGCATGGGCACCGCATGGGCACCGCATGGGCACCGCATGGGCACAAGGGCATGGGCAGCGAGGAGCGGCCCAAGTGCAGCAACCTGGTCACGCTCTACCAGCTCGCGTCTGGGCAGAGCAAGGTGTGGGGTCCACAGTAACAGTTACATCGGCTTTCCAGCAAAGACTACCTCTAGTCCTAGTACCACCGCCTAGACCCAAGTCCAGTTCTGGCCCTAACAATTACTTGTGAGGGGCGGTAGCCACCAGCCGGCTGCCTGCCGCACATGGGAACACCACGCATCTGTGCACCTGTTGTTGTGTGCACGCACGCTGTGTGGGAAACACTCCTCACTTGGCTGTCTGCTAGTGCTCTGCTGCTGTGACGGTGCTGTGATGGTGCTCTGATGGTGCTCTGGTGCTGTAATGGCGCTCTGATGGTGCTCTGATGGGTCCGTTGTCAGAGGGCCATCGGACCCACAACATTTACCTAGGACCCTTTTGGCGGGTTGTGGCGCGCTCTGTCCCTGCGTGCTGGCCCGAAAACTGCCATTCCTGCACACACACAAACAACCCCCCCCCCCGCCCCCCCCCCCCACACACACCAGGACGCGGGTCGCCGCCGAGGTGGCATCCATGCTGTGGGGGGACTTCAAGCCGAAGCTGGCCGACGCGCGCATCGCACGCGCACACACACACACACACACACACACACACGCACACACACACACACACACACACACACACACACCAGGACGCGGTCGCCGCCGAGGTGGCATCTATGCTGTGGGGGGACTTCAAGCGAAGCTGGCCGACGCGCGCATCGCACGCGCACACACACACACACACACCAGGACGCGGTCGCCGCCGAGGTGGCATCGCGGTGGGGGGACTTCAAGCCGAAGCTGGCCGACGCGCGCATCGCACGCGCACACACACACACACACACACACACACACGCACACACACACACACACACACACACACACACGCCAGGACGCGGTCGCCGCCGAGGTGGCATCCATGCGGTGGGGGGACTTCAAGCCGAAGCTGGCCGACGCGCGCATCGCACGCGCACACGCACACACACACACACACACCAGGACGCGGTCGCCGCCGAGGTGGCATCCATGCGGTGGGGGGACTTCAAGCCGAAGCTGGCCGACGCGCGCATCGCACGCGCACACACACACACACACACACACACACACACACGCCAGGACGCGGTCGCCGCCGAGGTGGCATCCATGCGGTGGGGGGACTTCAAGCCGAAGCTGGCCGACGCGCTTGTTGCGCACCTTGAACCAATCCAGGTGGGAGGGTTTCTCTTGGGCACATTCCAGCCATGCATGCATGCCATGCATGCCGCACTAGTCGCACTCGTGTGCTCGCCACCGGCCACCGCACGTGGGAGGGCCTCTCGGGGGCACATTCCAGCCATGCATGCCATGCATGCCGCACTAGTTGCCCTCGTGTGCTCGCCTCCGGCCACCGCGCGCCCGACCACGGCAGCTCTAAGAAGCCTAGTCGGTGGCACCATCTCCGCGCGGCCAATTTGAAAGGGAGGACGCAGTGATTTTGTTTTCGCTATTTTTTGATTAATTGTTCCACAGCCGGATTTTGCTTTGACCGCGTTGACCGTTGACCTCCCGTTGACCGTTTGCCCTCATATGTAGGGGGGGTAAGCTTGAAAGCACTTGAAATCTCTTGACGAACTCTGTCTGGCGGGCCTGTCAGACCACCAATCCACTGAATGCGTTGAACTTTGCGCAAGGTCAAAGTGCGCAAGGTCTAAGTGCGCAAGGTCGAAGTGCAGCCGGAATACAGTCAAATAGCTGTGCAGAGCCGAAAAGGAAAGCACTGGTAGGACTTTAGGAGGACATGGGGCAAATTTGCTCACTCCAGGCAGTGCGACAGTGACGTGAGACAGCGCTTGGGGCCTCCAGCTGTGGCTCGTTCTTCACCTGCGTCGTGGCATGCGCCGGCTGTGGGTTGTGGTCAGGGATGTAGAAAGTGTGTCAGAGGGGATCCGCCTCAGGCGGACCAACCAGCCAAAAGGCATCCTCCGCATGCGGACGAAGCGGAAAAACTTGTCCTCCTGATTTTTTTTCCCGGGGGCTGCGCCCCCCAACCCCGCTGTGTGCTACAGATGCGACTGGCGTAGGGCGGAACGTGCCCGAACCCCTGCCCGCACAAGCGGACCGAACAGGCCCGAAAAGGCCCAGTGAAGGGCTCTACATTTCGTCCTCTACCGATCGGTTCCTACTTCACTGGTTGTGGTGTGTGTGGTGGAGAGTTTTACGGCTTGAGTAGGGGTTTGAAGCAGAAAGAAGAACAAGAAAAAGCGCGTTTGGGTGTGTGGGGCGGGGCGAGCGAGGGGCGGCGGCGCTCGTGCTGCCGGGGGCACTCTTTGACGCGATGAGCTGTGTTGTGGACTTTGGACTTGCCCCCCCCCTCCAGATCTCACTCAATACTAGGTTGCTTATCAGTTGTGTCATTAAGGAATCCGTGAATGTGCTCTTTGCCCCCGCAACACTGGAGGGAACATGCTGACTGGCCCCCGCAGGCGGCGTTTTTCCACAAAAAGTGTGAAAATCGTCGAATTTCACACTTTTCTGAGCGAAATTGCTGCGCTTCGCTCCCGCAATTTCCCCCCAAACTACCCGGTTTGACCCCGCAGCGGAGGCTGCTGGGGCTGCGGGGGCGCTAATGACACCACTGTTGCTTGTCATGATGGAGACGGTGGTGCGGCGCAAGTCCCACACTTCGCACGTTTCGGTCCCTGCTCGGGGGTTCACGGCGCCCCCGACCGCGGACCCCAGACCCCTCTTCGCGGCACAGTTCACGGCAGCCTGCCGTGAACTGTGTCGTGAAGCACATTGAGCAGTACGGTACACACACACACACACACGCACACGCGCACACACACGTACACACGCATGCACACACATACCAAGTAATCGCAGCACATATCCGACCCGTCGTACAAGCTCGCACACACACACACACACACACACGCGCACACACACGCACTCACATACCAAGTAATTGCACCTCATAGCCGACCCGACAGCTAAGCTCACACGCACACACACACACACACATACACACACGCATACAGACCAAGTACTCGCAGCTCATATCCGACCCGTCGTACATCGACGGCGTGCTCGAGTCGGGCGCTGACGTGGCACGAGAGAGCGCGGCGCGCACGCTCGACAGCGTCAAGGACGCAATGGGCTTCGTGCTGCCACGGCACAGGGGGTAATGACTGGACGCTGCTGCCCCAGGGCTAGAGTGTGTGCTGGGTGCAGGCAAGTGGCTCCGTTAGCCAACCCGCAGCCCGACAAAATGCACTTTCGGGTTGAGATTGGCCGATTCGGGCTGGCGCATCGGGTTGAGATTGCGCGAATTCCGACTCGAGAAAGTGTGAAAATGCCAATTTTCCTCCAAAATTCGCCTCCGTCGGGTTGCGATTGGCGAGGTGAGCGTGAGGCCCGGGTTGGGACATCATTTTTCCAAGATCCTGAACGGAACCACTAATGCAGGCCCTACCAGCATGCCCTGTACCTGAAGAAGTTGACGCGGCCAAGGGTGCCTATGGGCTATGTGCTCCTCCTTCCCTCCATAACTGCCGACGAAGACGAAACAGCAACTACATCGTGACCGCCGGATGCTGTAAACCCTTGCGACTGTCCCTGTGTCACGCCTCCCCAGCCATGCGCCTCCGGATCGAGCAGTCGAGGGTTCAAGCATGCTGCGCCGCGGCCGCGAGATGTGACAGGCCGAGCCAGGCCAGTCAAGCGTTGGGTGCACGCACGGTTGGCGCGTTGCCGAGGAAGTGGGTCAGCGAAATTTCGATGCTGAACGGCCCGTCGCCTGTGGTGGGGCGCAGCTGGCGCCAGAGCAGCCAGGAAGCTGAAGCCGCGCACGAGCCATTGTATTGCCGATCCGCTCAACGCCACGCCACGCTGCTTGCATGCTGCCAGCTGCTTGCATGCTGCCAGCTCCCAGCTGTGAAGGCGGCGCAGCCGTGGCAGCCCAGAATCAACTGGGGCCTACTGCTGGAGATGAAGCGGCGCCCGACCAGGGCGCTCACGAACGCTGCGCTCATCAAGGGCCGCCACCAGGGGCCGCGCAGCAACACTGCCGCTGCCGCTTGTTCCCGTCCAGCCTGCTAGTTCTGATAAGGGTCCCGCTTCAGCCCGAGACGCCAACGGAAGCTGAAGTTGTTAAGTGTATGTGTGTGTGTTTTGGGGCTCGATTAACGGAGGCGCGTTCTCGTCGCCGAGCCCTGGACCCAGCAATGCGGCGCTGCTGGTGACGAGGATCTCCGTGCCGCTGACGAGCGGGGTAAAATACGACTGGCCCGGCTCCTGCTAGACTGCCCCTCGGTGGAACACTTCAGGAGCGGCTTGCCCGGCGCTGCCATGGCTTGGCGAGTAGCCGCGGCGCTGCCGCGGCCCGTGCTGGGAGACGGCCCTTATCCTCCCCCCATGCAGGATGCCATGCGGCACCGATCTCGACGAGTTGATCGACGAGCGGAGGAGCTGGCGCCCGTCAATGCATGCTGGACATTGGTCAAGATGGCTGCCCGTGGAGGCGGGCTACCATCACGGCTTCAGCGGTGGCGACCGCCGAGGCAACACAGAGTAAATCCGCTTCACCAATCGCAGCGTTCGTCACCGCGCTCATCCTCGGGGTCGCTCGTCTGCCGGTGACTGGCGTTGGAAGGTCTTCAGGCAGCCTCCATGACAACTCTGTCGTCCATGCACCCCTGGAGGGTGGGACCTGGCCATGCATGAGGCATGGGGCGCCGGCTGAGCCCCATGCAAACGAGAGCTGGACAGCCATGCACTGCCAGGCGGGGACCGTTCCAGTCAGCGCCAGTCGGCTCTGCCGGCTTGACTGGCCACAAGGCCACTACTGTGACCCTGAGGAAGGTCCTCTCCTATATGCTCCTTGCCAGACATGTCTCTCAGAGACCGCTGTTTGGGGTAGTCTAGCCGGCGGGAGCGGTAGTCTATCGGCCGGGAGCCGGCGGTACTCTAGTACTCAAGTGTGCTGGAGTATCGGCGGGTGTCTCTAGTAGAAGAGTAGCCTGCTTAGCTGGAAACCCCGTGTTACTGTACTGTGTGTGTGTGTGTGCGTTGTGTTTGGGGAAAGAGGGGACATCGATGCGCCACTGAACGGGACGCGATGCAGGAGCCTTACAATTACTGCAGCGGCACGCCCGTGGCGTCGCTGCGGTAGAGGACCTGGGGGTGCGCTCACGCTCTTTACAGAGTGGGAGTTCCCTACCACCAGCAGCCAGCCATCCCACCCAGGTGCTCGGGCCCTGCGCGCCGAGCACGGTCTTCCATGCCTTTGATGATGATGATGGATGTTACAGTCAGGGACACCTCTAAAGGCGTATAAGACCGTGCTCGGCGCGTATGGCCCGAGCACCTTACTGAGATGGCTGGCTGTTGGTGGTAGGGAACCCCAACTCTGTAAAGAGCGTGGGCGCACCCCTAGGTCCCCTACCGCAGCGGCAGCAAACGCTTGTTGAAGTCGGTGAGCGCATGTTGGGAAACGGAAACGCAAGGCAGGTTCGTCGCCAATCGCCAAAAGAGACATCCCCCGTGGGGAGAAAGGCCAAGACGTGGCCGAAAAGGAAATCCAGCCGGGCCGCAACCTCTAACGTGTTAAGGGGTTTTCTAACTGGGATTTCAACCAGCATTCACAGGATTCTCAACCTGTTACCCTTAACCCGGCTCTGAGCAGAAGCTGACCCCTTGTTGTTGCACCGAGCACGACATTGGACGTGTCGCAGGCCCCCCCCCTGCTGAAGGGGGGAGGCACAGAAGGACTCGGTGAGGGGCACATCCCTAAGCCTAACTACCTAAAAAGGGGCTGGAAAAGGCGGTCAGTAGTGACCAACAGTGTGGGATTTGGTAATAGGTTAGAGAGCAAGCTTGCCCCCCGGTTATAGCGGATAAATATGTTCCTTCTGCATACTCCGTTTTGAGGTCGTCATCTTTGAGGCAGCTTTCACGTGTGAGACCCAGCGTGGGCATTTCTCAGGTGCGCCAGCTGCGGTGCACTGCAAACGGCACAGTCCACCGCAGCTCCTCGGGAACCCACGCTTGGGTCCCCGCCACTATCGTGGCTGCCTCATTGACTCCTAATTCAAAACATCGTTCGCTTCAGGTCAATTATTCCTCCCGATCCTCTACCATCTCCAGGCTTGTGTTACGTATATCAAGGCACGAGACCAGAAAGTTGGCCATGTCACGCCAAAAACAAGGGTAAAGTAGCCCCGGGCTGGGGTTCATAAACGCCCGCATCTTCGCATCCAAGCCTTTATCGTCCCCAGGGACGCTCAGGAAAAGGGTGTGGAACTGTACGCGTGTCTCCGTATACGCTGGACACTCAAAAATCACGTGTGCCTCATCCTCCCGCATGCCACAAAGGCGACAGAGCCTCTGGCTGCGTGGCTCTGCCTGCGCCGTGTGGCGCCCCTTCTCTATCTGCAGTTCATGCAGCCCCATTCTAAAGCGTGCGAGTGTCGTGATCTGGGCGGCGCTGTTCAGCCCCGTCCAGAGCATTGGTGCGCCGCCACAGTCGTCCGCCATCCACCGCAAGTAAGTAAGCATCTTGAAGCGGTGTGACCATGAGTCAGGCACTGAGCGGACGACGCTGAGCTGGTTGGCGTCCTCTGGCAGCTCTGGTATGCTGGTCTCTGATGCCAGCCAACCCGCCGCTGCTGTCTCTAGCAGGCGGGCGATGCCCCCCGCCTCCTGGCCCCACACCAGCGTGTGCCCCACTGTGCTGAGGCACTCGCTCAGCTGTGCCACCCAGCTCTCTCGCACGCCACCCGCCGCTAGCTCCCAGCTCTCCCGCATTGCCGCCTTCAGCAGATCGCCATCCGGCCGCCGTAGCGCTTTCGCCCAGAAGCGCGCCGCCTGCCGCAGCCAGTCGGTCGACAGCGGTCGCCAGCCCACCTCCGTCGCCAGCAGCGATAGCTGTTGCCCACACCTGCGAATACGGAGGGCCTCGCGCACAGATTGCAAGTGCAGGGCTTCCATGGCGCGCCACTTGCGGCGCGCCGCCTTGGGGGGGCCCCCGTCCCCTCCAGCCAACCCCCACTTGTCGGCTGCCCCCGAGAAGATCCCCTGTACCCCCATGCCCGCCCCCGCCATCAACCCTGGGCCCCAGATCTCGCACCCGTAGTTAATTACAGGTCGCACCAGTGCGTTGAACAGGTGCGCCTTTACTCCCACGTTGTGGAGGCCCATGGCATCGTATCTGCGCGCTAGGGCGAAGCGTGCACGCTGGCCCGCCCCCTGCCTCTGCTCCAGCCCCGCGCCTATTGCCCGACGGCTCCCAAAAAGCATGCCCAGATATTTAAACTCGTGATTCATGGGCAGGTCCATACCAGCGTACTTCAGGGTCACCCTTCCCCTGGCGCTCGTGACCGGGCAGTACTGGTCGTTAAACACCACCCCCTCAGATTTGCGGACATTGACAGTGAGAGCGTGCGTCCTGCAAAAAACGTGAAGTGCATCTAGCAAGCGCTGGAGCGCCTCCGGCGTCTCTGCCATGAGCACGAGGTCATCTGCATACAGGAGTAACCGTAGGAGCCGCCTGTTTGCTCCTGTCCCTAGGGGGACCCCGACCTCTGGCATCTGTGCGTCAAGCTCCCCTTCTAGTGAGTCGATAAACAGCCCAAACAAAAGCGGCGACATTGGGTCGCCCTGCATGACCCCCTGGCGTGTGGTGAAGCCTGGTCCCACCGTGCCGTCTATGCGCACGCACATGCCAGCCCCATCGTACAGTGATGTCAGGGCTGCTAAAAACGCCCCCCCCACCCCCAGGCTCTTGAGGCACTCCCACATGAGCTGCCGATGCACGCAGTCGTATGCCTTTCTAAAGTCGATGAAGGCAGTATACAGCGGTTTTCGCTCATGGCTGCGCCTCTCAATCATGTGCTGTAGGATGAAGGCATTGTCAGGGGTCCCCCGCCCCTTCCGGAACCCTGCCTGCCCGGCGGCTCTATGGCCGCCCTTCTCAGCAAGGTCGTCTAGTCTGCGGAGTAGCACCAGACTATAGAGCTTAGCAAGCGCCCCACCCACCGTGATGCCCCTATAGTTGTCCCGCTCGTCCAGATTGCCTTTCTTCGGCACCGGCGTGACTGCCCCCATGTGCCATGCTTTGGGATACCCCTCGCGGAAGACCCGATTGAGTAGATGTGTGATCGGTTCAAGCAGCGCGTGTTGCGGCTCGCTCCCCTCCACATCTCCCCCACCCCCTATCTCCCCCTCCACAGTCCATGCCCTTTGATAGAATTCTACCGGTACGCCGTCCACGCCCGGCGCTTTGCCCGCCGCCATGCCCAGGAGGGCTGTGCTCACCTCGTCCTCGGTGAGCCAAGCGTTGAGTACTCGTGCCCGCTGCCTTTAGAGGTCTCCCTGACTGTAACACCACTTTAATTTCCAGCTTAATGTGATGAAGAGGGAAATTTGTGTATGAAGCTGTAGCTCAAAAGTGTGTACTTCCAGAGCTCTTAACCAGCTCTCTTCTTCGTCTTCATCCTGTGTGGACCAGCACTACGATCCAACCAGTCAATCCAACAAATCAACACAACAGTGCAATCAGCCAGCTCCGCTCCTTGATAAGAGCGAAAGCTGGTACACAAACATCATCCACATCACTGCAGCGGCACGCCCGTGGCGTTGCTGAGCGCGAGCGCTAGCTCGCGCAGTGAGGGCGGCGTGGCGCCCGAGAGGTCGAGCCGCGACACGAACAGCTCGAGGCCCTGGGTGTGGGGCGGTGGTGGCGGTGGGGGTGGAGGGAAGGAGTGGGCGGCGGGGCGGTGTGTGCGCGTGCGTGTGGGGAGAGAGAGGGGCGGAGAGGTTGAGCCGCGACACAAACAGATCGAGGCCCTGGGTGTGGGGCGGTGGTGGCAGTGGGGGTGGAGGGGAGGAGTGGGCGGCGGTGCGGTGTATGCGCGTGCGTGTGGGGAGAGAGAGGGGCGGAGAGGTTGAGCCGCGACACAAACAGATTGAGGCCCTGGCGTGGGGCGGTCATGGCGGTGGGGGTGGAGGGGAGGAGTGGGCGGCGGGGCGGTGTGTGCGCGTGCGTGTGGGGAGAGAGGGGCGGAGAGGCTGAGCCGCGACACAAGCAGATCGAGGCCCTGGCATGGGGCGGTCATGGCGGTGGGGGTGGAGGGGAGGAGTGGGTGGCGTGCGGTGTGTACACGTGCGCGTGGGGGGAGAGAGTGGTGGAGTGATGAGCCGCGTGGTGTGGTCTCATGTTAAAAAAATCCATGCAATGGTGCGGGGGCAAATACGGCATGATCTGCTTCCTTGAGAACACCACTGATTTACAGCCGGCTACAGCCGGAACACACACAAAACCCCACCTCAAACAGCGCGTGGTACCGAAGGATCGCCTGCCGCACGTAGAGGGCCTTGGCGTGGCTGCGCCACACACACGTGGCATGCGTGCGGCCTGTCAGGCGTGGCAGCGAAGCTAGCAAGAAGGTGCCGCTATAGTGACGGTGTCCGTTAAAAATAAGAAAGCGCTCTCCCCCCCACAAACACACCCGAAAGCCCTTGTCTGTGAAGATAGTTGTGCGCGAAGCGCTAGCCCCCCCCCCCTCCCCCAGGGGGGAGGTTGACAGTTGGCTGTTCACAGTACGCACCCTCGGGGCGTGGGACTCAGGGAGCTGCTGTCACATACTACTCGCCTTACTTGTATATGCTGTATACTTGTACTGTCAGAGTGCTACTGATAGAACTACTTCCTTTTGCCTACTCAGTTGCTACAGTGGTTTCGGTCGTGGCCCTTAGAAAGGCCCACAGAGGTCCGAAGGTGCAACCCAAAAACGCAAAGAAGCGTTTTCTGGCCTTCGCCAGGGGATTGTCTGCTGTCGCACCCCCATCCAACACGAACAAAACTCTCTTGCCTGTGGAGGTAGCAGTGCACGAGGCGCCGGCCCTCTTGTGCGACAAGCCGCATGCGCGCGCGCATACACACACACACACACACACACCGCCATCGTCCCACCCACCCCCACCGCTCACACACCCACACCCCTAAACACCCAACAGCCCTTGCCTGTGGAGGTGTCGTGCCATGCGCCGCATGCACACACACACACACACACACCGCTGTCGCCCACCTCACCACCGCCCACGCTCCCACACGCTTAAACACCCTACACCCAACAGCCCTTGCCTGTGGAGGTAGCGGTGCGCAAAGCGCTGGCCCTCGTGCCATGCGCCGCATGCACACACACACATACACACACACACACACACACACACACACACCGCCGTCGCCCCACCCCCCCACCGCTCACACTCCCACACACCTAAACACCCAACAGCCCTTGCCTGTGGAGGTAGCGGTGCGCGAAGCGCTGGCCCCCTTGCCCCCCCCCCCCACACCACACTCTCACAGCAAGCAATGCCCCCCCCCCCCTTCCCCCCAGGAGGGGTTTGCCGTCGCACCCCCATCAAACACGAACAAAATTGTCATGTCTGTGGAGGAAGCGGTGCGCGAAGCGCTGGCCCCCCCCCGGCATACCCACACACTCCCACAGCAAAGCGATGGCTCCCCCCTCCTCCACTGCCCTCGCCCCATGTGACAGCCCCCCCCCTCCCCTCCCAGGAGGGGTCTGCTGTCGCACACCCATCCAACACGAACAAAATTGTCTTGCCTGTGGAGGAAGTGGTGCGCAAAGCGCTGGCCCCCCCCCCTGCATCCCCACACACTTCCACAGCGAAGCGATGGCTCCCCCCCCCCCAACTGCCCTCTTCCCATGTGACAGCCCCCGCCCCCCGGCCCCCAGGGTTGCACGGTATGTGGTACCGTACCACGCACTGGTATTGGTCAGGACGCTGACCCCCCCCCCCCCCAGGAGGGGTCTGCTGTCGCACCCCCATCCAACACGAACAAAACTCCCTTGCCTGTGGAGGTAACGGTGCGCAAAGCGCTGGCCCTCCCTGTACACCCCCCACCCCCACCCACACCCACACCACTCCCACAGCGAAGCGATGGCTCTCCCCCCACCACCACCACTGCCCTCCCCCCATCTGACACCCCATCCCCCCCCCTCGCTTCCCCCCAGGAGGGGTTTGCTGTCGCACACCCATCCAACACGAACAAAACCCTCTTGCCTGTGGAGGAAGCGATGCGTAAAGCGCTGCCCCCCACCCTGCTTCCCCACACACTCCCACAGCAACGCGATGGCTCCCTTCTCCCCCACTGCCCTCGCCCCATGTGACAGCCCCCCACTCCCCCCCCAGGAGGGGTCTGCTGTCGCACCCCCAACCAACACGAACAAAACTCCCTTGCCTGTGGAGGAAGCGGTGCGCAAAGCGCTGGCCCTCTTGTGCGATGAGCCGCATGCGCGCGTCCTCCTGCGGCGCTGTCAGCCTCTCCATAAGCGGCAAGAGGTCGCTTGGAGTGCTGAACTGTAGATGGTCCACGCCTGCGTTGCATGGATGTGTGTCGTGTGTGTTCATGAGAGAAAAAGAGAGAAAGAGAGAGGGGGGGGAGGGAGAGGGATATATAGGTGCATGCGCGCGTCCTCCCGCGGCGCTGTCAGCCTCTCCATCAGCGGCGAGAGGTTGTCTGGCGCACTGAACTCTACATGGTCCACGCCTGCGTTGTATTTGTGTCGTGTGTGTGCATGAGAGAAACAGATAGAGAAGGATAGAGAGGTAGAGGGAGGGATAGGGAGATATAGGTGCATGCGCGCGTCCTGCTGCGGCGCTGTCAGCCTCTCCATTAGCGGCAAGAGATCGCTTGGCGCACTGAACTCTAGATGGTCCATGCCTGCGTTGCGTGGATGTGTGTCGTGTGTGTGTACATGCGAGAGAGAGAAAGAGAGAGAAAGAGGGAGGGAGGGAAAGGGACATATACGTGCATGCGGGCGTCCGCCTGTGGCGCTGTCAGCCTCTCCATTAGCGGCGAGAGGTCGTCTGGCGCACTGAACTCTAGATGGTCAACGCCTTATTGTATTTTGTGTGTCGTGTGTGTACATGAGAAAGAGGAAGAGAGAGAGGGAGAGGTAGAGGGAGGGAGAGGGATGTATAGGTGCATGCGCGCGTCCTCCCGCGGCGCTGTCAGCCTCTCCATCAGCGGCAAGAGGTCTGGCGCACTGAACTCTAGATGGTCAACGCCTTATTGTATTTTGTGTGTCGTGTGTGTTATATTTGGCAGGCGTGCGACACTGACCCAATTGAGAGCCTTGTGGCAAAGCGATCAATGCAGAGGCTAGGCCATGTGATGCGCATGCCGGCTTCTCGTCTTCCTCGTACGACTTTTGACTGCACAATGGATGTGGCTCGGCAGCAAGGCCGGCCTCCAGCCTCCTCCCGACACTATTTTCTTAAGCTACTGATTCAGCAGCTAGGCGAAACTAGTGGCACTCGTTCTGATTGGAAGACTTTTTCGGACACGGCGTTTGAGCGTGCTCAGGATAGGGTCGGGTGGAGAGCCGTGGTGTACGGTCCGGCTGCCCCTCAGGCGCCGGCCCCTCCACCACGGCGGTCAAGTAGATTGGCAAGCGCCACTTGACCCCCTATCCCCTGGAAGCAGTTAGGACCTATTTTCGAGGCGTCGCACAATAGCTCTCCTTTTTGCTTTTGGACTTGGGTCTAGGCGGTGGTTCAAGGACTAGAGGTAGTCTTTGCTGGAAAGCCGATGTAACTGTAACTGTAACTGTAACTTTGTGTTAGTTACAGTTACATCGGCTTTCCAGCGAAGACTACCTTCTAGTCCTAGTACCACCGCCTAGACCCAAGTCCAGTTCTGGCCCTAATAATTACTTGTGAGGGACGGTAGCTACCAGCCGGCTGCCTGCCAACGTGTAGTCCCAGAGCAAAAAGAAGAGCTATTGTGCGACGTCTCCAAAATGGGTCCTAACTGCTTCCAGGGGATAGGGGGTCAAGTGGCGCTTGCCAATCTACTTGACCGCCGAGGTGGAGGGGCCGGCGCCCGAGGGGCAGCCGGACCGCACACAACGGCTCTCCACCCGATCCTATCCTGAGCACGCACAAACGCCGTGTCCGAAAAAGTCTTCCAATCAGAACGAGTGCCACTAATTTCGCCTAGCTGCTGGGTCAGCAGCTTAAGAAGAAAGTGTTGGGAGGAGGCTGGAGGCCGGCCTTGCTGCCGAGCCACATCCATTGTGCAGTGAAAAGTCGTACAAGGAAAACGATAAGCCGGTATGTGCAGCACATGGCTTAGCCACCCGTGTGGGTGATTACGTGTTGAGAGAGAGAGAGAATTGGTAACACGTGCCGGTGGTACTTCCCAAGCACCCCCAAGGGGACGCCGGGCTCACTGTATGTGCGGGGAGACGGAAAAGGGATGGAAAAAGGGAAGGCGAAGGGGTGCGCCGCAGGCTCAGGGGTCTCACTTCCGGGGGCACGCTCAATGGCATGCGCTTGTCAACTGTCAATTGTTTTTGTGCGTTTGTATTTTATGGGCGCGCACGCTCTAGCAGAGCATCAACCGTCGGCGTAGCCTAACCCCGTGGGGCAGGCCACCTGCAAACTCGGCAAGTCAGTATGAAAACCCAAGCCACAGGGTGTCCGGGGTGGGCGGGGCCCTCCGGGGGGCGGGCGGGGCAGCACGCTGGTCACTCAGCGCAGCGAGCGCCAGCGAGGTTCCTTCCTAGAGCGCAACGTGCGCCAGCTGTGGGCCGCCAAGCAATCAGTGCGCCGCCGTCGTCCACCCCAGCGGGGGGGGCGCCCTAGTCAGAAGTCAGAGTCAGGGGAGTCGGGGGGGAGCGCATGCTCCCCGCCGACTCGTTCAGGGGGGATCCACCGGAGCGTGGAGGCAGAGGCGAGGCCGGTCGCCCGCACGCACCACCCCGATGAACGGGTGGTCCGGGGGAGGGCCATCGGCGGCAGCCCACGCCGGTGGGACTTGGTCGAGGGAGGTCACCTCCTGGAGGCTCGTCCAGAAACGGGCCACCACCGCGCGACCGGCGCGGTCAGCTTCGTCAGGCTGGGCCGGGCCAGCCGTGAGGACTGGGAAGAAGTCAGTTATCAGGGTTTGGTCGTCAGGGGGGGGGCGGCGCCAGTGTCGAGGTACAGGGCCCACAGGAGGCGGCGCCCATACGCCATGGCGTCGAGGGCCGCCACGCAGACAACGCGCCACACGTCGGCGTACATGGCGGCGTCGGGAGGCTGTAGCAGCCAGATGTGGCAGCATGCCAGCGCGCCTGCCGGCACCCCCTTGGCCTCCAGTCCGGCACGCACGGCCCCGACGACCGCCGTAGCGACGCGGCACTCCCAGAAGTAGTGGGAGCGCCACATGAGGTCGGGGCGTGGGCCGTGCGTTGGGTGCCAGCCGCAGGGGCAGGGGGCAGTGAAGATGACGCCACCGCCGCCCGCACCGGGCACGCCGTTGAGGGTGACGCGCCAGAGTGTCTCCTTGAGCGTGTTTTCGCACCCGAGCATCCACACCCTGCGCAGTGCGACCGCAACGGATGGGCGCCCCGCCTCGACCACGGCGGGGCTGGCGGTCAGCGCCGGCGTCCCACTCAGCATGAGCGCGACGGTGACGTAGTCGGTGTGGCACGCCCGGTGCGCCCCCTCAAGTCCTCGCAGCTGCATTGCTGTAGCATCGCGCACGGTGAGGCCGCCTGGCCCCACGAGTGGGATCACCGGTCCCGCTCCTGTCCGGCCATGGGGCCACTCCGCCACCCCACACACGCGGCGACAGCCCGCGCGGCGGCAGCCTCCTCGGCAACGGGGAGGGTGACAGGCAGCGTGGGCTACGGCGTGAGCACGGGCGGGAGGCGGCGGGCCGCGTCGGCCCTCCACGCGGCAGGCAGCACAGCATACACCGCTGCCACCTCGGGGGTAAGGCGGTCATCGGCGTCGTGGTCGCGGTGGCTCCACGACTCCAGCATGTGCTGCAGCATCAGGGGCATGGCCAGGCGGCGCGCACAGTAGAGGACCATCCGGAGGGCGCGCGCGCGGCAGGCCGCGCGAGCACCAAACGGGTCTGCCGCGCCGCGGCACGCCGCCATCAGCTCAGGCAGCAGACCCCCAGGGAGGGGCTTGCCGGCGCAAGCCAGCTGCACGAGGACCGCGACGCGGTTCAGGGCGCGTTGGAGCACCATGAGGTCGGTGACGGTGCGTAGGCCTGGCAGGTGGGACAAGAGCGCAAAGCCTCGCGCCCATCGGTCAGAACACCCCAGCACACCACTGGGGGGGGCGTCTCCGACCCCGTTCACCTGCGCCGGCCATCGCACCGACCGCAGATCCGCTGGGAGCTCCAGCTGCAGCAGGGGGTTGGCCCACAGTGGGGCAGCGCCGCCCCAGCCCGCGCCGCCGCCGTGCCCGAGGGCAGACACACGCGGCGGGCCGAGCGCTTGGAGGCCCTCAACCAGGCGGGCAAGCGGAGGCGGCAGCGCCACGCCTGCATGGCCAGCATGGCTGGGCACGAGCGCAGATGGCAGCCGTCCTGCGTCAGCCGTTTCCATCGCCGTCGCAGACAGCAACAGCACCAGCCCAGGGTGGCGGCCAGGGCATGCGCGGCGGATAAGCACGTCCACTGCGGCAACCACTGGCGGCACTCCGGGGCCGGCGAGCGCGGCTGGGTCGGGCCGGGGTAGAGGCACGCCCCCGCTTGCGGCATCATCATCAGCAGTAGCAGCCGCAGCAGTAGTGCCGCCGGTGGGGATGGCAGCGGCAGCAGCAGCAGCACCACCAGCAGTGGGGGGCGCCACCGCCGCGACCCGCCGCTGGTACAGCACAGTGGGATCACCGAGCAGAGTGACAATGAGCCGGCGGAGGCAGACAGCCCGGCGCGCATGGAGGTGCTCTGCCCACGGCATCATCCCCATGCTGCCCCGTGCTGGGCGGCCAGGGAGGAGCGCGGACGGCACCCCAGGCAGCACTCGTCGCGCGCACGACGCCACGGGCGTGGGCCCCACGCCGGCACCGACCAGCCGCTTTGAGATGCGGTGCAGCCGATCGATCACCCGCACGGCGTGCATCGTCGCGCGGTGTAGCAGCCGGCCGACACCTTACGCTGCCGCTGCCGACGCGCGGCCAAAGGCGGAGAGCGGCAGCCGTGCCAGCTTGTCGTATTTGAGCGCAACTTGGTCGAGCAGCTCATCCCAATCCGGCTGCGGCTCGCCGCCCGCCTCGACGACCGCGCCCAGAGAGGCAGCCTCGGTCACCACCGCCAGGCCACAGATCGACTCTGGGAGCACGCCATCAGGCGGCACCGCGTCGCCCAGGGCGAGCAGCTGGGACTTGGGGGGGTTGAGGGCCAGGCGCGACGCTAACTGGAAAACGTGTATGAAGGCGAGGAACGCTTGCACGCACGCCGGGGTGAGATGGCGCAGCAGAGGCAGAGTGTCGTCGTCGTACTGCACGCAGACCACCCGCACGCCGTGCGCAATGCCCACACTCGGGCAGCCGCTCAGGTGCCGTAAGAGAGAGATTGTTACACGGCCGGTGGTACTTCCCTAAACGCCCCCGAGGGGACGCCGGGCTCACTGTATGTGTGGGGAGACGAGGAAGGGATGGAAAAAGGGAAGGCGAAGGGGTGCGCCGCAGACTCAGGGGTCTCACTTCCGGGGGCACGCTCAATGGCATGCGCTTGTCAACTGTCATTTTTTTATTTTATTTTTATTTGTATGGGCGCGCACACTGTAGCAGAGCATCAACCGTCCAGCGTAGCCCACCCCGTGGGGCAGGCCACCCGCAAACTCGGCAAATCAGTATCAAAACCCAAGCCACAGAGTGGCCGGGGCGGGCAGGGCCCTCCGGGGTGTGAGCGGGGCAGCACGTTGACCACTCAGCGCAGCGAGCGCCAGCGAGGTTCCTTCCTTGAGCGCAATGTGCGCCAATTGTAGGTCGCCAAGCAGTCAGCGTGCCGCCATCGTCAACCCACCAGGGGGGGTGCCCTAGTCAGAGTCCGGGGAGCCGGGGGGACGCATGCGCCCCGCCGACCTGTTCACGGGGGATCCACCGGAGCGTGGAGGCAGAGGCGAGGCCGGTCGCCCGCACGCACCACCCCGATGAATGGGTGGTCGGGGGGAGGGCCATCGGCAGCAGCCCACGCCGGTGGGACTCGGTCAAGGGAGGCGATCTCCTGGAGGCCCGTCCAGAAACGGGCCACCGCCGCGCGACCGGCGCGGTCAGCTTCGTCAGGCTGGGCCGGGCCAGCCGTGAGGACTGGGAAGAAGTCAGTTATCAGGGTTTGGTCGTCAGGGGGGGGGCGGCGCCAGTGTCGAGGTACAGGGCCCACAGGAGGCGGCGCCCATACGCCATGGCGTCGAGGGCCGCCACGCAGACAACGCGCCACACGTCGGCGTACATGGCGGCGTCGGGAGGCTGTAGCAGCCAGATGTGGCAGCATGCCAGCGCGCCTGCCGGCACCCCCTTGGCCTCCAGTCCGGCACGCACGGCCCCGACGACCGCCGTAGCGACGCGGCACTCCCAGAAGTAGTGGGAGCGCCACATGAGGTCGGGGCGTGGGCCGTGCGTTGGGTGCCAGCCGCAGGGGCAGGGGGCAGTGAAGATGACGCCACCGCCGCCCGCACCGGGCACGCCGTTGAGGGTGACGCGCCAGAGTGTCTCCTTGAGCGTGTTTTCGCACCCGAGCATCCACACCCTGCGCAGTGCGATCGCAACGGATGCGCGCCCCGCCTCGACAACGGCGGGGCTAGCGGCCAGCGCGGGCGTACCACTCAGCAA
Organism: Chlamydomonas sp. UWO 241; assembly: GCA_016618255.1. Lineage (NCBI taxonomy): Eukaryota > Viridiplantae > Chlorophyta > Chlorophyceae > Chlamydomonadales > Chlamydomonadaceae > Chlamydomonas > Chlamydomonas priscui. Next base: position 136,861 of record VFSX01000368.1, read on the forward strand.
GAGCGCGGCGGTGACATAGTCGGTGTGGCACGCCCGGCGCGTCCCCTCAAATCCCTGCAGCTGCAGCCCCGTAGCATCGCGCACACTGAGGCCGCCTGGGCCCACGAGTGGGATCACCCGGCCCGGCTCCTGCCCAGTCTTGGGGCCACTCCGCCACCCCACACACGCGGCGACAGCCCGCGCGGCAGCAGCCTCCTCGGCAGTGGGGAGGGCCACAGGCAGCGTGGGCTGCGGGGTGAGTACGGGCGGGAGGCGGCGGGCCGCGTCGGCCCTCCACTCGGCAGGCAGCACAGCGTACACCGCTGCCACCTCGGGGGTGAGGCGGTCATCAACGTCATGGTCGCGGTGGCTCCATGACTCCAGCATGTGCTGCAGCAGCAGGGGCATGGCCGGGCGGCGCGCACCGTAGAGGACCATCCGGAGGGCGCGCGCGCGGCAGGCCGCGCGGGCACCAAATGGGTCTGCCGCGCCGCGGCACGCCTCCAGCAGCTCAGGCAACAGGCCTCCAGGGAGGGGCTTGCCGGCGCATGCCAGCTGCACAAGCACTGCGACGCGGTTGAGGGCGCGTTGGAGCACCATCAGGTCGGTGACGGTGCGGAGGCCAGGCAGGTGGGACATGAGCGCAAAACCTTGCTTCCATCTGTCTGCGCACCCCAGCACACCAGTGGGGGGCGCATCCCCGACCCCGGAAGCCTGCGCCGGCCATCGCTCCGACCGCTGACCCGCCGAGAGCTCCAGCTGCAGCAGGGGGTTGGCCCACAGCGGGGCGGCGCCGCCCCAGCCCGCGCCACCGCCGTGCCCAAGGGCCGCCACCCGCGGCGGGCCGAGCGCCTGGAGGCCCTCGACCAGACGGGCAAGCGGGGGTGGCAGCGATGCACCCGCGTGGCCAGTGAGGCTGGGCACGAGCGCAGATGGCAGCCGCCCGGCGTCAGCCGCTGTCATCGCCGTCGCAGACAGCAGTAGCACCAGCCCAGGGTGGCGGCCAGGGCACGCTCGGCGGAGGAGCACGTCCACTGCGGCAACCACCGGTGGCACCCCGGGGCCGGCGAGCGTCGCTGGGTCGGGCTGGGGCAGAGGCATGCCCCCGCCCCCGGCATCATCAGCATCAGCATCAGTGCCACCAATGGGGGTGGCAGCGGTAGCAGCAGCAGCAGCACCACCAGTGGGGGGCGCTGCCGCAGTGACCCGCCGCTGGTACAGCACAGTGGGGTCACCAAGCAGGAACACGATGAGGCGGCGGAGACCGACAGCCCGGCGCGCGCGGAGGTGCTCGGCCCATGGCAGCATCCCCATGCCGCCCCGTGCTGAGCGGCCCGGGAGGAGCGCGGGCGGCACCCCAGGCAGCACTCGGCGTGTGCGCGAGGCCACGGGCGTGGGCCCCACGCCGGCATCGACCAGCCGCTTTGAGATGCGGTGCAGCCGATCGAACACCCACTGCGGCACGGCGTGCATCGTGGCACGGTGAAGGAGCCGGCCGACACCGTACGCCGCCGCCGCCGACGCGCGGCCAAAGGCGGAGAGCGGCAGCCGCGCCAGCTTGTCGTATTTGAGCGCGACTTGGTCGAGCAGCTCTTCCCAATCCGGCTGTGGCTCGCCGCCCGCCTTGGCGACCGCGCCCAGAGAGGCCGCCTCGGTCACCACCGCCAGACCACAGACTGACTCTGGGAGCACGCCATCGGGCGGCATCGCGTCGCCCAGGGCGAGCAGCTGGGCGCCGTAGCAGTTTTTGGGAGAGGGAGAGAAAAGAAGAAAGGAAATTTCTCGAATCAATCAAAGTCCAGGCACTAAGTAAGACTCTATCGGCTAGTGGTTAGGACACTCCGTTGTGGCCGGAGAAACGCGGGCTCGACTCCCGCTAGGGACACGAAAAGAAAAGAGGAAACGCGATCCAAAACATGAGAGAGGGAAGTAAGACGGTCGAAGAGGCGGTCACCGGGCCAACAGTACCAACCAATTTGCACCGAGCCAACCATTTTGCACCGGGCCGAGACGGTCATTTTACGACTGTAAAATGGAACACAAGCTGGAATCTTGTCTCCTTGCTGTGAATGTTTCCAAACCATTGGACACCTGAGGGCCGAGATATGAGTAGGGATCAGAATAATAAAACATAACAATAATAACATAACATTATAATAACGTTATATCGCAAGTTGCTGTTTCAACCCAACACAGACTTCTAAAACACGAAAACACGATTTCACCTTTTCGAGGTCCGCATGCGAGCAGCCCCAGCACCCCCCAGTGCCCAAGGAATGCGTGGTTGTCGATGTAGAACCCTCCTTCGCTAGTCGGCGTCGTGCAAGGGGCGCGAGGGGTGACATCAGGCGCAAGTTATCGGCTACAACCGACACCAAAGCGCACCGCATAGCGCCTCCCCACGCCCCCAACGCACAATCGACACACAGGCGATCCATTCCAGGGGCCTCGCATGCATTACCAGTTGCAGAGCACCCCATGCGACGGTTTCAACCAACATGCATTTTGGTGTTTTGGTATTTTGGTGTTTTTCAAGTTGGGTTGAAACTGCAACTTGCGATAATAACGTTATAATTCGCCGGCGACATGTTACAAATTAGGGACGCGAATTCAACTTACTAAAATCTGCATGGATTCCAATGGGGTTGAGCTCTCTGGTAAGACCAATAATTTAAAATAACATGCTGGCACTCAAGACACTTGTTTTTGTTGCTCTGCGGTGTGCTGGTGTGCTGGTGTGGGGTGTGACTGGGGAGGTGTGCATGGGAGGTTCCTGCCGCCAGACCACAGGCACCATGTCGCTAGATGCCGATGGCAAGCAGGGATATCGAAATGAGAAGAAGCTGCCCGCTCAAGTGCTCGGGCTGCTCAGGGCGCAAGTAGCGAAGGGCAAGGCCGGTTGGAGCGGTCAGTTTGAGCCGCGCCTGGGCGCCGAGGGCGTGTGCAAGCTGTTCTGCAAGAATTACAGCGACAAGGAGGGCGCGAGCGTCACCAACATGCACCAGGCGATGGCCCCACAAAGGCAGCGGCTGCTGCGGCAGCGGCGGCGGGGGACATGGGGGCAGGGGGCAGCAGCGGCGCGGGGGTCGCGGCGGCGGCGGGGGGCAGCGGCGCGGGGCGCGCGCCCTCCAAGCGCAAGCGCTCTCTCGAGCTGTCGGAGGAGGAGGCGGAGGACTCGCACGCAGAGGAAGAGGAGGAGAGGGAGGAGGGGGAGGAGGGGGTGGTGTAGATGGTGCGTAGACAGTGCCGCACGTGGCGGAGGAACGTAGGAGGGTGTTGACACTGCGCCGCGCGTTACGCGTTACGCATACCGCGTGACATGTAAACTGGATCGGGCCAAAAACTCAGCAAAAAAAAAGTCGGGAAATTAATGGACACCGGCAGCACGCTCCCCATCACCACAGCAACCTACTGTGAAAGTTGAATGCAAAACCATGATGATTTATGAGTTTTATTATTATTACAACAGGCATTAATTATAATTATAACTGCATTATAACGTTATAATTGTTAGACATGTTATTAATAACGTTACAATAACGCTATAATTCTTGGCCAGAGTGTTATATTGCCGACCCTTAGATATGAGGGCGCAAAGTTGGGGGGGGTAGGGGGGGGGGTCCAGAGCTTTCTTCGAGGGGTTCAGCACTTTCTTTCTAGTGGGCTGTTTGGGACGGGAAAACCACCATTGGAACCGCCTTAATGAGAAGAGCACAAATCCTCTCTAAGAAGTGACCCTGGGTTATAGGGTGGGGGGTAACACCCCCTCAACGCCCCAACTCCCCCGCGTGCTCCCTTTGGAGCACCAAGTGCCCAAAGGGATTTTAGCAACCTTCATGGATTGAGATGGGACGCCATCTGAATCTCCTTGGAGAGCACAGCAAAACACCTCAGGAGAGTCAACCCTGAATCTTCCTGGAAAGTGTGAAATGGAGGGTCCATACTCCTTGGTTCCTGCCGACTAAGCCATGGAATGGCTAGATTATGGGGGTGGTTTTGGCCATCTGCCGGTGAGTTAGACATTGCGATGGACAGCCCTCACTGTAAGGAAGCCATGCGCATTGGTCGCGGCTCCATGCATGGCGTATTTTGTGAGATGGGGGGGGGGGGGGGGGGGGGACTTTTTTTCTTTTGCACCATGTGTTCCAATATTTTCTTTTCTGCCCCCCTGCTGCCCCCCCCCCCCCCGGGGTAAAATCCATCATCATCATCAGAGATTGAGAGAAAGGAAGAGACAGAGAGGGGGACAGGCGCAAACCGTGCCAATCATTTTGCACCGAGCCAATCCGAGCCGTAAATCAATCATCAAAGAAAGAGAGAGACCACGAGAGAGGAAGAGAGGGCGAGGGGGAGGTAGAGGGAGGGAGGGAGGGAGGGAGGGAGGGAGGGAGGGAGGGAGGGAGGGAGGGAGGAGGAGGGAGGGAGGGAGGGAGGGAGGGAGGGAGGGAGGGAGGGAGGGAGGGAGGGAGGGGGAGGGAGGAGGGAGGGAGGGAGGGAGGGAGGGAGGGAGGGAGGGATTGAGAGAGTGAGAGTGAGAGAGTGAGAGCTCGAGAGAGTGATTGCGGGAGTCAGAATTAGAGAGAGGGAGAAGGAGTGAGAGAGTGAGAGTGTGAACGGAAGAGACGGAGTGAGAGTAAGAAAGGGAGAGAGAGAGAGAGAGGGAAAGTGAGAAAGCAGGAAAGAGCACGCGGGCCGACGAATTATGGGGAAGAGGCCGTTTCTGCACGTCCAGGGTGGTGTGCGTGCGCGCATCCGTAGTGCCGCTTTCTTACAAAGTAGTGTTTGGTGAGAGAGACCCAGCAGCTGGGCGAAATTGGTGGCATTCGTTCAGCATGCGGGCCGACGAATTATGGGGAAGAGGCCGTTTCTGCACGTCCAGGGTGGTGTGCGTGAGCGCATCCGCAGTGCCGCTTTCTTACGAAGTATAATTTGGTGAGAGAGACCCAGCAGCTAGGCGAAATTGGTGGCACTCGTTCTGATTGGAAAACTTTTGCACTTGACACTTGACACTTGACCCCCTATCCCTTGGAGGACCTATTTTGGAGGCGTCGCACAATAGCTCTCCTTTTTGCTCTGGGACTACACGTTGGCAGGCAGCCGGCTGGTGGCTACCGCCCCTCACAAGTAATTGCTAGCGCCATAACTGGACTTTGGTCTAGGCGGTGGTACTAGGACTAGAGGTAGTCTTCGCTGGAAAGCCGATGTTACTATTAACTTAGCCTACTGTGGTAAGTAGTAGCCCCCTACTGTATGTGAGAGTACACAAACAAAGCGGCATCTACACACGCGCTCAGACATGCAAACATACGCACACATGCACGCATGCACGCACACACACACACACACATGCACACGCACCCACACCCACACACACTCACACGTGTGCACATGCATACACATGCGCGCACACACACACACACATACACGCGCGCACACGTACCCGGCTGCAGTGATCGGTAGTAGAACTCGATCCAGGGGGACATCTCCTTGAGAACAACGCTGTTCATGCCCAGAAGATGCCCCAGCCTGGTCGTGTGTGTGTGTGTGTGTGTGTGACAACGCTGTTCATACGCAGCAGATGGCCCAGCTTGCTTGTGTGTGTGTGTGTGCGTGTGTGTGTGTATGCGTGTGTGACGACGCTGTGCACGCCCATCCTGGTTGTGTGTGTGAGTGTGTGTGTGTGTGTGTGTGTCAACGCTGCTCACACCCAAAGCAGGTGTCCTAGCGAGAGGTGGGGTCGCGGGTGTGGGCGTGTGGGAATGTGAGGAACGAGTGCCGGCCCGCGCTTCCATCTTCTGCCCTGCGTCAATGCAGGCATACCACAACGGGTTCTGCCCTTGGCTGGCGTTGCATGGTGCCCCCCCCCCCCACACACACACCCAAACACGACAACACAAATACGACACAACACACCTCCTAGACGCAGTGTGCCCGTCTGTGTTAAGAAGAAACCGCCAGCGCGCATGCAAGCGGGGGGAGGGGGGATGAACGCACGCACGCGCACGCATGCATGTGGCCATGCAGAGAAGCAGCCCAGCTGCAACAACCCACCAGCAACACCCCAGCTGCAACACCCCAGCGGCTGCAACAACCCAGCTGCAACACCGCAACATCCAACCGGCTCGACGCAGTGTGCCCGTCTGTATTAACCAGGCACCGCCAGCGCGAGTGCGCGTGGAGCGGCATAAACGCGCGCATGCATGTGGCCATGCCATACAGTGCAGCAACGCAGCATGGCGCCCCAGCAACTGAGCGACACACCTGCTGGACGCGCTGTGCCCGTCTGTATTAAGAAGGAACCGCCAGCGCGCGTGCGCGGCGGGGGAGAAGGGGGGAGCGCACGCGCGCGCACGCATGCATGTGGCCATTCACCTGCAACAACCCACTTGCAACACCGCAACAACCCACCAGCAACAACCCAGCCGCACCAACCCACCTGCCACACCGCGACACTGCAACACCACACTTGCAACACCACAACACCCCACGTAGCATGGCGCCCCAGCAACAGACAGACACCTGCATGTAACCATGCCATGCAGTGCAGCAGCGCAGCATGGCGCCCCAGCAACTGACAGACACACCTGCTGGATGCGGTGTGGCCGTCTGTGTTCAGCAGGACGCGCCAGCGCGCGTGCGCGTGGGGTGGCGCACGCGCACGCATGCATGTGGCCGTTCACCCGCAACAACCCACTTGCAACACAAAACGCAACACCCCACCTGCAACACCGCAACACCCGCTTGCAACACCGCAACGCCCCATGCAGCATAGCGCCCCAGCAACTGAAAGACACACCTGATGGGCGCGGTGTGTCTGTCGGTGTATTAAGCAGGACGCGCCAGCGCGCGTGCGCGTGGGGCGGCACGAACGCGCGCATGCATGTGGCCAGCGCAACACCCCACTTGCAACACCGCAACAACCCACCGGCTGGATGCAGTGTGACCGTCTGTGTTGAGCAGGAAGCGCCAGCGCGCGTGCGCGTGGGGCGACACAAACGCGCGCATGTGTTCCTCCTTCAGCTCGACGTCAGTGTTTCGGTTCCACACAATGCCGGCGTCAAGAAGTCTGGCGGCCTTTGAAAGCGGGGTAAGTAGGTTGGGCTGTTCAGGGGGCCGGGCTGCTCAGGGGGCCTTGCGCTGTGAAGGTAGGTTGGGTCTAAGTCAAGGGTTGCTCCCGCCGGTTGACGCCAGTGTCGCAGTTTCACGCAATGCCGGCGTCGAGAAGTCTTGCGGCCTTAAAGGGTTATTAAAGTGAAGAGAGTTAGTTCGAATTTGGGATTAAGTTAGTAAAATGGGGTTAAGAAGAGCTTAACCTCGCAGCTGAATGCCAGTGTTGCGGTTCCACACAATGCCAGCGTCGAGAAGTTTTGCGGCCTGAAAAGGGGGTGCAGGGGGGTTGGTAGGGGCTAGGGGTTGAAGGGACCGTCGGGGGGTTGTCCCCGCAAGTCGATATGCCAGTGTTGCGGGTCCACACAACGCCGGCATCGAGAAGTTTCACGGCCCAGACGCGGGCCAGTGGGGTGGCAAAAGTCAGTTTGGGTTTTGAGACATGCGCAAACGCTACTCGCGCGCCCCCACGCCTGGGGAGCCTGCTGCAAGATGTGTGATCACCTCCGCGCGAGCTGCTGCCAGGCATCGTCGCACACACACACACAAAAAAAAGCACGCCCTCACGCCTGGGGAGCTTGCGGCCAGATGTGTGATCACCTCCGCACGAGCTGTTGTGAGGCAACGTCGCAAACGCCCACACACACACGCACGCACGCACGCCGCTACCTCTGGAGATCCTGTGGCCAGACGTGCGATCACCTCCGCACGAGCTGTTGCGAGGCATCGTCGCACACACACACACACACACACACACACACACACACACACAAACACGCACACACACACACACACACACACACACACACGCGCACACGCACACGCACACACACACAAGCACGCCCCCACATCTGGAGAGCCTACGGCCAGACGTGTGATCACCCTCGCGCGAGCAATTCGGAGGCATTGTCACACACACACACACACACACAAGCACGCCCTCACCTCGAGAGAGCCTGTGGCCAGACGTGTGATCGCCTCCGCGCCAGCTGTTTCTATCTCAGTGCTTCATACGGTCCAGCTTTGAATAACAGCCACGCGTTGACAACTGAGTCGAACACCTCCCCCTCCACACACACCACACACACACACACACACACACACACACCTCTGAAGAGCTTGCGGCCAGACGTGTGATCACCTCGCGCGAGCTGTTCGGAGGCATCGACGCCTGCATACAGGCACGGCAGACGGGTGGTCGAGCAGCAGGCGCATGGTGCCTTCCGTGGATTTGCGTTGTCACTGAGGATTTGGGACATAAAGCGGTCTCATTGCGCCCATACGGCGGGCTCCGGAAAGTGAGGAGAGTCGCGTGGCGCGGATGGCTGGGTGGCAGTGATGCTTGGGAAGGATTTAGCAATTAAATATTATTCCGCTTTTTCCCGTTTTTTTTCCAGGCACAATTATTTTTTCTCCGCTTTTTCCCGGCACAATTGATTTTTATCCTGAGCGGAGAAGCGGACAAGCGGAATACCGTACAAGGCTTGAGCCTTCGCGGGGGGGTCGAAAAATGATTGTTTAATCGCTCCGCGGGGGTCGTTTTTCGACGATTTCGGTCGATTTGACGCCCCAAATCGCGATTTTTGCGAGATTTTAATCGTTTTCAGCTCCGCGGGGGCGTCCAAATCAATACTTACTCGCGCAGGCACAGGCCCTGTACGGTAGCCCACAAAGCAATTAATAAAAATTCCGCTCAGATTCCGCTCCGAGCGGCATACTGCCATAGCAAGGATCACTGCTGGGTGGTGACATGGATGTGGATCGTGCTGTCCGTGTGTTGTTGGACGGGCGATGTGTGCGAGTCGTCTTCATCCTTCAAGCGGCCACACGCCAAGTCCCAAAGCTCTCCAGGGGACACAGAGGCTGCGTACGAGAGAGAGAGAGAGAGGGAGGGAGAAAGAGAGAGAGAGAGGCCCGCACACCTAGAGCGACCCAATCGAAATCCCAACGTCTGATTCGCGCAAGTGAATGCGGTCACAATGTCTGAGACGGTCGGGGGTGCGCCTCAGTCGGTGGTGGGCGCCTGAGGCGGTCAGTGTGGCGCCTGCGGTGGATTGGATAACGCCAAAGGCGACACGTGAGGCGATCGTGGGTGCGCCTCAGGCGGCGCCTCAGGCGGCGCCTCAGGCGGTCGGAGCGCCTGAGGCGCCGCCTGATCCGCGCAAGTGAATGGGACGCCCGAGGCGCCGCCCCAGGCATTGTGAATGTGGTAGGGCGACGGCCGCAGTGCTGCTCGGTGCACTCGCATTCTTGCGCTCCCACGGGTATGTGCATGCGCTCGCGTGCACGGGCTTCATCTGCGTGCGTGCCAGCTTGCCCCTTCCCCCCCCCCACCACATACACACACACACAAACACACACACACACACTAGGCCGAGGCCGCTTTACCCCAGGCGCTGGCACGGTATGGCCGACTTCCAGGTCAGATGCTTCGAGACACGCACCGCGTGCATGGCAATCGTGATGGCAGATGGCAGCGAGGGGTCTACTCTTGACAGCTGCTGGCCTCTTTCCTAGGGTGCACAAGCAGTGACAGTAACATCGGCTTTCCAGCGAAAACTTCCTTCTACTCCTAGTACCACCGCCTAGACCCAAGTCCAGTTGTGGCACTAACAATGACTTGTGCACTTGTGCAACCACAAGCCTATAACGCCATCAACGGCACCGGACTGTAAAATTGACCACCCACACACCTGAAGCGATGCCCGCAGCAGTGCGTTCGCGTTCTAGCGCTCCCACACGTGGGTGGGTGGGTGGGTGCGTGTGTGTGCATGCTGGCTGAGCATCTTGCAGATTGACACCCACACACACCCCACACACCTGCACCCACCCACCCACACAACTGCACACACACACATGCACACACACACAAACACACACAGACACACACCTGCACACACACACACACACACACACCTGAATCGATGCCCTCAACAGCGCGCTCGCATTCTTGCGCTCCCACGGGTACCAGCACAGCCGGCCCCAGTCCTGATTGAAGTTGGGCAGGAGCAGCTCGGTGTCCACCGCTCCGTCCACACCATTTCCCACACCTCCGTCCACACCACCTCCGTCCACACTTTGGTCCACACCTCCGCCCACACCTTTTTCCACACCTCCATCCACACCTCCGTCCACACCGCCGCCGCCGCCCACACCTCCCCCCACACTGTCCACACTTCCTCCCACACCTCCGCCGCCCCGTGCCCCCCACCGCTTGAACGACGTGAACACCGGGACGCCGCACCCACGCAGCCGGTCACACACGGGCACGTCCTCTGCGTTGAATAGAAGCAGGGTGTCGGGCATGGGGTTGCGTCGCGATTGCTGCTGGTCGGACCCGCCTCCCTGTCCTCCTGTTCCGCCGCCGCTGCTGCTGCTGCTGCTGCTGCTGCTGTTGCCACCGCGGCCACCGCTGCTGCTGCCGCTGCTGCTTCCACTGCTGCTGCCACTGCTGCCTGTGCCTGTCGCATTGCCGACCAACCCGCGACTGCCACTGCTGCTGCCACTCCCGCTGCCGCTGCCACTGTTGCTGCCGCTGCCAGTGCTGCTGCTACCGTTGCTTCCACTGCTGCCGCTGCTGCTGCCACTGTTGCTGCCGCCGCTGCCGCTGCTGCCGCCGTTACTGCTGCTGCTGCTGCTGCCGCTGCCGCCGCTGCTGCTGCTGCCGCTGCCGCCGCTGCTGCTGCTGCCGCTGCCAGTGCTTTTGCGGTCGATCAGCGCCGTCAGCGCCGCCGCCAACCGGTCCATTCGGTTTTGCGCAAAGCCGGGCATCTTCTTGGGGAGGATGCGGTGCACCACATCTCCCTGCGTGTGGGTGCGCGCACCAGTGTTACCGTTAGCCACCCCGCAACCTGCAAACCTGCAACAGCGGGCTGGGATTGGCCGATTTGGGCTGGCGCTGCGGGTTGAAATTGCGCAAATTCGGATCAAAAAAATGTGAAATTGACATTTTCACACATCCCCCCCCAAAAAAATTCGCCTCCGACGGATTGAGACTGAGACGGACGGGAGCTGTGAGGCCCGGGTCCAAGATCCTTAGCGGAACCACTGGTGTGCATGCGTCGTACTGTTTCATAAGGACTTTAAACCGCAAACCGGTCGTTTCATCATTTTGATTTAAGTTTAAGCGTTGCCCTGTGTGCCCTGTGTGTGCGCGGCATGACGATTAATACCTGTGGCCCAGGCCCAGCCCAGGCTCAGGCTCGGACTCTTGGCCCAGCGCTATCACTGCTGTAGGGTTGACGCCCGTCGCTGCCCCACAAACAGTGGTTCCCCCGCAAGCCGTATACCGCCGCGGGCCGGATTTCCTATTTCCCAGAAACCCGCAGAAAATCGAAATCGATCGAGCGTTTTTTTTAACGGAATTATTTCATCAGCAAGGCAAAGCGTCTCCAGGGGTCCCCCTATGATAGTCCTGCACACACATGGATTGGCGCCAGTGGTGTCATGAGTGCCCCCGCAGCCCCCGCAGACCACGCTGCGGGGGCAAACCGGGACATTTGGTGGAAAAATGCGGGGGCGGATCGCCGCAATTTCGCTCCGAAAAGTGTGAAATTCGACATTTTCACACTTTTCCGCAAAAAAAATCGCTCCCTGCGGAGGCACGTCAGCATATTCCCTCCAGTGTTGCGGGCGCAAACGGGACATTCTCTCTTTCCTGAAGGACACCATTGATTGGCGCCTGTAGGCAACAGCACCCACCTGCACGACAAACACGCCCACGTAAGGCGACGACAGCAGCAGCTGCAGCTGCTCCCCCAGGTCCGCCGGCCGGAAGGCACGCCCCCGCAGCGCCGCCTGCGCCGCCCAGTGCTCAACGTCAGGGTCCAGGTTGCGCCTGCGCGACATGGGACATGTCGGCGGCGGCGTCGACAGCGTAACACAACGGGAGTGCCTCGATCCTGAGAAAAAACACGAACCTGAAAAGGACACAGCCAGCGAGGCGATCACACACAGCCCCCGAGCACATTCCCTTTGTTGTGACGAACCATGTTGGGGTTGTGTAAGGAGTATGCATCCCCGATCGATCGCCGGCATGCAGCTTGTGGATTGATGGTGGTGTGCGCTGTGCTCATGTGCCTCGTCTAGCCACGTAAGTTGGTGCACCAACCGACCTGTAGATCCGCGCCATGTCTGCGTCGTCGAGTGCAGCCTGAAAGCCAGGCTCCTCATACCGAGCGCCCGCGTCGACACACTCCACGCCGTCGTCAAACGCGCGCACACCCGGTGTCTGAGTGCGCCGGCCCTGCTTGTGGCTCTGCTTCTCCTGCTTCTGCTGATGTTGGACTGGTTGCGGTGTCCACGTCAGCAGCAGCAGCAACAGCAGCAGGAGCAGCAGCGGCAGGAGCAGGCTGGTGCGCGTGCGTGTCACACGCGCATGGGGCCGCATGCTCCCAATGCAGCCTCAACCTGGTGTGGTCTGAGTACCACCTCGTACTAAGCCCATGCGCATGTCAAGTGTCTGCCATGCCAGCCTTAGGCGCCAGCTTCAGGCGAGCAAGAGTGGTGACAGGTAGATAGATCCCACACGCCGCTCCATCGTGGATTTGCGTCAGTTGCCTCGTACGCACGCGTATCGCCCTGCTCACGCGAATGAGGAGGCACGTTTTGGTGTGACCAGTGGTGGTGTGGACATGGTACCGTCCACACTTTGTGGTGGGCGTGAAAACGCACACCACACAGCGCAAACGGATCACCTGAGAGCTGAGCTTGACCTTGGAGACGCTGCTGCGGTGGGTGGGGCCGCGCGTGCGCAGGGAGAGACGAGGCTGGGACTGGCTCCGCTTCGTGTCCCTCTCCTCCCTCGCTTGTGGCTCCGGGGGGCACTGCGCCCGCGTGCCGATTAAAAAGCACCACGGGCATCCGTGGCCATCGATCCAGAGCGGCGCATACGTGTTTCGTGACACGTGTGTCCCACCACATCCATGCCTGCATGGCGCGTGGCGCATAAGCATGCCTTTGGATGCGTGCGCCGTTTGTATTGGAGGCTGTGTGCATGCGCAAGAACGTGCACGCCAGAGCAGTGGCAGGCGATTCACGCTCCTGATGCCCAGATCGCGTGCATACATGGACTTCCGCAAGGCATACGACACCATCGACCGTGGCTTCCTCATTGCGGTCGTGGAGGCGGTGGGCGTCGGCGACGGCGTGCTGGCGTGGACCCGCACCATCCTCACGCACACGTACGCGTCGGCCGAGGTCAACGGGTTCATCTCTGCGCCGCGCAAGTATGCGGCGGGCGTGCGCCAGGGCTGCCCCGCCGCGCCAGCCCTCTTCCTGTTCCTGGGGCATGCGCTCGCATGCTTCCTGCGCACATGCCCGGCAGTGGGGGTCGAGGTCGTGCCTGGCTGCCCCCAGTACGCTGACGACTGCATGCCCCTCCTCCGGTCGTGTGCGACGGCTGACGTCGCTGCACTGGTGGAGACGATGGCGGTGTTTGGCCGAGCGACGGGCCTTGTCCTCAACCTCGGCAAGTGCGGCATCCTGCCCCTGGGGTCGGCGGGGGAGGGCCTGCTGGCGGGTGCCGAGGTTGCTGGGCTGCGCGTGCTGGACGCGGGCGTGTCGCTGGGGGTGCCCGTCTCTGCCGGCTTGCCGCCCCCGGAGGGCGTCACCGGGGTGTGCCGTGAGAGGCTTGCGGCCGCGTATACCAAGCTCGCGCGCTTCCCCATGTCGGCGTTTGGCAGGGGGCACGCGGCGGCGACGTACGGGGTCTCCCGCATCCTGTTCCGGGCGGTGCACTGTGGCATGACTCCGGAGGCCGAGAGGGTGCTCTCCCGGTGGACGGCTACTCTGGTGGACAGGAGCGTGGGGCCGGACCCGCTGGCAGAGCTGCCGCGGTGGGCCTCTTCGGTGCCTGGTGCGCCTGCTGCGATGCTCCTGGGGCGACCGGCGCATGGTGGTTTTGGGGCGCCGGCGTGGCGGGAGATCGTGCACGGGCAGTGGGCCGTCCACCTCGCGTGCCTGTTTGGGGCGTGGGCGGCAGGCGCCCCCCATCTCCTGCTGCCGGCCCCACGGGCCGGCGGTGGCGGCAGGGGCTGGCGGCAGTGGCGGCGGTGGCGGCGGCGGGACACAGCCGGAACAGCAGCCCGCGCCCCCGGCCCAGCCGGCATGGCAGCCGCTCATGGTGGAGGCGGTGCACCGCCTGTGCCCGGAGGCCCACCCGAGCCTCTTTGTGCTTATGGCTGGCCTCGCGCCCAGGGCCGGCGCCCTCCCGGACGGCCTTATTGGTGAGTGCGTGGACCCGGCTGTGAGGGCGGCGCTCTTGGCTGGGCCGATGAGGCGCATGCTCGATGGGGTGCAGGCCCTGGGGCCGGTGGCGCGCATCACGGGGCGCGTGCAAACAGCTGAGCTGTGGGGGGCGGAGGCGCCGCTCTGGGCTAACCCCCTCCTCCAGCTGGAGCTGCCGGCTGCGCAGCGGTCGGTACAGTGGCGGGAGCCCACTGGGGATGCGGCAGGGCATGCGCTCTTCAGCCCGACCGATGCGGCACGCTGGCTGGTGGACGGCCTGGCCCGCGTGCGCGACGCCCTCCCCGGCATGCGGACGGTCACGGACCTGTGCGTGCTGTGGGCGTGGCTCGCTGCTGTCGACATGGTGCGCAGCACACGCACGGTTGACCACGCCTGCCTGAGGGTGTACGCTGCTGCGGATCCGGCGCGCGCGCGGCTCGTGCTGGGGCAGATACGCGCGGCGCTGGCGTGCGGCGCTTATGATGGGGGCAATGTCTGGAGGGCAGTCCTGTGCCGCGCCCCTTTCCCAGAGGTGCCGCCGCCAGTCTAAACTAGCCGGCGGGAGCGGTAGTCTAGATGGCAGGTAACCGGCTGGTGGCTATAGTCCTTCACAGGGCGGTGGCACTAGGACTAGTGTTGTCTTAGCTGGAATGCCATGTAACTGTAACTGTAACTGCCGCCGCCAGTGCCGGGGTGTGTGCCAGACCTGCTGTGCGTGCGGCTCACGCTCGACCCCCTGTTCACGGCAGTGGCGGTCGTGCTTGCGGCGCTGCCCCCAGCCTGGGTCGAGGCGGCGGCTGGTGGAGCTGCCCTCACTGTGCTCTGGCCGCTCCGTCACTTCCAGCCCCTCCCCCAGGCGGGCGAGCGCGCTGCTGTGGTGGAGATCCTGCAGCTGGTTGGGTGGAAGCTGCCGAGTGTCATCACGCCGGCTGGCTGGCAGCGTGGGCGGCCTGGCCTCCGATCCACAGCTGCCCAACCTGCTCCCCTACCTGGGGGGGGCGGCGCCGCGGGCGAGCCCCGATGGGTTGGGTTTGCGCACGGCCCGGGTGTGGTGGGGAAACTGACGTGCAAGCTGGCGGTGGCGCTTCAACTGCGGGCGGTTGTGGACGAGCGGCGAGTGCGGCGGGCAGCCACGGTGGAGGCGGCTCTGGCGCTGGACCACGGGCCGCACGGGGGCCCCCGCGCGACCGACGCGCAGGTCTTCGCGGGGCTGCGCGGCCTGGAGGCGGCGGTGCCGACACTGTGGCGGATGCCGCTCCTCAACGCTTGCAAGGAGCCCATCTGGCGGCTGTGGGTGAGTGGTTTTCACAAGCAGGCTGCACTAGGCGTGCCCGAGTGCCCCTGCGGGTGGCGGTGCCGTGATGAGGACGGGCCGCCGGCGACGGCGTGGCGTGCGCACAGCTTCTGGGGGTGCCCGGTGGCGGAGGCGGTGGTGGTGGCGGCTGCTGCTGCCCTCCCTGCTCCTACGCCGGTCATCACGTGCTGCCAGGTGTGGCTGCTGCAGCCTCCCGCTGGGGTGCGTGCTGGTGTGTGGGCGGTAGTGGCAGCGCTCGTGGTGGGCGCCATGGAGCGAGGCCGCCGCCACTTGTGGCGCATTACGTGCCCGCGTGATGGTGTGCAGCCCCGTGCTCGCTCGATGGCGGTTGAGCGGGCGGGGGAGCTGGCGACGATGGATCTGTGGGACGCGCTGGCGTCCTTTGCTGAGGGCGGCGGGATGCCGCGCGGGTGGGCGGGTGTGGTGGGCCCGACCCACCCCTTTGTTGGAGTAGTGGACGGCGGGCTCACTCTGAACAAGACGTCCTAGATCCCTGAGAGGATGGTTTCTTTTGAGGGGAGGTGGCGCCACATGCGTGCGCTGGCGGGTTGTGATGTGGTAGCTGAGCAGAGTGCTGCGGCGGGTGTGCACAACGGCCCCGCTTCCGGTGGATTGAGGGTGGGCTTTTTGGTCCCTTCATGGTTTTATACCTTGGGCCCGCCATCCGTTTCCTGGAGGGGTTGAGTGTGGAGCCTGCACTGTGGTGCTGCTTGCTTGGTGCCCGCCACCGCGTGTGGGTGGCGCTTCCGTGGGGCATCCCCCCTTTTTTCTGTTGGCAGGTCTTCAGGACTGCTTCCTCTAAGTCCTGCTGGAGCTTTGGAACCGAACGCGTGCCCGCCAGAGAGTGGATTGTAAAAACTCATCATCATCATACATGCAGCTCGCGCGATCTCTCACTGCTTCGCCGCATGCACTTGCACACATCCCATCCCACCCACCCATCCCACCCACCTACCCCTGTGTATGTGTGCGCAGGCTGGCGTCACGGCCCGGTGGCTCAGACGTGCACAGAAGACCCTGAGTCGTTGGCGCCTGACAGGTGCACACGCGAAACTATAGTTTCCGTACGGAACAGGTTTGAGGCACACCACTGGCCGCCACTCCGCAGCAGCCTCACCAGCACCAGCGCCAGCGATGGTAGGTGGTAGGCACGACGACAGCGACGTTGGGAGCCTTGAGGGCCACGCGGCGTCTGCCCAGGCTCCGCTGCGGCCGACGAAGGCGCTGAGGAAAGTGCGCAAGCTGAAGCAACAGGTGCGAGGGGCGGCGCAGGGCAGGGGGGGGCGCGGACGCACACAAATGGGCCTCACCTCCAGGCACGCACACACACACGCACCGCCACTACTTGCCCCCCCCCCCCCCGCACACCTCTGGCGGTCGTGCGTGCAGGCCACTCCGGCAGCTGGCTGCGCGCACACGCACGCACTCGCGCACTCACCCACGCACGCACGCACGCGCACGCGTGCTCACCCCCTCACAGGCCGCGCCGCGCAGCTGGCTGCGCGACCTGCCGGCCCGCTGCGAGTCCGACATCGAGTCGACGATCGACAGCATCGCGGGCGCATTCCCCGACGCCCACGGGAACAGAGGACCCGGCCGCGCTGGCCACGCTGGGGGACTTTCGGCGGCGGCGGCGGCCGGCGCGGGCGGCCTCGGTCCCAGCCACGCTACTGCTGCTGCTGCTGCTGCTGCTGCTGCTGCTGCTGCTGCTGCTGTGGCGGGGGGGCCGGGCGACGGCAGCGCTGACGGGGCGGCCGCCAAGCAGAAGGAGAAGCGCAAGCGCGAGAAGAGTGGGAGGCGGGACGGCGGGGAGGAGGCTGGCGGCGCTGAGGGCGAGCCGCCCGCTGCGGACGGCGGCGGCGTTGCCGAGAAGAAGTCGAAGAGGATGAAGAAGGAGGAGGAGGAGGAGACGGAGGAGAGGGAGGAGAAGGAGGAGGAGGAGAAAGAGGAGAAGAAGGAGAAGAAGAAGAAGGGGAAGAAGAAGAACAAGGAGGAGAAGGAGGAGAATCTGTCCCTGTACGTTCGCCTGGAGGAGAACAAGGAGAAGAAGAAGGAGAAGAAGCGGCGGGAGCTGGAGGAGGGTGGCAGCGCCGATGGGGGCGAGGAGCCGTCGGCGGGGCCGTCAGCGGGGGCCGCCGCGGCCGGCAAAGAAGACAGGGAGGGCATGGAGCACAAGGAGGCGAGGCGCGCGTGGCGCGTTGCCGCCGACGCTGCCGCCGCGATCGCGTCCGAAGCGGCGCTGGCTGGCCCCAGCACGTCTGCGCACATGACGAAGGGGCAGCGCAAGGCTGCCGCCGAGGAGAAGAGGCGGCAGTTTGGCCACATTTCACCATCCGGGAAGTGGATGTGGAAGAAGGATGGCGAGGCAATGCTGTGGCAGGTGCGGGGCGGCTACCACCCGCCACCACCACCACGCACAGTGACGGTCGATGACACAGTCTTGTTGGACCCGTCTTCGAGGCGTATTAGACTCGTGCGTGCGGCCGCAGCCGTGTATGCCCCCGCTGCTGGCCTTGGCCCTGACCCGCTTGTGCGCTTGCCCCCGCCCGCCAGCCCTGCCTGCTGTGGTGAACGTGTTTGCTCTGCTGCTGCTGCTGCTGTGCTGCGGCAAGCGCCCACGTGTGTGTGTGTGTGTGTGCGTGTGTGTGTGTGTGTGTGTGTGTGTGTGTGTGTGTGCCAGCAGGGACTGACAAATAGTACAGTCGGTGTGACACCATGATGCCACTGCCGCTGCCAACCCCCACCACACACTAAACACAGGCGATTCTGAAGGCCAATGACGATCCAGGCGCCAGGAAAAAAGCCTTCAAGAAGATCGCCGAGTCCCTGAAGCTCGAGTTGGCGCAGATGTGCGAAAAGGTGGGCGGCGACACAGCAACCACCAGCAGCCCACACACACAACCTCCTAGACTTGCGGGCGCTGCAGCGCGAGCTGTCTGCGTGTGCGAGCGCACGCTCAAGCACTTCCGCGAGAAGGTGGGACAAAGGTGGGACGAAGGTGGGAAGGGGAGGGCCCGCCGCTGCACCCCTCCGGTCAGTGATCCTGCAAATTTCATTTTTGATTGAGTGTAGAGGCTGTACTTAGCCCTAAAGCAGAAAACAAACAAGACGGCGCCCGCCCGTGCCCCCCTCCCCCCTCTCCCCCTGACCCCAGCCATACATATGCTCGCGTGCCCGGTGGCTTCGGCGCGCAGGCGTGCAGGCTGGAGCGGGAGGCGCTGAAGGCGCAGGCGCTTGCGCAGGCGGGCGAAGGCGTTGGCGGTGCGCCGCTGCCCCAGCCTGCTGCCGGCCCCTCGGCGCCCACGCGCCCCTCCAAGACAGCAACGGTGCGCGCAGCGGCAGTCACAGCGGCGGTAGCACACGCTGCGCGTGCAAACGCTCACGCTTTGGCAGTTGCGGCGGCGGGAGGGGGGCCCGCGCCGCGCGCAGCCAGCGCGCCCGCGGCGGGCGCAGCGGGAAAGGAAGAGCAGGCGCCAGCGATGCGCGCGTATGCGCTCCCGGACGCCACCGCCGCCACGACCGCGCGCGCCGCGGCCGCTGCGCGCGTGATGCTCGAGCCTGGAGTCCCCGAGGCGGCCAGCGGCGGCGCGCCGCCGACCGAGTTCAACCGCCACAACCACCACGGCCACGTCAACAGCAACCAGCGCGTCGTCTCCGGAAACAGAGGCGCTTTGCATGGTGGCGGTGGCCGAGGCGGAGGCAGCAGTAATGGCGGTGGGCGTGGCGACGGTGTGGGTGCTGCGGGCGGAGGCGGGCGAGGTAGCAGCAGAGGAGGGGGCGGAAGTGGCGACTGGGGCGGGGGGGAAGGGCGGGGGGCGCGATGAATGGGCTCCCTCGCAGTGGGCGCAGCAGCAGCAGCACGCACAGGAGCAGCAGGAGCAGCAGCAGCAACGGAAGCGCCAAGCAGTGGCGGCGCCGTCGCCGGGGCGCAGGGACGCGCAGCAGCAGCAGCAGCAGCAGCAGCAGCGCCTGCTCCCCCCGGTGAACTACGCTACCCCATACCAGCAGCAGGGGCAGCAGCAGCAGCAGCAGCGGCAGCGCATGCCTCTGCCGTCCCCGGCGCAGCAGCAGCAGCAGCAGCACATGCGGTTTACGGCATTGCCACAGGGACGCAGGGACGCGCAGCAGCAGCAGCAGCAGCAGCAGCGCCTGCTCCCCCCAGCAAACTACGCACACCCGTACCAGCAGCAGGGGCAGCAGCAGCAGCGCGCGCCTCTGCCATCCCCGGCGCAACATCAGCACGCACAGGGGCAGCAGGAAGGGCAGCAGCACAAGCGGTTTACGGCGTAGTCGCAGGGACGCAGGGACGTGCAGCAGCAGCAGCAGCAGCAGCACCACCACCACCACCACCAGCAGCAGCGCCTGCTCCCTCAGGCAAACTACGCACACCCGTACCAGCAGCAGGGGCAGCAGCAGCAGCAGCAGCAGCAGTGCACGCCTCTGCCGTCCCCGGCGCAGCAGCAGCAGCATGCACAGGGGCAGCAGGAAGGGCAGCAGCACAAGCGGTTTATGGCGTAGTCACAGGGAGCAGGGACGTGCAGCAACAGCAGCAGCAGCTGCCGCCGCGCCTGCTCCCCCCGGCCAACCACGCAAACCCCTGGGATGGGATGGTCACCAGTAACGACCGGCATCACATACCTTCAAAGACAACATAACAAGAACGTCATGGCCGGCGACATGTTCTTTGACTGCAGGCTGCGGGCTTTCGTCTTGATCAAAGATGGCAAGGCAAGCGTCAGTTCGTCTTGGTCAGAGTCAGTTCATCTTGGTCAAAACCTGGAGAGAAAGATGTTGAAGATAGGAACACAGTGGCATGTTGATACTTACCACTTGAAGTCCACCACACACGAACGTGGTGTCTTATGGAGCCATGCTCATATTGTTTAGTTATAACATAGCATGCCCCAAAATTGTTGTTTTGTTGATTTGTTATAAACAACGTAAAAAGTCATATTTTGGGCCAGGAGTGTTATTTGCCGCCCTCAAAGTACCAGCAGCAAAGTATATATATATATATATATATGTTGCTGCAGCGCATGTCGCCATCCCTGAGGCTGCAGGTGTGGGGGATGAGGGGGGGGAAGGCTGCAGTCAGATGTGGGGTGCATGCACCCCCCTCCTGCACCGGTGCAGGAGCTGCAACATGAAGAGCCGCCCTCAGCTCGCGTCTGCATGCAGACCTGCGCCTGCAACCACTCACGCACGCGCACACAGTTACAGTTACAGTTACATGGCATTCCAGCTAAGACAACACTAGTCCTAGTGCCACCGCCCTGTGAAGGACGATAGCCACCAGCCGGTTACCTGCCGTCTAGACTACCGCTCCCGCCGGCTAGTTTAGACCCAAACAAGTCCCTGAGGGACATGTCTGGCAAGGAGCGTATAGGAAAGGACCGTCCTCCTCCTGGCCTTTGAGGCCAACCACGCCGGCTGTGCCGACTGGCGGCGCTGAAGCAGAAAAGTCCCCGCCTGGCATGGTGCATGGTTGTCCAACTCCATGCATGGGGCTCTGCCTGCGCCCCATGCGTCATGCATGGCCAGGTCCCACCCTCCAGGGGGGCCTGGGCAAACAGAGTCGTCATGGCAGGCTGCCTGAAGACCAATGCCGACGCCAGTCACCGGCAGACGAGTGCCCCCGAGGGTGAGCGCGGTGACAAACGCTGCGATGGTGAAGCGGATAAACTCTGTTGTTGCCTCGGCGGTCACCACCGCTGAAGCCCTGATGGTAGCTCGCCCCCACGAGCAGCCATCTTGACCGATGTCCAGCATGCATTGACGGGCGCCAGCTCCTCCGCTCGTCGATCAACTCGTCGAGATCGGTGCCGCATGGCGTCCTGCATGGGAGGAGGATAAGGGCCGTCTCCCAGCACGGGTCGCGGCAGCGCCGCGGCTACTCGCCAAGCCATGACAGCGCCGGGCAAGCCGCTCCTGTAGTTTCCACCGAGGGACAGTCTAGCAGGAGCCAGGCCAGTCGTATTTTATCCCGCTCGTCAGCGGCACGGAGATCCTAGTCACCAGCAGCGCCGCATTGCAGGGTCCAGGGCTCGGCGACGAGAACGCGCCTCCGTTAATCGAGCCCCTCCGTTAATCGAGCCCCACACAATCTCTCTATCTTTCTGTACCTCTCTCGGTCTCTCCCCGTCTCTCTCTGTTCCTTTCCCTCTCTAGCCCTCTCTCTGTCTCTCCCCCTCTAGCCCTCTCCCTCTCTAGCCCTCTCTCCGTCTCTCCACCTCTCCGTGTTGCTCTCCCTCTGAATGACTCTATGACTCGCTCTCCCCTGTCCGCCTCTCTCTCCCTCTCTTTCTCTCTCCAACTTTCCGTTTCTCGCCCCCTCCCTTCCTCTCTCTGCAGAGAGAGGGAGAGGCATCTCTTCCATGCACCTGCGGACGTGTACAGCACCAGCTCCACTCCACCACTCAACTTTCCACAACACTTCACCAGTTCACCACTCCACAATTGTTTTGTCCTGTCGCCACCCAGCATTAGTGCACATCAGGGGCCCCTGGTGCACACATCACAGGGACCCTGCTCAGGGATCCGCACTTTTGGGGTGTGGAAGTGCGTTAGGTCCCCAAAGCGCCCCACGCCGAGATAGAGATCCCACCTGAGCGCCCGGCATCCTTGGCGACGCTGCTGCGGTGGGTGACGCACCGGGGATGTGGCCGCGCGTGATGAGGCTGGCGGCTCCGCTTCGTGTGTTTCCCCCCTCCTCGCGTTGTGGCTCCGGGGGCCACTGCGCTTGCGTGCCGATTGATTAGCACCACGGACATGCGTGGCCATCGATCCAGAGCGGCGGATGTTTTGTGGCCACATCCATGCCTGCATGGCGCATGCATGGCGCGTGGCAGCTTGCGTTTGGATGTGGATGTGTGTGCCACATGTGTTTGGGGGTGTCATGAGTGTGCAAGCCACATCAGGGGCAGGCGATTCACGCCCCTGGTGCCCAGATCGCGTGCGTACATGCAGCTGGCGCGATCTCTGCTGCGCCGCATGCATGCACTCTCGCACACGCTTGTCGAGGGTGTGCTGCCCCCCCTCGTGTATATGCGTGCACAGGCTGGCGTCACGGCCCAGTTGATCAGACGTGCACAGACGACCCTGGGTCGTTGGCGCCTGGAGCAGGGAGGCGAGACGGTCGGACGCGCGAATCTAGTTTACGTACGTAGCGAGGAGCAGCGACCACGCGGCGGTGGAGGCGGCTGGCAAGGCACCATGCTCATCATGAACGTCAGTAGCAGCAGCAGTGACAGTAGCAGCAGCAGTAGCAGCAGCGACAGCGGTAGCACAGGCTCCGGCAGCAGGCGTGAGCCTGGCGGCCGCGGCGGCGGCGGCGGCGGCAGCGCCAGCAGCAGCCCTCCCCCCAGCAGCAGCGACGATCACGGGCGGGGCTCAGACGGCCGGCAGCAGCAGCAGCAGCAACAGCAGCAGCACCTGCCCCAGGGGCGCACCACGGGTCGCCACTCCGCAGCAGCATCACCAGCAGGCGGTAGACGCGATGAAGGCGACGCGGCGGCGCGCGGAGGCGGGAGCCCCGGAGGCTATGCGACGATCCCTGGGTCGGCCCAGGCTCCGCTGCGGCCGACGGAGGCGCTGAAGGCAGTGCGCAAGCTGAAGCAACAGGTGTGAGGGGCGGCCGGGCGGGCGGGGGAAGGGGGGGGGGAGCGGGGGGCGCGGATGCAACACAAACGGGCCTCACCTCCAGGCACGCACACACACAAATACCGCCACTACTTCCCCTCCCCCGCGCACACCTCTGACGGTCGTGCGTGTTGGCCACGCCGGGCAGCTAGCTGCGCGCTCACGCACGCACCCACCCACTCAACTGCCCACCTACGCACTCACGCACGCACACGCGTTCTCACCCCCTCGCAGGCCACGCTGGGCAGCTAGCTGCGCGCTCACGCACGCACCCACCCAATCAACTGCCCACGCACCCACCCACGCATGCGCACGCGTTCTCACCCCCTTGCAGGCCACGCAAGGCAGCTACCTGCGCGCTCACGCACGCACCCACCCACTCAACTGCCCACGCACCCACCCACGCACGCGCACGCGTGCTGCCTCCCTCGCAGGCCGCGCCGGGCAGCTGGCTGCGCGACCTGCTGGCCCGCTGTGAGTCTGACATCGAGTCGGCGATCGACAGCGTCGCGGGCGCGTTTCCCGGCTCCCACGGGAACGGTGGAGGGCCCGGCCGCGCTGGCCGCGCTGGGGGGCCGCTGGCGCAGGGCGCGGCCGCTGGCTTTTCTGGCGGTGTCGGCCGCGGCTGGCTCGGCAGCGGCGGGGGAACTGCGACGGGTGGCGTGGGCCCCAGCCACGCGGATGGGCGCGCCGGCGCCGCGGCTGCTGGCTTCAGTGGCCGTGGTTTGAGCCGCGGCGGGCTGGGCGGCGGCGGCGCTGGGCACGCTGGGGGACTCACGATGGGCGGCGCGGGCCCCAGCCACGCGGGTGCGCGCGCTGCTGCTGCTGTGGGCGGGGAGGCGGCCGCCGCCAAGAGGTGCAAGCTCGAGGGGAGTGAGCGGCGGAGCGGCGGGGAGGGGGCTGGCGGCGCCGAGGCTGGCGGGGCGTTCGGTGCGGACGGGTGCGCCAAGAAGAAGGCGCAGCAGCGGCGGGAGCGGGAGGAGGGCGGCAGCGCGGGGCCGTCGAACTTTGCCGCCCGGGGCGGCGCAGAGGGCTGGGAGGACGAGGACGCGTGGCGCGCGCGGCACACCGCTGCCGCCGTCGCCGCCACGACCGCGCGCGCCGCGGCGCTGGCCGGCCCCAGCACGTCTGCGCCCCCCAAGGCGAAGCGGCAGCCCAAGGCCGGCGCCGCTGCTGCGGGGGGGCAGCCGGCGGAGCCGAAGCCAGCGTTCGGCAACACCTCAAAGACCGGGAAGTTTATGTGGAAGGAGGACGGCGAGGCGAGATTGTGGCAGGTGCGGGGGCGGGGGCGGCTACCAGGGTCACCGCCAACGGGCCAACGGTGCCAACGGCCAACGCCCACGGTGCCAACGCCAACGGCAAACAAAAACGGTGGCTTAGCCAACTGTCAGCCAACGGTGGCGTAAAAATGCTCATATCATGGATCTTAGCAGCCACAGAGTAGTGGGGGTGATGCTTGCATGGGAAACAACACGAACTGACTGAGCACGACCCACACGCAGCACCCTTGAGCACTAGGTGTATGTGCGAGCCTGGGTATGCAAGTGCTCCCTGTGCCCTCCTCAGGATGTCTACTGTACTCCCAGCGCTGCATGAGCTTTACAGCCACGCTATATCGCCAGTAACGGCTCGTAGCACGCGAATTTTCCGATTCCACACTTTTCCTGGCTTCCGATTGCGTTTTCCGCCCCGTTGGCGCTGTTGGCCCAGCCAACGGCCAACGCCGACGGTGGGGACCGTTGGCCGTTTCCGGTGACCCTTGCGGCTGCCACCCACCCACCACCACCTCACACGTGCGTGCGCGCGCCGGCCGTAGCTACGCGTCTCGCCCTCTCCCAGCCCTGACCCTGCTCCCCACCAGCCGGTGGTGTCGTAAGCGCCCCCGCAGCAAGGGATCGCTGCTGCGGGGCCCCCGCAGCCCCCCGCAGCAGTGATGCCCCTGCACGCCGCATACCGCTCGGGGCTGGATTTCCCATTTCCCAGAAGAAGAAAAAAACCACACTTGGTGGGAGAGGGCGTGGAGGGGTGCGTTGGAAAGCTCTCGCCGAGAGCAGCACAACGGCATGCGTTTCGTGAACACCCGCTACGTGTCTGGGCGGGTCAAAGTTGCTCGAACAGTAAAACAGTAACAGTAACACGGGGTTTCCAGCTAAGCAGGCTACTCTTCTACTAGAGACACCCGCCGATACTCCAGCACACTTAAGTACTTGAGTACCGCCGGCTCCCGGCCGATAGACTACCGCTCCCGCCGGCTAGACTACCCCAAACAGCGGTCTCTGAGAGACATGTCTGGCAAGGAGCATATAGGAGAGGACCTTCCTCAGGTCACAGTAGTGGCCTTGTGGCCAGTCAAGCCGGCAGAGCCGACTGGCGCTGACTTGGAACGGTCCCCGCCTGGCAGTGCATGGCTGTCCAGCTCTCGTTTGCATGGGGCTCAGCCGGCGCCCCATGCCTCATGCATGGCCAGGTCCCACCCTCCAGGGGTGCATGGACGACAGAGTTGTCATGGAGGCTGCCTGAAGACCTTCCAACGCCAGTCACCGGCAGACGAGCGACCCCGAGGATGAGCGCGGTGACGAACGCTGCGATTGGTGAAGCGGATTTACTCTGTGTTGCCTCGGCGGTCGCCACCGCTGAAGCCGTGATGGTAGCCCGCCTCCACGGGCAGCCATCTTGACCAATGTCCAGCATGCATTGACGGGCGCCAGCTCCTCCGCTCGTCGATCAACTCGTCGAGATCGGTGCCGCATGGCGTCCTGCATGGGGGGAGGATAAGGGCCGTCTCCCAGCACGGGCCGCGGCAGCGCCGCGGCTACTCGCCAAGCCATGGCAGCGCCGGGCATGCCGCTCCTGGAGTGTTCCACCGAGGGGCAGTCTAGCAGGAGCCGGGCCAGTCGTATTTTACCCCGCTCGTCAGCGGCACAAGTTGCTCGAGCCGGGGGAAAACTTATTACTAAACTCTTTACCAGAGACCACTGATCCAACACCCAAAATCGCAGCAGCGGCGGTGTCACAGCACCAGTGTTTCCGTTAGCCACCCCGCACCCCGCACATGTGCATATGCTGGGGGTGAGGTTGGCCGCTTCGGGCCGGCGCTGCGGGGTGAGACTGCGCGAATTTCGACCCGAAACGTGTGAAAAACAGTTCTCACAGTTTTCGCCCCCCAAATCGCAGCGTGGTGAGATTGCGGAATGCGGCGTGGGGCGCGGGGCTGGGCCGTCATTTTCCCAACATCCTTAGCGGAACCACTGCACGGCACGCGTACATCGCCACCTCTGTCACCTTCAGCTGCTTTGGAATAGGGGGCTGCCCCACACTCTGCCCCCACCAAAACACGCGGCCCCGCCTCCGATACCACCACCACCCCGGTGCATCGCGCATCGCGGACGATGACGCAATGCCGAGGCTGATGGCTGAATCGCGGCCTGGGGAGGGGCGGCCGACACGGGACACTCGATCCGATGCACCGACGATGGCCACAGTTACAGTAACAGTAACATCGGCTTTCCAACGAAGACTACCTTCTAGTCCTAGTACCGCCGCCTAGACCCAACTCAAGTTATGGCCGTAACAATTACTTGGGAGGGGCGTTCGCCATCAGCCGGCTGCCTGCCAACGTGTAGTCCCAGAGCAAAAAGGAGAGCTATCATGCGACTCCTGACAACGGCCACACAAACACACAACTCGCTCGATACACTGCACCACTAAAGCTGTCACTGTGGCGATCTCGCCTTTCTGGTGCGGACCGACGCGCCCTCAGAACGTCCTCAGAACACCTGATGATGATGATGGATATTACAGTCTGTGTGACACCAGTAATGATGTATAAGACCGGTGTCGGCGCTAGCGCCCGACACCTTAAACTCAGTTTCAGTGGGAAACTGGCTGGCTACCTGGTAGGGGTGAGGGTAAACCCCCACACGCGCGCACGCACTGGACCTAGACAGGACACTGGGCCCCCAGATCCACCCTATACCACCCAGGTAGTGACAGCAACGCATTGTTGGTGTGCGCCTGTGTTCTACTACTAGTCCCGCCGCCGCCATTGGCTCCAGCAATCTCCTCCATGCCCGCCAGCAATCTCCTCCACGCCCGCCAGCAATCTCCTGTATGCCCGCAAGCAATCTCCTCCATGCCCGCCAGCAATCTCCTGTATGCCCGCCAGCAATCTCGTCCATGCATGGGCGCCGCCATGCGATGTCCATGCGCCGCGCCGCGCTCCATGCGCGCCAGCACCCGTACCACCCGCCTCATTCCCGTTCTTTAGCCATTCCCCGTGACACCTATGGCTGATCCTTGTTCCGCCGTCCCCTTTGGCATCTGTAACCCGTATCCTCTCCCTGTAGCCTCATTCCCCGTTCTTAACCGCCATCTCCATTATGGTGCCCGCCCGCTGGTGGGGCCTCGCCTCGCCCCATGCCGCACGGCTAGTGTATTGATTGCTGCGCCATCTATAATCTGCGCCTTGGGGCAGGGAACCCCTGCGCCACAACCTCCTCACAAAGCCTAGCCGCATGTGCCTCGCTTCCCATGTTTCTCAATTTCTCGCCATCCGCTTCCATGCCCGCCTGCAATCTCCTCCACGCCCGCGAGCAATCTCCTGTTTGCCCTCAAGCAAGCTCCTCCATGCCCGCCAGCAATCTCCTCCATGCATGCACGCGCAGAGCGCCGCCATGCAACCCCCATGCGCCGCGCGCGCCGTGCGCACGGCGCGCCCGCCAGCTCCGGTAGCCTCATTCCCCGTTCTTTACCCATGCGCCGTGACGCATTAGCCTTGTCCGCCGTCCCCTGGCATGCATAACCCGTAGCCTCATCCCCGGTAGCCGCATTCCCCGTTCTTAGCCGCCATCTCCATTATGGTGCCCGCCCGCTGGTGGGGCCTCGCCTCGCCCCATGCCGCACGGCTGGTGCATCGATCGCGTCGCCATCTAATAATCTGCGCCTTGGGGCAGGGAACCCCTGCGCCGCAACTCACAAAGCCTAGCCGCATGTGCCTCGCTTCCCATGTTTCTCAATTTCTCGCCATCCGTCTCTCTCTTCCATCCAGGCACAGTAAACCATTAGGAGCCGCAATCTGCTTGAGTTCCGATCGTTGTGAGAGGGGGTGCATGCTCGCCGCAATTCTCGCCATCGTGCATCGTGCTCTCCATCGTACCGCTGCCCCATCTGCCACATAGCCTCGCCCCGTCAGGACCAGTTCACCAGTAGCGCTGTGCGTCAGAGCCGGTCAGGGTAAATTTCCAGATTTTCAGCCGCCCAGTACCAAGCGCAGTTGTCCCGGTTGTCCGCCATCGAGCGGCGCCAGGGCGGGAGCCCCTGGCGAAGAGCTTATGAACACAAACACACCCTAGCTACTGTGTGCACTTGTTATAGTGGCACCTAGGACCTTTTGACCTATTGATACAGCAGATGTCTTTGCTGGAAAGCCGGTGTTACTGTTACCGCGACTGATACAGCCACCCATTACCCCCTCCCCCCCCCACTGAGCGCAGGCGATCCAGGAAGCTGGTATGCTCGGCGTGCCAGCCTACGCCAGGCTCGCCAAAGAGATGAAGATACCCGAGGAAAAGGTCAGAAGCAAGGTAAGGCACGTTGACGCGGACTCACGCTTTTTCACACCAAAACTGCTGCTCAGACCCTGCTCAGACCCGAGTGAGTTTGTTTTCAGGATTTTCAATTGTTTTTTCCACAGCCGGATTTTGCTCTGACCGCTGTGACAGTTGACCTCCCGTTGACCTTTTGCCGTCACATATCAGTGGTCGATTTTACAGTCCATCGGACGCCTTTGATGGCGCATTAGACCCTAGGAAAGAGGCCGGCAGCTGTCAAAATTAGACCCCTAGCATGCCATCTGCCATCATGATTGCTGTGCACGCGGTGCGTGTCTCAAAACAGGCGACAAGGAAGTCAGCCAACTCGTGCCAGAACCTGGGGTTCTCCTGGCCTGGCCGAGGATTCATAAACTCTCGCATCCGCTCATCTAAATCGGCCTCCTCGGGGCGAGGGATGAACCGAAACAGGCTGTGGGCCCGCACCCGTGCCTCTTCATAGGCAGGGCACTCAAATACCATCAGTGTGATTTGAAAGCTCTTGACGAGCAGTGGCTAGGCCATGTGATGCGCATGCCGGCTTCTCGTCTTCCTCGTACGACTTTTGACTACACAATGGATGTGGCTCGGCAGCAAGGCCGGCCTCCAGCCTCCTCCCGACACTATTTTCTTAAGCTACTGATTCAGCAGCTAGGCGAAACTAGTGGCACTCGTTCTGATTGGAAGACTTTTTTCGGACACGGCGTTTGAGCGTGCTCAGGATAGGGTCGGGTGGAGAGCCGTGGTGTACGGTCCGGCTGCCCCTCAGGCGCCGGCCCCTCCACCACGGCGGTCAAGTAGATTGGCAAGCGCCACTTGACCCCCTATCCCCTAGAAGCAGTTGGGACCTATTTTGGAGGCGTCGCACAATAGCTCTCCTTTTTGCTCTGGGACTACACGTTGGCAGGCAGCCGGCTGGTGGCTACCGCCCCTCACAAGTAATTGTTAGGGCAAGAACTGGACTTGGGTCTAGGCGGTGGTACTAGGACTAGAGGTAGTCTTTGCTGGAAAGCCGATGTAACTGTAACTGTAACTGACGAGCTCTGTCTGCCGGGATCATCAGACTTGAAATCCACTGGATGGGTTGAGCTGTGTTCAAGGTCAAAGTATAGCCGGAATAGCCTCCGCCCATACGGGCAGTCATCGCAACGATGTCCTTTTCAGGAGTTTCTTTTGTTTTTCCACAGCCATTTGAGTGACACTTCGGCTCTGCCCGGCTGTATGCAGCCCGGCGTCCTCCACCCCTCAGTGACAGTAACATCGGCTTTCCGGCAAAGACACCTTCTAATCCTATTACCACCGCCACGGATGACATGAGCAGCCATCAGCAGCCACGGCGTCAGGCGCTCCAGCCCCCGCTCGCACATCACCAAGCAAGCCCTGCCCCCCCCCCCCCCGCGCCCCTCCCCTCCCCCACCCCACACACCCCACACACGCCTGTCTGGTGTCGTCGATGTGCAGACGCGTGAAATGGTGCGGAAGTTGCAAGTGGCGCGGGCGGCGGTGGCGCAGGCCACATCAGGCGCTCCAGCCCCCGCTCGCACATCACCGAGCAAGCCCCTGCCCCCCCCCCCGCGCCCTCCCCTCCCCACCCCGCACACCCCACACACACGCCTGTCTGGTGTCGTCGATGTGCAGGCGCGTGAAATGGTGCGGAAGTTGCAGGTGGCGCGGGCGGCAGTGGCGCAGGCCACATCAGGCGCTCCAGCCCCCGCTCGCACATCACCGAGCAAGCCCCTGCCCCCCCCCCCCCCCCTCCCCTCCCCCACCCCGCACACCCCACACACACGCCTGTCTGGTGACGTCGATGTGCAGGCGCGTGAAATGGTGAAGAAGTTCCAGGTGGCGCAGGCGTCAGCGGGAGCCGGCAGCAGCGCTGGCGGTGCGCTGCCGGCGCAGCTGCCCCAGCAGCCGCAGGAGCAGGAGCAGCAGCAGCAGCCCCAGCCGCAGTCGTGGCCTCCCCCGCAGGCGCAGGCGCAGCGGGCGCAGCAGGCGCAGCAGGCGCAGCGGCAGCGGCAGCGGCAGCTGCAGCTGCAGGAGCAGCTGCAGCAGGCGCACCAGGCGCTGCAGCCGGCTGCCATCGGCACCTCCCCCGCGCTCGTGCCTGAACCGTCCTCCCAGACGGCAGCGGTGCGCGCGGCGACGGCCGCAGCGGCGGCAGCGCTGGCCGCGCTCGCAAAGGCGCACTCGGCAGCGGCCGAGGGGGACGCAGCGGAAGAGGAAGAGCAGGCGCCAGCGAGGCACGCGTTTGCGCTCGCGGACGCCGCTGTCGCCGCGGCTGTGCGCGTGAAGCCCGAGCCCGGCACCTCCGAGGCGGCCAACGGAGGCGCGCCGGCGGCCGAGTTCAACCACCACCACAACCACCACGGCCCAGCCAACAATCACAAGGTGCGTGTGTTCGTGTGTGTGTGTGTGTGTGTGTGTAGCCCCGCCAACAGCCATCGCCACGCCGACAGTGTGTGTGTGTGTGTGTGTGTGTGTTCGTTTGCGTTTGCGCGCGTGCGCGGATGCGCATGTGGGTGGGTGGATGTGGAGCGTGCTTGGGCGGCAGCGGCGGTTGTGTTCAAGGCTCAGGTAAGGCTCCATGCCTCCATGGCTTAACGCTTGCCCAACGACTAGGAGGGCTCCTGTGCGTTTGGCGCGCCAAGCGGCTTTACGCTTGCCGAACAACTAGTAGGGGCTCCTGTGTGTTTTGCCTTGCGGCTAGGAGCCCATATGCATGTCGCCTGGCAACGCAACGAGGAGCCCGCATGCATATAGCGGACTGCTGAGCGCACCAAACCCGACGAGAAGGAAGCGGGGCAAATTTTGCAGTGGGAAACTATGACGCTTTGAACCTAACCACCCCATATCTCAGGCAGTACTGGGTTCCTGGACAAATGTGGGGACGGTCCCAGAGAGCTCCTCGGGCCTTTCCAGTGGTGTATTTGGCTTGACAGGGCGTGGTCCACATCTCCTACAATCTGTATTTGAACAGCAAAGCGTCATGATTTCCCCCGTGTCATAATTTGCCTCACGTCCTCCTATGGGTATTGTCATGCCCCTTGACTCCATGGTGACGATGATGGTGGTAACAGTCTGCGTGTCGCCAACCTCATGATGAATCCCACATCGGCTACCAGCCTTACGCATAGGCGCATGCCGGCACGCCGCAGGCGATGGGCGGCGCCCCGCCCTCTGCGCGGCAGTCGGCGGGCGTCGGCGGCGAAGGGTCGCGCATGGGCAGCGAGGGCAGCGGGGGCGGCAGGGAGCGGGGAGGAGGAAGGGGCGGGAACGGCGACGGCGGCGGGCGTGGTGGCTTGGGCGTGGGCGGCAGCAATGGCGGTGGTGGGCATGGCGGCGGTAGGGGCGGGAGAGAGGGGGGCAGGGGAGGGGGCGGAGGGGGTGGCGGGTGCGGAGGAGGGCAGGGGGCGCGACGAGTGGGCGCGGTCGCAGCAGCAGCAGGAGCAGCAGCAGCAGCAACGGAAGCGCCCAGCGCCGGCGCAGTCGCACGGGCGCACGGACGAGCAGCAGCAGCAGCAGCAACGAAAGCGCCCAGCGCCGGCGCAGTCGCACGGGCGCACGGACGAGCAGCAGCAGCAGCAGCAGCAGCAGCAGCAGCAGCAGCAGCAGCGCACACCTCTGCAGTCCCCGACGCAGCAGCAGTGGCAGCAGTGGCAGCAGCATCAGGCGCAGCAGGGGCAGCAGCAGGGGCAGCAGCAGCAGCAGGGGCAGCAGCGGCGCGCGGCGTCCGACTCAGTTCACCGCCACGCGATGGAGGAGACGATGGAGCGACAGGGGAAGCTGACGCCGCTGCGCACGCAGGTGTGGACGGAAGTGTGGGATTGCAGCTGGAGTGTGGACAAAAGTGTGGGGAAAGCTGGCGCACTGCGCACGTGTGGTCGGTTGTACGGTCGGGTTTGCAGACGGTTGGACGCCCATGTTGGTGTATTAGACCTGTGCTTGCATCTGCCACCAGATTGCAGGCGGTGTGGACAGACGTGTGGAGTTGCAGCGGGGATACGCGAGCACGGACACACGCACGCACATCAAGGGTCGATTCGTGTGTGTGTGTGTGTGTGTGTGTGTGTGTGTGTGTGTGTGGTCCGTGTCCGCTGCGCACGCCGGTGTGGACGGGAGTGTGGGTTCGCAGCTGGAGTGTGGACATAAGTGTGGGGTCGCAGCTGGAGTGCGGACGGAAGTGGAGGTTCGCAGCTGGAGTGTGGACACAAGTGTGGGGTCGCAGCCTGAGTGTGGACACAAGTGTGGGGTCGCAGTTGGAGTGTCGGCTGTGGCGCGCGTGCACGCACGCACGCGTACCAGGGGTCGATTCGTTTTTTTTGTGTTTGGGGGGGGGGGGCACTGCGCGCATGCACACTGCGTGCACCGAGGTGGGGCGCGCCATGCGCACGCACAACACACACACACACACACACACACACAAACACACACACATAAGCAGAGTAGCCTGCTTAGCTGGAAACCCTGTGTTACTTGTTACTTGTGACACATAAGCACACACACACATAAACACACACACACACACGCACCGAATCTTCGGGCCACTGCCGGACCAGCTGATCCGACAGGGTGCTATCTGCATGCATCAGGGATTGTGTGTGCAAGCACAAGTCCAATGCACCATCAAAGGCGTCCGACAAGACTGTACAATTGGCCACACACAAACACACACACACACACGCTTGCTCGCCACGACATTGGCTTGTGCGCAGGTCCAGCGCATCTTGCATCTTGTCGGTGGTGAGGGCACCGCGGATGAGGTGGTGCAAGAGCTGCAGGTGGGTGTGGGGTGTGAGGAAGTGTGGGGCTGCAGGGTGTGGGGCTGCAGACGGGTGTGGGGTGGGGAGGGTGTGGACGAGGTGGTGCAGGAACTGGTGCATGTGGGTGTGAGGGGGTGAAGGGCTGCAGGCGGGTGTGGGGTGTGAGGGGGTGTGGGGCTGCAGGTGGGTGTGGGGTGTGAGGGGGTGTGGGGCTGCAGGCGGGTGTGGGGTGTGAGGGGGTGTGGGGCTGCAGGGTGTAGGACACAACACAAATGTGACCACCGCCCCCACACCTCCCACAGACCTTTCCAGCACCGGCTCCACTCCACTCCAGTCAACTCAAATCTCCACTCCACCTCACCACTCGAAATCCAGCCACACAGCACTAGTGTGACCCCCACACACACATACAAGTGTGACCACCGCCCCCCCCACACAGCACAAGTGTGACCACCGCCCCCACACCTTCCGCAGACCGAGGCGCGGTGGCAAGACCAGAACGCGGCGACGCTCAGGAAGAGGGTCCAGGCGGTGATGACGAGTGGGGCTGGGTGAGTGACGGAGAGGGTAGGATAGCATCACAGTAACAGTAACAGTAACAGTAACACGGGGTTTCCAGCTAAGCAGACTACTCTTCTACTGGTGGTGGTGGATGTTACAGTCAGGGACACCTCTAAAGGCGTATAAGACCGTGCTCGGCGCCATATGGCCCGAGCACCTTACTGAGATGGCTGGCTGTTGGTGGTAGGGAACCCCAACTCTGTAAAGAGCGTGGGCGCACCCCTAGGTCCCCTACCGCAGCGGCAGCAAACGCTTGTTGAAGTCGGTGAGCGCATGTTGGGAAACGGAAAACGCAAGGCAGGTTCGTCGCCAATTGCCAGAAGAGACATCCCCCGTGGGGAGAAAGGCCAAGACGTGGCCGAAAAGGATATCCAGCCGGGCCGCAACCTCTAACGTGTTAAGGGGTTTTCTAACTGGGATTTCAACCAGCATTCACAGGATTCTCAACCTGTTACCCTTAACCCGGCTCTGAGCAGAAGCTGACCCCTTGTAGTTGCACCGAGCACGACATTGGACGTGTCGCAGGCCCCCCCCCTGCTGAAGGGGGGAGGCACAGAAGGACTCGGTGAGGGGCACATCCCTAAGCCTAACTACCTAGAAAGGGGCTGGAAAAGGCGGTCAGTAGTGACCAACAGTGTGGGATTTGGTGATAGGTTAGAAAGCAAGCTTGCCCCCCGGTTATAGCGGATAAATATGTTCCTTCTGCATACTCCGTTTTGAGGTCGTCATCTTTGAGGCAGCTTTCACGTGTGAGACCCAGCGTGGGCATTTCTCAGGTGCGCCAGCTGCGGTGCACTGCAAACGGCACAGTCCACCGCAGCTCCTCGGGAACCCACGCTTGGGTCCCCGCCACTATCGTGGCTGCCTCATTGACTCCTAATTCAAAACATCGTTCGCTTCAGGTCACTTATTCCTCCCGATCCTCTACCATCTCCAGGCTTGTGTTACGTATATCAAGGCACGAGACCAGAAAGTTGGCCATGTCACGCCAAAAACAAGGGTAAAGTAGCCCCGGGCTGGGGTTCATAAACGCCCGCATCTTCGCATCCAAGCCTTTATCGTCCCCAGGGACGCTCAGGAAAAGGGTGTGGAACTGTACGCGTGTCTCCGTATACGCTGGACACTCAAAAATCACGTGTGCCTCATCCTCCCGCATGCCACAAAGGCGACAGAGCCTCTGGCTGCGTGGCTCTGCCTGCGCCGTGTGGCGCCCCTTCTCTATCTGCAGTTCATGCAGCCCCATTCTAAAGCGTGCGAGTGTCGTGATCTGGGCGGCGCTGTTCAGCCCCGTCCAGAGCATTGGTGCGCCGCCACAGTCGTCTGCCATCCACCGCAAGTAAGTAAGCATCTTGAAGCGGTGTGACCATGAGTCAGGCACTGAGCGGACGACGCTGAGCTGGTTGGCGTCCTCTGGCAGCTCTGGTGTGCTGGTCTCTGATGCCAGCCAACCTGCCGCTGCTGTCTCTAGCAGGCGGGCGATGCCCCCCGCCTCCTGGCCCCACACCAGCGTGTGCCCCACTGTGCTGAGGCACTCGCTCAGCTGTGCCACCCAGCTCTCTCGCACGCCACCCGCCGCTAGCTCCCAGCTCTCCCGCATTGCCGCCTTCAGCAGATCGCCATCCGGCCGCCGTAGCGCTTTCGCCCAGAAGCGCGCCGCCTGCCGCAGCCAGTCGGTCGACAGCGGTCGCCAGCCCACCTCCGTCGCCAGCAGCGATAGCTGTTGCCCACACCTGCGAATACGGAGGGCCTCGCGCACAGATTGCAAGTGCAGGGCTTCCATGGCGCGCCACTTGCGGCGCGCCGCCTTGGAGGGGCCCCCGTCCCCTCCAGCCAACCCCCACTTGTCGGCTGCCCCCGAGAAGATCCCCTGTACCCCCATGCCCGCCCCCGCCATCAACCCTGGGCCCCAGATCTCGCACCCGTAGTTAATTACAGGTCGCACCAGTGCGTTGAACAGGTGTGCCTTTACTCCCACGTTGTGGAGGCCCATGGCATCGTATCTGCGCGCTAGGGCGAAGCGTGCACGCTGGCCCGCCCCCTGCCTCTGCTCCAGCCCCGCGCCTATTGCCCGACGGCTCCCAAAAAGCATGCCCAGATATTTAAACTCGTGATTGATGGGCAGGTCCATACCAGCGTACTTCAGGGTCACCCTTCCCCTGGCGCTCGTGACCGGGCAGTACTGGTCGTTAAACACCACCCCCTCAGATTTGCGGACATTGACAGTGAGAGCGTGCGTCCTGCAAAAAACGTGAAGTGCATCTAGCAAGCGCTGGAGCGCCTCCGGCGTCTCTGCCATGAGCACGAGGTCATCTGCATACAAGAGTAACCGTAGGAGCCGCCTGTTTGCTCCTGTCCCTAGGGGGACCCCGACCTCTGGCATCTGTGCGTCAAGCTCCCCTTCTAGTGAGTCGATAAACAGCCCAAACAAAAGCGGCGACATTGGGTCGCCCTGCATGACCCCCTGGCGTGTGGTGAAGCCTGGTCCCACCGTGCCGTCTATGCGCACGCACATGCCAGCCCCATCGTACAGTGATGTCAGGGCTGCTAAAAACGCCCCCCCCACCCCCAGGCTCTTAAGGCACTCCCACATGAGCTGCCGATGCACGCAGTCGTATGCCTTTCTAAAGTCGATGAAGGCAGTATACAGCGGTTTTCGCTCATGGCTGCGCCTCTCAATCATGTGCTGTAGGATGAAGGCATTGTCAGGGGTCCCCCGCCCCTTCCGGAACCCTGCCTGCCCGGCGGCTCTATGGCCGCCCTTCTCAGCAAGGTCGTCTAGTCTGCGGAGTAGCACCAGACTATAGAGCTTAGCAAGCGCCCCACCCACCGTGATGCCCCTATAGTTGTCCCGCTCGTCCAGATTGCCTTTCTTCGGCACCGGCGTGACTGCCCCCATGTGCCATGCTTTGGGATACCCCTCGCGGAAGACCCGATTGAGTAGATGTGTGATCGGTTCAAGCAGCGCGTGTTGCGGCTCGCTCCCCTCCACATCTCCCCCACCCCCTGTGTCCCCCTCCCCAGTCCATGCCCTTTGATAAAATTCTACCGGTACGCCGTCCACGCCCGGCGCTTTGCCCGCCGCCATGCCCAGGAGGGCTGTGCTCACCTCGTCCTCGGTGATCCAAGCGTTGAGTACTCGTGCCCGCTGCTTATTTCCTTCGGAGGCATCCGAAAACGGGTTCCCTCCCTCCTGCAGCTCCCCATGGGCATGCTCGCCCCCAACCAGGCCCTCAAAGTAGGTCGTCCACCCCTCTACATCCCTCAGCCCCCCTCCCTGGCTCCCTGGTTTAACCTTGCGCCAGAATTTCCTGGGGGCGCCATGCATGTGTTTGAGCATAGCGTCGTACTCCTGGGCCTCCCATGCCCGGCGCACGCGTCGCGTGGTCTGCCTATACGCCCTGAACGCTGCTGAGGTCAGCGTCGACTGCGCCCCGTGCGCCCTCTCGGCCTCTCGATACGCCTGCCGTGCCTCCTTGCACTCCTGGGCATACCATGTGTTGTGTGGTCGCACTGATGCGCCCCCCCCCCCTGGTTTTACCAGCACCGCCCCAGCCGCCCCTGACGCGTGCAGCGCCCGCGCTGCCCGCTCAACCGCCCCTTCTAGGAGCGCCTGCTCCTCATCTACCGTGGGGGCCTCCCGCGCCCCCTTGATCTCTGCCGCCACCCCCTGCAGCTCCCGTGCGTAGGCACGCTCCCCCCCCTCAGGCCACCTAAATCTAGTTGGCGTGGTGCATGGCATGGTAGGGTGTGGCGTGGCGACCGCCTCACCGGCCGCCTCGCCCATGGTCAGCACAACTGGGCAGTGGTCAAAGGACCCCTTCCAGCCTGGCAGGGTGGGGATCGTATGCACCCTGAGCGTGGCCCCCTCCCGCGGGGCCCCCGTCTCGCTAAACATGAGTGCCGGCGATGCAACGTGGTAGTCAACAACGCTGTGCGCATTCCTGCCTGTTGCATGGAATGTGTGTGCTCCCCCCTCATCCTCTGGCAAGCGCCCGTTCAGAATCACCACCCCGGTGTCTCGGCACAGTCTAATCATGTCCCTCCCGTGCGCGTTCTGCGGCCCGTGGTCGGCAGACGTCCGCTGTCCTACCCGCCCAGCCCGTGTGATGTCCCAAGCGGTCAGCGCGAGGGCGGGGTCACCCCCCTCGGCGTCGTGCCCCCCCCTGTCGTCCGCTTGGCCGGTGCGGGCGTTGAGGTCCCCCAAAACTAGCACCTCCCCCAGCTCCCTGTACTTGGCTATCCCTTGGGCGAGAGCCAGCATGTGGGCTTCCGCCGACAGGCTCCCGCCCTCCCGCTTCAGGTACGTGGAGGTGGGGGGGGGGAGGTAGACAGCGCACGCGTACACGTCCCTCCCCCCCTTGAGCCTAATCCTGAACCAAAGCATCCCCAGCGCTGGGGTGTCTTCCACCACCTTGACGTGGCTCGCGATCGTGGAGCGCACATGAAGCGCCACCCCCCCGTGTTTAGCGGTGTATGGGCGTCGGCTGCATGCTAGGCACTTGAACCCCCTAATAGCCCCGGGGGCCTCGCCGGTATGCCCAGTTTCAGTGAATGCGATGATGTCCGTTGTGGCCCAGAGCCAGTTACTGACGTCGGCGCTCTGGTCTATGTGATAGTGTTGCCCTTTAACGTTCCACGTCATTACGCGTAACCCGATGCCGGGGCGTGGCCCGGCCGGCTGGGCCCGGCCCCGCCGTGCCCGGCCATCCCGGTGTGCTCCGCGTCGTGCATGGGGCCCATTGCCGCCACCGGGGGCGCCCCCAGCGCCCCCAGTGGCCCTGCCCCCCCCCTCGCCGACCCCATGCCCTGCTGCTGTTCCATTCCAGCATGCTGCTGCCCTACGCCAATGGGGTCCCATGCCGGCGGCCCAGTCATCACCTGATGCGGCGGCCCCGCCGCCAGTGGTGTCCCCCCCCCGCCCGTCCCCGCATGCTGGCCCCCCCCAGCCTGCTGGTGCTGCCACATGCCCATGTGTTGCGGCCCCCATGTTTGTGCCCCCGCCTGCTGATGTTGCTGCTGCAGCTGCTGCTGCATCCCCATTGCCATCTGGTGCTGCGTCTGCTGCTGCGCCTGCCCCATGCCCTCATGTGCCAGTGCTTGTGCCTGTGCCAGTGCCTGTGCCTTCTGTGCCTGTGCCTGTGCCTGTGCCTGTGCCTGTGCCTGTGCCTGTGCCTGTGCCTGCCTGTGCCTGTGCCTGTGCCTGTGCCTGTGCCTGTGCCTGTGCCTGTGCCTGTGCCCTGTGCCTGTGCCTGTGCCTGTGCCTGTGCCTGTGCCTGTGCCTGTGCCTGTGCCTGTGCCGCCTGTGCCTGTGCCGCCTGTGCCTGTGCTTGCGCGCCATTGCCCATGTGCTGCTGCCTTGCGTTTGTGTGCTGCGGCACGCGCAATGCCTGCAGCCCTGCAGCCTGTTGCTGCTGCCCATGCCCATCTGTTGCCCCGTGCCCGTTAGCTGTTGCAGCTGCTGCTGCAGATGGTGTATCTGAAGCTGCAGTGCTGCCGTCCCTGCCCCCTCTTGCATTGCCCCTGGCTGCCACATGCCCGGACCCATGCCCCAGGGATGCCCCCCACCTGCGGTCTGTGCCGTTGGTGTTGGTGCCTGCCCCCCCTGGAACCCTGCTCCTAGCGGCGGCTGCCACATGCCCGACCCCGGCGGCTGCCACATGCCCGCCCCCGTGCCCCCAATCTGCCCCCCCGATGCCTGCTGCGCCCCGGGTGGTGGTGGTGTTAGTGCATGCCCCCCCTGGTACCCCGTTCTTGCCTGCTGCGCCACCCTCGGCAGCTGCAACCTGCCCGGATCCGTGACCACCGCCTGGCCCCCCCCTGCCTGCTGCGCCCCTGTTGGTGGCAGTGTCAGTGCCTGTCCCCCGTGGTGCCCCGGCCCGGCCGGCCGCGGCAGCGCCGCTCCCGGCAGCTGCCCCATGTCCGGCCCCGTGTCCACTGGCTGTCCCCCCCCGGCATGCTGCGCCCCTGGTGGTGGTGGTGGTGGGTATTCTCCCCCGCCCTGCTGCGCCGGCTCCCGCGGCGGCAGCACCCCGCCCGCGAGCACCTGCTTGTCATCAACCCACAGGCAACCCCTGGCAGAGCGCACCTTCCTCCCCTCCTGCATCGCCTGCGCGAACAGCGCCTTCAGCGGCAGCCACGCCTGCTGCTGCGCAGGCGTCCGCTCCACGCTGATGCTGACCCCCGCCGCGGACACCGCCGCGAGGCGGCTGTGCACCCAGCGCGCCAGCAGGGGGCTCGCCACCACAAACGCCGCCTTGGTGCCCTCCTGGCTGCTGGTCTCCCCTCCCTTCGGCCGCAGCACCCACGCGTCCTCAAACACCAGCGGCCCCGCGGCAGGTGGTGGCTTCCCCAGCAGCTCCGGCCGGATGAGCCACGTGTGCAGCTTGTCCGCGAGCTCGAGTGGTCTGTCGGTCACCCGTTGAGGGATGATGACCTTGAACATGCGGTTGCAGCGAGTCTCTCGCCGCTCTGCGGTGATGGCGGCTCGCACGTTCCCAGTTGGGCCCATGCCGGCCGCCTGCCTGATCTCGTCCCGCAGAGCAGCCGTGTCCCTCTGCTGGGCTGCGGCGTGTGCACCGAGCTCGTCCTTGCTTGCCCTGCTGGCCAGGTCGCGGCTGTACTGCACCTGCCGCGCCTTGGTGTCCTCTCGCACGAGGGCCTCGTGGCCCGCCGTGCGCTCCTCCATGGCCGTGAGTCCTAGCCCCAGCCTGATCACCTCTGCATTCATGCGCCCGTACCCGCTGCCGAGCCCGCCAAGCGCCGTCTCGAGCCCAGACAGGCGTGTCTCCGTGGCTGCATGGTTGCGCCTGGCATCCGCCCGCATGGCATCCGCTTGGCGCATGGCCACCTCGTGCATGGCCGCATGCTGCCGTGCAAGGGCACTCATGCCCTCCCCGCCTTGCATGCCCTCGTCATAGCCGCTGGGTGGCGCGAGCGGCTCGTCCTGATACAGGACCAGAGCGAGTGAGGGGGTGATGCCGGCAGCCCCTGTCGCTGCCCCCTCTCCATCCGCGTCCCCCTCCTCGCCGATGCCTGACGCCGCCGCCGGCCCCGCTGGCGCGATCCCGGCACTGGACGTGCCGGGGGCTGCGCGCTGGGGGGTCGCGGCGCTCCCCGTGGGGTGGGGGAGCGCCGTGATGGCGGCCCTCGTCGCTGTGTCCTCCGCCCTCGCTGCCTCTCCGCTGCCCGTTCGCTGCCCACCCGCTGTCCGCTCGTCGCCCGCTGTGCTAGTGGACCCGAGGGCTGTGATCATCGCGGTGTTAGATCTTAAAGTCCTGCCGCCCCGCGCCCCCGGCGGCGAGTGCGTCCTTCCCGTGATTAAGGAGACGTCGCCTATGTTTGCCATGCTCTGTAGTCGTTGCTTATACATTGCTTACTGCTGTAGCAGCGAGCTGCTCAGGTTTGTTGGGGTGCCTCGCTGCAACGCGGTGTGCGTGGGTGCAGCACGACGAGTCTGAATCGTGTTGTACTACTAGAGACACCTGCCGATACTCCAGCACACTTAAGTACTAGAGTACCGCCGGCTCCCGGCCGATAGACTACCGCTCCCGCCGGCTAGACTACCCCAAACAGCGGTCTCTGAGAGACATGTCTGGCAAGGAGCATATAGGAGAGGACCTTCCTCAGGGTCACAGTAGTGGCTGTGTGGCCAGTCAAGCCACATAGGATCACAGGGGGCAATATACACTACTATCTCGCGCGACTTTGCCATATGACTGCGACACCCAGCATCATCACTTTTCAGTGCCCAAGGGCCTCTGGCTAGCCTCTGGCCCTTGTTTAAACCCCGAGTAAGTAGTAGCCGAGACTCAACCAGACCCAGACCCCAGACCCAAGCCCAGACACCCATCATCATCGTCAGGGCTGTTAGGGTCCGGGCAGTGATGACGAGTGGGGCTGGGTGAGTGGCGGATAGGGTAGGATGGGGATCACCGGGGGCAGGCCGCCAAACCTAGCTAGGGCGACTACGCCATGACTGCGACATGCATCAGCGTCATCGGGGCTGTACAGGGGGGGGG